>JACDJE010000034.1:588576-624052 GCA_016647715.1 Pavo muticus
TTTTTTCATAACACAGCTAATTGCTGCAATCTTAAAGTAAAACTTCAACTACAGCCTCTGTGATAGCAAGGGAGGGACAATATATGTGTATTTTTAAACATATATTAAGCTTAATGTATGTTAAAATATAGGAAAAAGAGGGATAAACTAAAAGCAGTAACAGGCAAATGCTTTCACGAAATCAGTCTTAATAAGTACTCTTTCTTTGATTGTTCTTTGGATAATGTTTTTTAAAGCATTTTTTATTTGGGCTTTTCTTGCTTTTATATTTGAAGAATTTATGTGTTGAAAACTAACCAAAGTACTGGAAACATGACTCCAGTGCGTCACACCTGCTTTAGTATGTGCCCATACTGAATTTTGATATTGCATTCAGTGAAACTTGTGTCAATTTAGAGCACATTTGCCCCAGGTGAATAAAGGAAATAGGGTATAATCAGTTCTCCTTAGTGTGTCATTGATCTACAGAAAAGAGGGAGAACTAGCTTCCTCAGAATGTGGTTCACATAAGGCAGTGCAGTGAACGGAGTGACATCTGTATCCACCATTTGGAAATATTAAATATGAGTACCTGAAATATTTTTTCTTTTTTGATGTTGAGTACCTAATTAGAAATGCACATGGAGAGTGAAACATCCCCATGAGACTGTAATTTAATAATTTCCTATTGTATGTGACATCTTCTTGTCATTGGACAATTCATTGGCTTATTGCTTTCACTGAGGAAGATCAGCGAGGTACCTGTCTATTATATGATGCCCAAGTGATTTGCATGAAGATCTTATGTATGGTGAGTTATAAGATGAACTTCAAGAGTATTTGCTTTTGAAGCTATAATTTCACCCTCATTTTCTTCCTGAATCTCTAGAACTTCATACCACCTCTTCCATCTCAAAAAAGAAAGTTACATCCATGCTATTCACAGTTGTTGAAGTTGAATCATTTTAAGGAAATAAATGAACTTTTACAGCAAGACCAGGATCTAATTATACAGAGCCTTCTGTAGCCAAATTTATTTCTAAAAGAACAAGGGGAAAAAAATGGATTCTGGGCACTTGTATGTTTTACATCCATGATTTTGAAACAGCACAAAAGGAAAGCACAGTCCAAATTTTTTCCACACTGCAAGCAAGGAGTCTACCTCTGTTTCCAATTTTCATCTCCATTACTTGTTGGTTCCATAGTATTAGTATTCTGTTCTGTGTCCCATTTCAGCCTAAAACATAACACCTAATATCTGCGACCTTGCTTGCAGCCTGATGATTAGCTCACCATCTGGGGAAAAGAGCCACGGGTAGCTCAGACCCCTCACACCATACAAACCTGAAGAGTTTCTCTCCACTTAGGAGGCCTCTATATCCTTTAGGACATTGTTTCTATTGCTAAAGCAAGTGCAGGTTCTCAGAGACGCAGCAGAATTCTCCTCCACCAGAACTGTATGACCCTCCCTGTCTTCTTTGGTAGGCTTTTATAGGCAAAAATGCTAAATTTCTGATGTTCATGTCACCTCCATCAGGAAAGCAGTTCTTTTTTGCTAATGCTAAAGCCATCACTAGGATTGCCAGGAGGTAGGATCATGACGGTGTGCTTTGTTTATGGACCTGCTTTAAACCAGCCTTCAAGATATAGGAGTGTATAGGCAGGCGAGGTTCTTCCTAGATGAAGAAAAAGAAACCTCAGTGGTAGAAGTACAGTTTTTTCAATGACTTTGGAGTCCAGCTGACAGAATGAGATACTCTGGGAAATTATCATTGTACTGTTAATATGCAAATCTGTAAAGCTATTTCATCATGTAGAGTGATGGCACCTGGTCCTGCTGCCTGGCCAAGATTTCAAAGAAAGTATGAAAGAGCCAGTGAGAACTTAAATGTTTCCTGTGAGATAGGAGAGACGCTGTAATTAATGTAATTGATTAATGGACATCTATAAGCAATTCTTACAATACCATGGCAAAAGATATTTCAAGGTCTTTTCCTCTTCAGTGTATAGTACTAATTCACAGCACATTCTCTCACAGTAGTAGATAATACAATTTTTCCCAGTGCTGCTTAATAAGGTTCACAGCCTCTCCAGAAAGGTGCTAAAACTTTTGATTGCCCTCAGTGTACTGAGACGAAGGTAAGTAGGAGTTTTCATTTGGGAACCCTGTCATTAAAGCTGTCCCTTGTCAGTATGTACTTGAATTATGGTAAGGCACTTTGACAATAGGGAGAAGCAGGAGTGAGCAGCTTCTCAAGGGAATTTGAGCTGGGAGCTGAGACTGACAGCAAGAACTTAGTTGAAGAGTGCAGTCCCAGAGTACCCAAACAAGAAGAGCAAAACAGGTCCAGGGTGAGCCACAGCCTGCTCATCACCAGACAGCCTGTAGTGAAGAGGTCAGGGCTGGCATGGCAGGAGACCAAGTGCAGCGTAACTATGGTATAACACAGACATGGACTGAGCTTGAATGCAGTCACTGGGCCAAAGAGTGGAGCCAAAGTGTAGGACTTGTGTGCACTGAGATCTCAGCTTTTCACATCTTTTTCTCACAATATGGATGTTTTCAAAAGATACTGATAAAAATGTACTGGTTCTTCCAGATCAGAAGTGACACTGAAGTCAATCCTCTGGGAAATATTGGGAGAGTGTTTGCAGAGGAGTTTTATGGAGAATGATGATTACAGACTGGTCAGGGTAATCAGAGCCTTTTGCTGAAATGAGAGCCCTGACACTTAATTAGAAAATGCACCTTTTATAAAAAGCATGACTTTGGTTTTGTGGGTGTTTTTAAATTGTTTATACGTGATATATTAGAATTCTACTGTATTAGTATCTATTTTCTTTGATCCGCAAACAAAGCTGTTATGGACCTCAACAGGAGCTATATGCATAGATCAGTGATAGTAAAAAGCCCATAATGTTTTTTGCAGAATTGTAAAATATACAACACACGATCTTATCCATCTCCTGGGAGGTGATATGGCTTGTCAACTCTAAATAACTTCACAGAAAACGTTGTATCTCACAGGAGGCCATTGTATAAGTAACTCAAGTGTTGGATCGCTGACCCACTTCACTATTCAGTATAACAGCCTGAGTTTAACTCTGTAGGGGAAAGAACTTCACTAACATTGTTTGAGCTATTTATTAGTTCTTTTTAAAACACTCATTGGTATCCAGTATGACAAATACAATGCTTAACAGGGGAACTTTTCCATAGAAAATCAATTTTCTGCAATATTATTGTGTCCCTGTATGGAACAATAAAACTGGAAAAAAAAATCACCAAAACTATTTCTTATTATCATTGATTTGACTATGGTATGCTTTATAGTTTAGATTTCTCAGTGTATCAAATAATTAGCTTCACAAATTACTAAGAAAATTCCACTGTTTCTAATTGACTGTTTGAACATTTGCAATAGTTTCTGTATCACAGAATCACAGAATCACAGAATCATAGCGGTTGGAAGGGACCTTCAGAGATCATTGAGTCCAACACCCCTGCCAAAGCAGGTTCCCTACACCAGGTCGCACAGGTGGGCGTCCTGGCGGGTCTTGAATATCTCCAGAGAAGGAGACTCCACAACCTCCCTGGGCAGCCTGTTCCAGTGCTCCGTCACCCTCACCGTAAAGAAGTTCTTGCACACATTGGTGCGGAACTTCCTATGCTCCAGTTTCTGGCTGTTTCCCCTTGTCCTCTAAAAATGAAATACAACCTCTTAAATGTTTTAACTTTACATCCCTACTCTACATTCCCATGTAAGTCATGATACCCTGGTTTATGTTCTGTGTTATATTCCTGTTAAAGTACTGTTCAGGTGCCTAAGATAAGCCAAATGCTTAAAATCATGTTCATTTTGATTGTGAAGCCTGTATTCAGATTATAATAAGCATATATATAAACATAGAGATTGTGTTTCCTCACTGGCATTTGGGGAGTCTGTTCACCCCAGAGACTAAGCAATTTCATTTTTTCTGTCTTGAACCTAAATGCCACAGTAATTTAAACTCCTACAGTAGGCAGTTTGAATACACCCCTGCATCAATTACAGAAAGCCAGTGTTTCAAAGTTAGGGTAAGTGGCTGTACAAATGTCTAACTCCTCTGCCCCTTTACGCACAAACAGACGCCCTTTGGACCTGTTCCAAAGCCATCCAAGCCAACTGAAATTCTTCTGCGTACATCAGGTAACTTATATCTGTCTTTGCATAGCAGTTCTGCTCAGTTTTGAAATCAATTTATTGACATCTATAAGAATCCTAAAACATGTATACCACAAGTAAAAAAAAAAAACCACCAAAACCTGTGTCACTCTAAATCACATTGATAATCTACCAGGTATTTACCTTGTCTGGTTCCCAATTTTGTGCTCAAATGGGCAAGATGCAGCACAGTCCTGTAATAGCCATTGGGAAAGGAAGCCACCTCAGCATTATCAGGAGTATTCAGCAAATGTGGCTCCCTTTAGAAGAAGGCACGGGCTCATAGCACATTGTAAAGGAGTTCACTCAAGAGACCGCCTACTTGGGTCTCCTGAGCATTCCCAGCAGACAGCTCTGTAACCAGTTCTTAAAACCCTAAAATGATGGAGATTCCACAGCTCCCTGGGGCAGAATGATCAACGTCTTACTGTTCGTACAGATGAAAGGCCTTTCTAGTAGTAGCCCCTACTTCAGTCTTCCTGGCAACCTCTTATATCTGAGAAACTGATGTCATGTTTCCTCCTATTTTTTCCTTCCCCTCACTTAAATAATGCCTGTTCTTACAGCATTTCTCATTAGGATCTTATTTTCTGAGTCTTTGATCATCTTTGTTACTCTTTTCAGTATTCTCTTCAATTTTTCATCAGACATAGGGTGTTCAGTCACTCATTGCTCTGATACCTTGCCTTGTTTCAGTAGGGTGGGAGGATTACACTACCAAAATACTCTCTAGAAGGAAACACATTTCCTTTTTCATCTCCATTTGCACAGGGAAGGGAGTATTTAATGTATTGGATTTTATAGCAGAATAAGGGGAATAGAAGATACTAAAAAGTCTAAACTTCAAACCACAGAGTTTGTCAACATTATATAACTGAACACCAGATATTTAGCTAGGTTTGCTTTGGCATCATGAGATTCCAGTACCCCAGCCAGGCTGCCCTTGGCTGTTCTTTCTATTGCATATTCTCCAACAGTCCTATACATTAGATGATTGATTTTGTGATCTGTCAGTCAGATGAGTTTTAAATCTGAGTAGTTTCTTCTTTTTTTTTATATTATCCTTGAATTAAAATACCTACTACACTGTGACACAGAAGAGAAGTTGGGAAGAAATAGATATTTTCTTAGCATTAAATATTTAAAAGACTTTAGAAGTGAGTGCAAAACTGATCTTGCTTTTGTATGTTTCAGGGTTGACTCATAAGTTGATGAAGGTGGCTGAGAGATATGATCAAACAATGTTTTAGTGACCTATTAATCTAATGAGATTTTGAAGAGGAGCTGCAGAGATGAAAGATTAGATGGAAAGAGGAGCAATTGTAGTTGATGGTGAATACAAAATGAAATACCGCATGTGGCTGTAACTTCATAGCTTGAGTCATAAAAACATATACGTTCTGTTTGCATGAGCTTTTCATATAATTCCCTTGGGAGATAGTGAGGGATTTGCTTTTCCAAAATAAAGCTTTCGTAGTTTCATACACTGTCTCTTCTTTTATGCAATCACTTCCTTTCATTTACACAAAAACAAAAAGGGAGAGTTAAAACAATTATTCTAGTCCTGCAGCACATAGTGTGCTGTGCATTCATGAAAAGGCTCAAAACTAGTAAAAGGAAAAATGTATGAGTCACAAAATAGTTTGAGGCCTTTTCTCTTAATTAATTTGATGACTTGTCGCTGAAAGCAGTGCTTACAGTGCATGCATTTACAGTAGTGCTTGATAAATGATGTCATGGACACAGAGGACTATATCCAGAAACACCTTCACAGAAATTTAATGTGAACTTTGTAGTTTCTGGCAGTAATTTCATGGGAAATCTGTAAACAAGGCTGCAGATAAAGGAGAAGGTTTCTTTGCTGTCTACCTTAGCAAATACAGAGATAAATTTTTATATATATTCTATGGCAGTATACACAGGTTGCTATTGTCATTTGCATTTCAGTTGGCAATGGTGCAGTTTTATATACTCAGTAGTATTAGAACCAGATCCTGTAATGACTTACATATGTAAAGATGTGACTATCTACATTTATCACATTGTCTACACAAATGAGTGTGTGCTCAGAATCTCAGTTATGTGAACAGTGATGCTTCTTGAAGTGATGCTTCAAGGTTTCCTTTATCAGTTCAAGAAATAAAACTGTTGTGTTAATTTAAATTCAAGAGGAGAAGGTGATTCAATGGCAGACTATTTTTTGAAGCACCAATGAAGTTTAATGTTGTAGCTGTTTTTTGAGTCTTCACATTTCTCTCTAAAAAATTTTTACAAAATCAATTAAAATTTGACATCTCTTTATTTTTAAGTCAGAAATTAAGAAGGTGTTGATGTGCTTGCTAATATACTTGTTTTCCTTAATTTGAGATAAATTCTTATTTATATTATTCTGTTATTTTTTGCCTATGTAACTTAAAAAAAATACCTTCTAATATTTGCTGGGAAAAAAAAGAAATGTACCAAAAAAATGCACCACGTTGGCTTCTCACAAAAAGGTGCTATCTCCAGAACTCATTCCATAAATAATGTTGCTTTGTGAAGATGGAATTGGTCACTGAATGTTTTTCTCTGTGTGATGACTTTGTTTTTCTGTAGTCTTGGTTTTTTTTAGTGTTTTAATAGGCTAAGATGTGGCATTCACTAGTGAAAATACTGAAGTCCACAGCACTTTTAAAAATATTTGCTAATGTAGCAGATGGATAATTCATCATGTCTTGCTGCAACATAAGCTCATAATGCAATTACAAGCAAAAATTGGAATTAAGACTGTTTCTCTTATAAACATAAATACTCAGTCTTCACATCCAAGACAGTTTTGTCTCATATTCTTATCCCATTCCATAGTTCTGCCATTGCACTTTGTGTATGCCATAGTTGCTATAGACTTGACCAAAATATATGCTAATATCATGCAGGTAGTACCAGTTAGCCTCTCATTCTTGGAGAATAAGGATAAAATATTTGAAAACCTGTTAATATGCAGGCGGAAAAGCATAAAATGCTGCACACTGAAATCACGAAGTTGTTTTGAGAAACTTTACAGAATGTTTCATTAAAGTACCACCTGTCTTATACAGACATAAAGGAATCTGGCAGACGGAATATGCACTGAGGCATTATTCAATAAGCCTCAATCAGCTTTTCCTGACACCCAGCTCAAGTACTGCAATTTTTCTTTTCTTCTTGGCTTTTCAAGTCGCATCCTGGTCGCTCTTCAGCTGCATCTCTATCCCTGTATGTCCAGCAATGCACTGGCAAGAAGTACTCCCTGTCATGGCATATTTCAAACTTTCACACTGGTAGTAACAGAACAGCAACTGCATCAGTAATCAGTAATATCTTCTCTGAAACATGTGTGCCCATTTTTTTAGTAGTGCCTTCCATGGGACTTTCTCCAGTTAAACCGTTTCATATGCGCAGTGAAACATTTCATGAGTTTCACATGGTTTCAGTCAGGGAAGAACTATGGTATCCAGGCAGAGAGTACTTCAAAATGATCTCTCTTGCAATCTGCTGACTTCTGCTAGGACTTGTACTGGGATTCAGTATGTGTGCCTTTCCCTTTTCAATGACATTGAAGAGTAATGACTGTCAATTAAGTGGGACAATGTTAGAGTGAACTTCGCTTAACAAAGAAATGTTTTTTGCAACTACTAGCAAATATTTAATTGCCTATTGATGTTGCTGAGAAACAAAGGGAATTTTTTTTTTTCCCAGATATTCGGCACAAGGTGTACTCATGACCTTGTATAAGTGTTCTGGGCTTCAAGTGACTTCTAGAAATTGTAATATCAAGCCAACATGAAGTAGAATAGTTCTAGGTTATGGAAATTACAAGAAGTATTCTTTTTTTCTTTTAGATGTTGGAGGGGAGTATCTGAGAAAGGGAAATAAAATGCATTACATGCGCAGAAGTAGTTTTCAAATGCGTTTTGATAGAGAAATATGTTTCTGTGATTATATTATTATTTGCATTCAAGCTAGAATGGATTCCTCATTCTGCTAAGTGTTGCATTTTACATAAAGTTGTTTATAATTTTGCATCTATATATTAATTTTTCCTCATTGTAGTCTTATAATGTATATAAACAGTACTGATCAATAATCATCAATTAGTTGAATGACTGATTAATTGAAGAAGAAAGATCTTTCATAACCTTAGCTATAAGATAATAGGTATAGTCTTCATTTTTGTAAAAGATTGTTACGATTTAGGTACCAGTGGGATCTACTTTGGTTATTCAGTAGCACCAGCATAGATTATTGTCATTTGGTGTGAACTTTGCTTAAATTAAAGGTCTATTTTGAGGCTTAATTCATTGATACTTTGTGCTACTGAGGTGGAAATGACTGTGATCTCACAAGAAACTTGCACATATTACACTGACATCACTGGCGTGTGAAGTTATAGGCATATTTAACATGCTGAACCATGGGCAACATATAGTGGCTTTTTTTTTCAATTTCCTAAATAAAAAAAAACTTAATTTTGAAGTAATTCTGTTGCAGAAAGGAAGTTATTTCATAGTTGGAATTGTCAAAGTTAAAAATACAGACAAAACTTTGAAGGAAATCAGTTCAGCAGAAATAGAATTTTGTTTAAAATATATTAATTTTTATTTTTTTATACTTCAGTAAGATCAAAGTTGGAAATTTTTGAGACTCAAAACTATAGGGCAGCAGTTTTTTTTCTGTTTTAAAGCAATTGAACTAATATTTTTCCAAAGAAGACACTTTTTTAAAATCTGAAGAATTTGTGTATTTACATGGTGTGTAACTCTTTTTTAGGAATCTGTAAGAAATTCCAATTTTCATTGTACTACCTACTTATACTAATTAACATATCATTTAAAATGAAGAATGGCTTAATTCAACTAATGCCACAGTCATTTTAATTGATTTTAGTGTGAGATATCTTGGAAGATAAAAAGACACTAAAGATTAAAACACAACCATAAAAGCCGTAGCTGAGGCCCTTAATTCTGTATTTACTGACCTTGAGTGTTTGATTCCTCAATTTTCGTCAACACCTTTGCATGAATTTCTATCTTGTAACCTTTAGAAAGAGCTAGACACTTTAAAGCATTTTACTAGTACTATTTCCATACGCATCCACCTGTAAAACTAGATATCTTAGTTATTGAAAGCATAGGGCAAAATAAAAGAGCAATAAAAACTTTCTAAAGTAAGCTAAAAATGGTTTTCTGCTCCTATAAAAATAACTCCTCCATACATTTTCTTTAAAATGTCATGACTTCAAAGTTTGATAGCTGACAGCCCTGCAGGGTTAGAAGCAAGGTCTGTGCGTCCAATTGGAAAGCTGAGAATTTTTTCCTTCACAAGTTATTGCCTCTAGCCCTGCAGGACTACTAGGTATGGAACTTAGAAGCAGTGACATTTTTAAATACAGAATAGATGTTACTTGCTTGGGATTAATATTTGACCATTTTCTATCTCAGAAGGTGTAATTTTATATGGGGAAAGGCAACATGATGAAGAAAAGAAATAGATATTTTTATAAATGCTGAGCAGTCAAAATCATGCATAGAATAAAAAGTGTGAAGCCATCATAAATCCAAACATAGACCTGATTATGGGTATCAAAATCAGCTGAGATACAATAACACAAATCACATAGCAGAACCTGTTTTCCGTGTCTATAATTGTGTATAATTCTACCCATCTCAGTAGAATACTATGAAATATTTCAGGGTATGAGCAGGCTTACGCAATCCCAATTCTACCCTATAAAATCAAGGAAATATTTTTTTTTCTCTTATTCTTTGATAAACCATTAATGCAAGGTAATAAAAAATTAATGGCTCAATATCCACCTATATGATGCCAAGAAATTCAGTTTGTAAATTCAGGATGTCATTGTACTTCAACATTATACTGAGGCTCAGCTAATATATTGCTGTCTCAGCAGTATGTTGTGGGTTTAATATGCATATGCAATATGCACAGCAAGATGAGATGTGTTTATATTGAAAGCAAAGCCTTTAAACCAGGAATAATAGTTTAGGTACAAGCTGAGCTGAACAGATGAAAGATTAGTCTAGCCCCAGCCTCCTGTCTGCCGCAGTGGCTGTTAACAAATACCTAGAAGACTTCTTAAAAGCAAGCAACTTATTTAGTGTAAATTCCCCCGGCATGCTTTCCAAATTCCAGCAGCTTTGTGATGTACAGTCAGATTTTTACCTTTGTGTGCTGTAGTCTTAAAAGACTTTTTTGTCTCTTAATTTATCTAATTATTCTTTTAGTTCACATAAACTTCGGTCATTTATAAGCTCCTAAGGCAATCATTTTCACAGTTGAACTACACCCCATGTGAAAAAAAGACCTATTCTTTGTTTTGTACAGCCCAATAATTTCTTTTAATACCTTTTGCTCTTGCGTTGCAAGGAAAATCTAGCAATCATTTCTTGTTGATTTTCACCATGACACTCTTATAGATCTTTATCAGATTTCCCTTGACCACCTCTTACCCAGACTGAAGGGTACCTTATGAAGGCTGTGAGGTACCTTTTGTCACCTCATCCCTTCCCCCCGTAGCTTTCCTACTTCTACTACATCTGTTTGAGTTAAGGAAGAGATCAGAACTGCATACTGTGTTCAAAATGTGGACATACTATGAACTTTTTTAGAGTGGCAAAATCATGTTTTCTGTTTTGCTATTTCTAAACCCCTGCAAAAAATTAATGTAACTGAAGAGCAGGTCAGAAGCTTGACATTATATGAATTAAAATGCACATTTTCTCTGATGCATAGTCAATAAAAAGATGTTTGTTTGCTTACATGTAATTTTACATATCATTTAGCTATCTGAGAGATCAAAATATAGTGCCAGGTTCTTATGTGAGTTACACTGAAGATATTCCATTGAAGCTGACAGGCCCAATCAATATACATCATGCCCTGACATGAAGTGGATTCTTGACGTTCCCTGGAAGGCTCTATATGCACTTGCAATTGTACTTATCATGGTGTATTCTCTAGGAGATATATTCTAGCTAATAAGCTTCATGTACTAAGCAGTCTGTATATAATTCAGATTGAGTAATGTAATCTAAATTAATCGTATTATTTATTTATTGCACTTTTAAAACATTGTGTAGTGTGAGAACATAACAGAATGTAAATTACTTCAACATGTAAGAAGATTCTGTAGCAGTTTCTGCTTGTAGCAGTGTGTCTGAATGAAAGGAATGGCATTTCAGATTTGGAGTTTTCAGCTTAAGCATGCCCCATTTATACAGCAAATTGTAGGCACACAGACGGACAACTTGCTGAAACTGCAGTATTAGCTGAATTAGGTTAATGGCATGAAGCTGTTTCACATTGGATACAGGGAAAAGGTTCTTCACCAGAGGGCAAAGGGCAAGGAACAAGCTCCCCAGGGCTGTGGTCATGGCCCCAGGCTGCTGGAATTCTGGGAGTCTTTGGACAACATTCTCATAGGGTTTGATTTTGGGTGGTGCTGTGTGGAGCTTGAGTTGGACTCGATGATCCTTGTGAGTCCCTTCCAATTCGGGATGTTCTATAATTCTATATTCCTATGTATGTTTTTAGATACATATATTTTCAGTAGTGTACGTGATACAAAGTTATAAACATCAAAATAGGATATGAGCCCTCTTTACAGAGACAGAATAAAATAAATATAGCATTTTCTTTTGGGACTAGGAAAAATTTACCTTCAGGCTTTCATCTTGGCCTTGAATCCTAGGGGCATCTTACCTTTCTTGCAACTCGTATTGAGATTCAGGATGATGCTGTCCATCTCTGTTTTAAGGCTTTAAGCTGAAAGGTGCTATGTAATCATAGCTGGATATTAATATTATTACATTAACATTTTTAATTTTGGGACACTTCTCCAGTCCTTTTCTACCATACCCAAAAGCTAAAGAGTGCATCACATTCAGCAACACATAGGAGAAAAGGCCATTATAACATCCCCTGCTTTTGCAGAGCATAAGGGATTCTGGTGCTGTTTCTCTTAAGGAAGCCAAACACAGAAAAATATTCTGAGGAGATAGAAGAAAGTAGCTAGGCTATTAGATGTTTTCATTTGTTAATTTTATTTTCTGGGACTTCCAGATGTATGGTTGTTACAGATGTATGTTGTGTTTTTCAGTGTAGATGTACCAGGTGTACTACACACCACGATGGCCTCCTCTGCAACATATAGCATTATACTACTTAGTCAGCATAATCCCTGATACATAATTTGCACAGTCCAGACAGTTCCTGCAATGTGTCGAAGACAACTTTCTGATGCAGACGGTGGAGGAACCGATGAGGGGAGGGGTGTTACTGGACCTTATTCTCACTAATAAGGAAGGGCTTGTTAAGGAAGTAAAGGTCAGAGGCAGCTTGGGTTGTAGTGACCACGAGATGGTGGAGTTCAAGATCTTGAGTGGAAGAAGCAAAGCAAAAAGTAGGATTGCTACCCTGGACTTTAGGAGAGGCAACTTTGATCTCTTCCGGGACCTACTTTGAGCTGTCCCATGTTAGAAGGTAAGGGGGGCTGTGAGAGCTGGTTGGCATTTAAACAGCTCTTCTTCCAAGCTCAGGATCAGTGCGTCCCTGTGAGCAAGAAATCGTGAAAGGGTGGCAGGAGACCTGTGTAGATGAACAATGAGCTCATGAGCAAACTCAAAGGGAAGAAGGAGGTCCATGAAATGTGGAAAAAGGGTCTGACCACTTGGGAAGAATATAGAAATGTTGTCAGGGCCTGCAGGGATGCGACGAGGAAGGCTAAAGCCTGCCTGGAATTGAACCTGGCAAAGGAGATAAAGGATAACAAAAAAGGCTTTTTTAAGTATGTTAACAGTAAAAGGAAGACTAGGGAGAATGTGGGTCCCCTACTAAGTGAGGGGGGCGTTCTGGTAACGGGGGATGCTGAGAAGGCGGAGATACTGAACGCCTTCTTTGCTTCTGTCTTCAGTGAAAAAGCTCTCCCTCAGGAATCCCAGACCCTGGAGGTTAGTGAGAGGGTCTGGGGAATGGAAGACTTCCCTTTAGTCAGGGAAGAGGCGGTCCGAGAGCGCCTAGGCAACACCAATGTTCATAAATCCATGGGACCCGATGGGGTGCATCCACGGGTGCTGAGGGAGCTGGCAGAGGTGATTGCTGAACCGCTCTCTATCATCTTTGAGAGGTCTTGGAGAATGGGGGAGGTGCCTGAAGACTGGAGGATAGCCAATGTCACTCCGGTCTTCAAAAAGGGCAAGAAGGAAGATCCAGGTAATTACAGGCCAGTCAGCCTCACCTCTGTCCCTGGAAAGGTGATGGAACAGCTTGTGCTGGATGCCATCTCCAGACAATTGGAAGAAAAGGAGGTTATCAGGAGTAGCCAGCATGGGTTCACCAGGGGGAGGTCATGCTTGACCAACCTGGTAGCCTTCTATGATGTTGTCACTGGCTGGGTGGATGGGGGGAGAGCAGTGGATGTAGTCTACCTTGATTTCAGCAAGGCGTTTGATACTGTCTCCCACGACATCCTTATAACAAAGCTGAGGAAGTGTGGGATAGATGAGTGGACAGTGAGGTGGGTTGAGAACTGGCTGACTGGCAGAGCACAGAGGGTCGTCGTTGGCGGTGCAGAGTCTGGTTGGAGACCTGTAACTAGCGGTGTTCCTCAGGGGTCGGTGCTGGGTCCGGTCTTGTTCAACATCTTCATCAATGACCTTGATGAGGGGATAGTGGCCACCCTCAGCAAGTTTGCTGATGATACGAAGTTGGGAGGATTGGCTGACACGCCTGAAGGCTGTGCTGCCATTCAGCGAGAC
Organism: Pavo muticus; assembly: GCA_016647715.1. Lineage (NCBI taxonomy): Eukaryota > Metazoa > Chordata > Aves > Galliformes > Phasianidae > Pavo > Pavo muticus. The sequence goes on from JACDJE010000034.1 coordinate 602,555, forward strand.
CTGGACAGGCTGGAGAGCTGGGCGGTAAGAAACCAGATGAGGTTTAACAAAAGCAAGTGTAGAGTCTTGCACCTAGGGAGGAATAATTGCATGCAGCGGTACAGGTTGGGGGATGACCTGCTGGAGAGGAGCTCTGCAGAGAGGGACCTGGGTGTCCTGGTGGACGACAGGTTGGCCATGAGCCAGCAGTGTGCCCTTGTGGCCAAAAAGGCCAATGGCATTCTGGGCTGCATTAAAAAGAGCGTGGCCAGCAGGTCGAGGGAGGTGATCCTCCCCCTCTACTCTGCCCTGGTAAGGCCTCATCTGGAGTACTGTGTCCAGTTCTGGGCTCCCCAGTACAAAAAAGACAGGGATCTCTTGGAAAGAGTCCAGCGGAGGGCCACAAAGATGGTGAAGGGCCTGGAGCATCTCCCCTATGAAGAAAGGCTAAGTGAACTGGGTCTGTTTAGCCTTGAGAAAAGAAGACTGAGAGGGGACCTGATCCAGGTCTATAAATATCTAAGGTGTGGGGGGCAAAGTGGCGAGGCCAGACTCTTTTCAGCGGTGTGTGGAGACAGGACGAGGGGAAACGGCCAGAAACTGGAGCATAGGAAGTTCCGCACCAATGTGCGCAAGAACTTCTTTACGGTGAGGGTGACGGAGCACTGGAACAGGCTGCTCAGGGAGGTTGTGGAGTCTCCTTCTCTGGAGATATTCAAGACCCGCCAGGACGCCCACCTGTGCGACCTGGTGTAGGGAACCTGCTTTGGCAGGGGAGTTGGACTCGATGATCTCTGGAGGTCCCTTCCAACCGCTATGATTCTGTGATTCTGTGATTCTGTGATCATACATGGCATGGTGCAGACCCTCATTCTTTTTTCAGCACTTTTTAGTTGAAATATGGAGGACTTAAGCACTGATAACAAGTGCTGTGATGCAGTGTGATGCACACTTCCTTCTGGCTTCTCTGCTAGTAAATCCTATGAAAAGCAACAATAACAATCATCAAAACCAAAAGCAAACAAACAAACACATACACAAGAGAAAAAAAACAACAAACCACAGTTTAAACGTTATCTTCAGAGATTATCAGTATCAGATGACTTTATTTTAGGCAACACTACCAGTAAATAGGTGTGAAGCAGTACTAAAAAGTGTGTCAAGGCACTATTTTCTGTTTACTAATCACATTTTATTCTCTTAGTATAGAAAAGACATCAATTGGTGTAGGAAATTCTAGAAGCAAGCCACTGTATGTATCTGTTTTCTGAGAGTGCAGAAGTTTTGGTGTAATTTACCATTAGTGGGCAGTTGTTCATTGAACACATCAACTCAGGAAGATTTAGATGGGCAATAGCTCACACAAAGGCATTCCAAAGTACCTGCACTCAAACTGTTTTGAATCTGGAAGCCACATTATTACATCCTAGGGTAATAAGCTTTATTGACAGGCAACAGTAACTGGGCTAAGTCCAGTTCAGAAAATTCAGCATACACTAAGGAGATGACTGTTAAATCTTCTCTTTTGTTTAAAAACAGAACCTCAATTTTCTAATTTGGTACTTGAACTTATTTTACTCTGTAGTCACAGTAGTTATCCTGTATCTTAAATAAATAAATAAATAAATAAATAATAATCAATAGTTTAAAAAAAAAAAAGATGCATGACTTTGTAATATCATAGGAATTAACCATGTGATTTACAGAGATGTAGTGTAAACCCACATCTATCAACTGTCTGGGTTGTTTAGTTTTGTTTTTTAATCCTATTTTAAAAAAACACTGTAAGAAAGATATGTGTTTAGCTATTTTATATTACATTTACTATCAGCTAGGCATGTACAAAGTCGCCACACCCAAACTTCTTGCAACAATTTGTTGCATTACACCATTTTAATAAAGCCTCAGGAGTTGCATGAGATAGTTACCTTCCACTACAGGTACCTCAGTCCTTACTGGACTTTATCAGACCTGCTTTCTGTTCACCATACAAGTCTGCAGAATCCTAAACCCAGAGGATTTTATGACTCTTATGTTAAAGTGTTTGTCCACCGAGTCTTCATTCTAGTATGCTCAGAAGAGCCTTAGCATTACCTTTCATTAGGTTACATAAACAAGTCATCTCTCTGTCATTCTAAACAGTGGCCTTGACTTAGCGGTAACTTGGGTGCTACATCAAACAGGGACCAAATGAAACAAATAAACAAACAAACAAAACAAAACCTACACTGTAGTTCTTTTGTCCAATTATTCAGTTGTTAGAAAATTCACCCAGGTTAGGAGAGATATAACACAAGTCACATCTCTGCTTGCAAGACTGGGAACCTTTCAGGAAGAATGACCTAATCTCCAAGGGCAGTTTGAAATAAGGAAGCTTCTCTTACTCCCATTGTTCATCATTATTCCTACTCTTTCACATTAAAGCTAAACATTGACTGTATGAAAAGGGAAGATTACTGAGTTTTACAGATCTAAAGTTAAGGTTTTCAATGAAGAAAGCATATCCTAAGAAGATATTAAGCATCATCACTATGAATTCCTTGTCACTTAAAATTGGCTAATTATTATGTGTCTGATCCCAGTTAAGAGCCAACAGCAAGCTATATGCATTTCTCCTATTGAGGTATTTGTATCAAATTTATTTTTAATGTTCAGACTGATAACCAATAGAAGATGTGAAGGTTCATTCAGGGTGCACGCTGACTCACTAGGGACAGAATAAGCATTCAATAAGCATTACTCTTATTGAAACAAGAGTTGTTAATTGAGCAGTCAGGTACACAAGATAACGTCTGATCTAACAAAGAGACTTCTCCGAGGAAAAAAAAAAAACCAGTAGTACTTATTTTAATTAAGAGGAATGGTGAGATTATCTCCCAAATAAAAAATAAATCAATTCATTTGAGGAAAAATAGATTAGATCTGTTGAAACTCCTGGGAAGGACTTACAAAACAAGATTATTTATAAAAGCCAAGTGCCGTACGCAAGGCAAAGGCATAACCTGGGTCTGAACATATATGGAAAACAGAACTCTTTATAAACTGAATGTTTAGAAAATGTTGCAAAGTATCATCTGGATTAAGAAGCAAACATGCTGCTGGCATCTCAATGTCAATAGAGCAAATTGTCCATTTTATTTGTTTTCCTTGTGTATTCTATAATATTTTGAAGTATGTTCCTGGCTTGAATTCAGTTTTTTTTTTTTTTTCGAAATGCATTTAAAATAAAAAGTAACATATAGAACCTGAGGATCATCAGGGAGCTTGTAACGCTGTTGTTATAGTGTTCAGACTCCTGAATAATTAATATGAAGTGGGGCAGGAACTTGAATGTAGATTCCAACCTCTGCTTTCCTGAAATACAGGGATAAAGTCCATGCTTTGGTTGACCTCTGAGCCCTGTGCATAGTTCTGTTCACTGAGCACCTGCCTCAACAAGAGTCAGGGTACTCACAGACCAGAATACACAGTCGTCTGGTGGTTAGGCCATCTTCTGCAAAACATCTATTCAAAACCCTCTGGCAGAGAAGGAAACTGTAACCATTGAATTGTAATGTAAAACAGAACTCCACTGGGCATTTTGAAGTGAAACTGTCTTTAAGATTTTCAAAAGTAGCATGTACATACCTAGCTCCAAAAGCTCTCTTCTGCATCACCAGAACAACGAGCATCATTCCAGTGTCTGACCACTTAACATGTCTCTTCTGGCACTCTCTTTCTGTGGCTTAATTTTATTCCTATATTATGGTTGGCATCTCTGGAGCCTAATTCAAAACACTTCCAGAGGAGAGCAGACAAGAGGATAGGATATGACAGGACAAGACAGGACAGGACAGAATCAAATCAAGTTGCTTGGGTTGGAAGTGACCTTAGAGGTCATCTAGTTCCAACCCCTCTGTCATGGGCAGGATTGGAACACACTATATCAGGCTGCCCATGACCCGATCCAGCCTTGCCTTGAATGCTTCCAGGGATAGGAAATCCACAGTTTATCTGAGCTAACTGTTCCAGTGCCTCACCACTCTCTGAGTAAAAAGCTTTCACCTGACATCTCCCCTCTTCCAGTTTAAAGCCAATCCCCCTTGTCCTATAACTGTCTCCCCATGTAAAAAGGTAGTCTTCCTCCTGTTCATAAGCTCCCTTCAAGTACTGGGAGGCCACAGTAAAGTCTCCTCGAAGCCTTCTCCTCAAAGAGCTAATCAAGCTCAACTCTCTCAACCCTGCTTCATAGGAGTAGTGTTCCAGCCCTCTGGTCATCTTTGTGGTCTTCCTGTGGACCCAATCCAACGGCTCCACATTTCTTGTGCAGGGGGCCCCAGGCTTGGATCCAGTACTCCAGATGGGGCCTTACAGGGGCAGAGTAGAGAGGGACAATCACTTCCCTCTCACTGCTGGCCACCCCTCTTTTGGTACAGCCCAGGATATAGTTGGCCTTCCAAGCTGACCTCCACCTGGACACAGGGCTACATAGATCCTGAACTACAGCCTTCTGGCTGCAACCTTCCAATCAATTCTGTATCCACCAAAATCACCCAGTGTAGTATGTACTTGTTTATATCACTGTTGAACAATTTGTCCAGAAAGATGCTGTAAGGAACAATATCAAAGGCCTTACTGAAATCCAAAAAGATTACTTCCTCTACCTTCCCTTCATCCACTAAGCAGGTGATCTTATTGTAGAAGGAGATTAAATTACTAAGACAAGACTTTCCTGTGATGAAACCACAATGACTATGCCTGATAATAGCTTTGTTTTTTAAGTGCCTTTCAATAATCCCCTAGGATAATTTTCTCCATAACTTTTTCAGGGACTGGAAAAGTTACAGATACGTCTGTAGTTTTCTGGATCTTCTCTCATGCCCTTTTTGTAGGTAGATATAACATCCATAGCATCATAGAACGGTTTGGATTTCAACCCCCTGCTATAGGCAGGGACACTTCCCATTAGACCAGGTTGCTCAAAGCCCCATCCAGCCTGGCCTTGAATGCTTTCAGGGTGGGGGCATTCACAACCTCCCTGGACAACCTGTTCCGGTGTCTCACCACCCTCACAGTACAGAATTTCTTCCTAGTATCTAGGCTAAATCTACCCTTTTCCCGTTTAAACCCATTTCCCCTCATCCCGTTGCTACATGCCCTTGTAAAAAGTCCCTCCGCAGCTTTCCTGTAGGACCCCTTGGAAAGGCCACTATGTAGATAAGATCTGGATAGTGGCTCAAATTCATGCACACTGGAAACACCATTTCTAAAGTGAATTTTAATATTGGTTAGTTTCAGTCAGCAGAGATCTCCCCAGATTCCCACAATCATTGCTAAATTGCTGAGAGATATAGAACTATAACATCCGATAATTCCTACAGCACTCTGGGTGAATACCATTTGGCCCTATGGACTTATGAACAATGAGCTGATACAGATGTTCCCTTACAATTCCAGTGACCATAGATGGAAAGTCACTGCTCTCAGTGCAGAACAGACAAGTTCTACTTTAAGTTTTATCATGTCATCCAATCTAGAATAACATAGGATATTGTAATAGTAACAGTGATGGAAGATGAGCCTATGCTACTTCCCTTCCATTACTATTCAAATTTATTTCTCTCTCTGCTGGTCATAGCTGACCTTGAAACTTGAAATAATTATACATCTGTACTTTATTACTAATCTTGTCGTTTTTAAGAAACATTAAAGATAGCTACTACCCTGATCTAGGATTTGACATTCTTAATTTTCAGGAGAAACTTCTGAGCCCCTAATGTTTTCAAGCCCTTGGCAATATGCAGATCACAACGTACCTTTTTGCTTGGAGTCCCTGTGAATAATAGTACAGTGTGAAAGATCTCACAGGTTCATCATTGAAAAAATACCAGATAGCAATGTTTCCTTACATTACCATAAATCTACACAAATATTTATATAATCTGGACATATGAATATGAATGACTTTATTGATTTGGGGGAAAATGAAAGCTAATAAATCATTTGTTGAACTATATATATATTTTATTTCATTTTTTGCTACTAAATATCTGATGATATTATCTTATAAATTTAACATGGTCAAAATTGAGAGATTTTCTTCATATCCAGAATGTTTTTACACTTAATACTGAAAACTTTCAGAATATGTATTTTAACATAACAAGTGTCTACATGATATTTTGCCCCAAGTAACAAAATCTGTCATACAACAACTTAAATGAAGAGACTTATCTTTAAATATACTCTGAGTTAAACAGTACATGCTTTCATAATGTAACATGATTCTTCTTGTGTTGGTGATTCACTGTTATCTACTATATTTCCCTGCAGTAATAAAGGAACTTAGCAAAACTGTATTCAAATGAAAGACAAAATTAGACTAACGACTGACACTAAGTAAATGGAACATCAACAAGAAGGAAGGGAGACAGCAATTTACTATGAAATTTGTAGTAGTGTTGATAAGAATGCTTCAATTCTTCTAGCTTTTATGAAAATAAGACACATCCCTCTGTTGCTTCCTGTAGTTTATAGGAAATAGGATATCGTGGAAGGAAATTTTCTCATCTGTTCCTTTCACCGTGTAGGTCCATTGGCAAAGAAGTCATACTTCTCATAAATCCTTAGCAGATAAGGACATGCTTTGGTAGCATGTACACAGCAGGAATGCCCAGTATTTAATTCTGTGCTTTATCTGAGAGAGAGTCTACAGAGTCAGAGATAAAGCTATGGATAGGAATTCATTTCCCTCAGTTTTTTGGTTGTACCACCACTCATCTCATCAGATTTTCTCTACATTCTTGGGAAAAGGGAGAGAATGCTTTTGCTCAAAGAAACAAACAAACAAACAAACAAAAACAATAACAACTACAAAACACACACACACACAAAAATAGAGTAGAATGGCTGAAATTTGTCCAGTATTTTATAAAAATGTGAATAGATAATGTAAGTTTGCATTATAGTGGTAGTCCAGAATGCCAGTTATAGAGAACTATGCAGTAGGAGACAGGAAACTCCTAGTATTTATTTCATACTATTTTCTATTTTCATAATAATATTCCTTTAGAATTTCCTTTCCTTTTACACATTGAAACCCTTATAGTATGCTAATGTCAGGGAGACTATTGATCACAGTACAGATTATGCACACTGTTCTCTGGATTATGCCCTAAACTGCATGGACAGAAAGGATATAAAGAAAAGTAAAATATTGCCCCAAGCATTAATACTCACTACCATATCTTTCCTTTGGATGAATCATTTGTTTAGTAGTCAAACTGACAACCAAAGGAATTTTTGTTCTTCCCTCAGATCTTATTATGTGTTGGAGATTGTTAGAAAGTTAATGTAACAATCCATGCTTATAACTACAATTATTATCTTGTAAAACATGTTTTTTATGGTTTAGTATCTCATCTAATTTAAGTCACATTGGATTAAAACTTGATTACCAGCCCAGATGCACATTCATTTTACAACAATAACAACAACAACAACAATAATAATAATAATAAAACAGCATTTGTTTTTATATATATAAAGATTAAAATTAAAATTAAAATTTCAAGATTTTCTACTTNTTCAGAAAAAGCCTTCTAATTGTGATGCAAATGTGTTGAAAACTTTTGTATTGAACAATTATCAACTTAACAAGCTTTTTAAAGGTTGCAAGCCTTTCCAGGGGAATGTATAGGGCGGCTTTATTATTGCTCTTGGTAGGAAAATCCTAGATACTGTAGTTAGACAGATTGCATATCTGCATTGAACATTTTCAGCAGAGATTTTCAATGTAGTCTTTGATACAATGTAAGAAAAATAATCAAGATTTCATGTAGAAGAGTGAACATGAAGGATATCAGCAGACAGTATTACTGAATGTAAAAAACAGCTAAAAAGCAAATATTTGTGAAGTTACCATGTAAAGACTTAATTTCATTTTCTTGGTTTAGGAAACACATGATCAGACTCTTTAATAGCAAAGCAGATCAGCTTGGAACAAAGTGTCTGGAATAAAATGTTACTTTCTGACTGAGATGTGGCCTAAAAGTATATCAGCCTTATCTCTCATTTGGGTGATGAAAGGCATCTTGATAAAATCTACCTCCCTGAGGCTTTAAACAGAATTTTTGTAAATCAGGCACTGAATCCTTTCAAATTTATAAGTACAACTTTTTTTCCGTTTTCATTAGCAAAGACCATATCTATTACAGAACATGAACACCTACACATGGAGGGAAAACCTTGCCTTATATCTGACAATAGTAGCTTTCTTCATAGCAGGAAAAGCTACTTTCTTTTCAAGGTCATTTATTTATGCTTCCGTTTTATTAATAAACTGATTTCAAACTAATTCTAAAGTTGAAATACTTATGGTATTGTTGCCATAGGTGTTTTGTCATTCTTTCCATATGATCAGAGGCCCAAGGAAATTAACTGTGCAAGAACAGTAGATTGAAGTCAAAGTTCTTAAAACTCAGAAAGTTTGATAATTCTGCAATAAGCATGAACCAATTTCTTGGAAAAAATAGTGAAAGATCTTTAATATACTACTATTATAAAACCAACCTGTTTGTTTAATACACAATTCCAAACATTGTTTCTCAAGACAGTTTTTTAAAATTAATTTTAACTGGGGAGTGTTTAAAATTTGTGTTCATGTCATAGTCTCCTATCACATTGTAATGTTACTACTTTCTTTATTTCTCAAAATACTACACAGGTATTCTAAGCTATTTTAAAGCTCAAAGCTCAGAGGCCTCTGAGGGTTGTATCAATAATTAAACAGATCTCAGATTTATGTATGAATCAGTTTTGGAATTAAGTTGATTTCTGCTTCATATATAACATTACTGAAGCTATCTCCGATACTGTCTGATTTTATAATATTTACTTTATTGCTTTTTTTTTGTATTTTGACCTGTTGTTTTAATTGCTGGAGAATGGTTTCCTTCATGGTTATCTATTGTAACCTACAGATCATGGAATCATCTGGTACACCCTCAGTAACCTTAATAGTAGGCAGTGGTCTTTCATGTTTGGCCTTGGTCACCCTAGCAGTTGTCTATGCAGCGCTATGGAGGTATGTAATGTATTAACAAAGTTGAATGTGAATACATAGTTGTATGTAGTTGATTTAAAGTTTAAAGAGATCATTAGATTAAGCATTTATTATTTAGGGGAAACCTTTTTTTTTCATTGCTAAGTCTATTGACGTGATTGATTAGTTTTCCTCTCTTGGCCTACTAGCAGCGGTACAGCCAACTCATCTTTCCCCTCTGTAGCATGAATGATATTGGTTTTTTGGTGAGGTATTCGTAGCGTTAAGGAACACTTTACTTGGTTCTTCTACATGGTGTATTTCATATAAGAAAATGAAGTAGTCTCAAATAGTGTGCTGGCACTGTCCAATAATGGACTTTCTTTCTATTCTAAGTTTAATACATGAAAGTATTGTCTCCAGTGTGCAATAGATAGTCATGGAGAAAATAATTTGTGATGTGATTAATTCTGAGATCTATGCGAAATAACATGATGTGTTAGTGTGGAAAGTGAGAGGAAATGTCACATAAAGTAATAAGTATATATTTTTTTAAAAAGTGAATATGGATTTTCACTTAACTTTTTCCATAATAGAAGAAAAAATTCTTCTTAAGTAAAGAAGAACAGCGAGAAAATGGTAATTTTTAGATAAATGTAAAATCAACAAGTACAGTTTTGCTTCTAGAAGCAGTTTGATAATTTTACACCTTTTTTGTCTTTCACTCTCTTATAGAGCCTCAGAAATTCACAAGATTAGACAGATATATAATAAATATAGAATATCTAGTCACATAAGTTATAATAAGTATAAGAATTATAAATTCCTGTCTGTCAAAGCTAAGAATATTTCTATAAGGGTATTTCTAAAGAATTTTAGTGTTATTTTTGTACTCTCTGATATATTTAGCACTTGGAAAGAAGTAGTCATGCTCAGTGGAACTGGTCTTTTCCATTGTCTAACTTCCGAGCTGAGAAAAAAATGTAATGTATTATGAGGGACCTAACATGGGTTCTGCATCCCTCTATCTGAAGAAAACTCTGATAAATCTTGGTCTTCTATCATTGAGATATTTTGAAAATATTATGATTACTGAGTGGCCCATCATTTGCATCATTACAACTTGCATTGAACAAGTGTCTCAAAAGCATACAGTAACCACATGTACAGAGAAGATAGCTGTTTACTATTACAAATCTGCAGGAGGGAAGAAAGTTGAAATTTTGACCCCATGCCTATGTATTTGTATTTGGAATATCTTCCCTTTTTTACCTTCCTTTCCTCTGTAACGAAGGGCTAAAACTAGTGTGTTAACAGAGAAACTAAAACTCTTGCTAGCTTAAGTCAGTTCTCTGAGCTCCTCCTTGCACTGTATTTACCCAACCACTAAGATCTTTTATAGGCCACAGATACTCAGTGTTGGAATCTGGTGAATCAGTAGTTATCAAGTTGGAAAGTAACAGCACACTGACTGCATAGACAAAGGCACTAGACTTTCTGTATTTGTTTTCAAACACATAAACCTAGCCTTAACAGCACTATTATATTTTTAGGAAGAAAAAAGAAAAGTGAATTGTAATATCAGGGTTGTTCTCTCTTCTTATCTAAAAAGAAAGTAATAGTGTATTACTTAAATGGTAGCTGAGCAAAAAGGACTGTGATCTATTATATATCCATTGCTCAACATCTATTATGGGGGCAGCATTCCTTATTATGACCTCAGAGTGTCAGCTACAGGCATATAGATCAGGAGGAGAAAGCAATATTAACTAAACTCTATTGAAAAGTATAGAGTATAGATCACAAAATATAATAACTTGGCTTGGTCTTCAGATAACTGAGCACCCTTAACTTTCACTTACTTTAGCAATGAACATTTACTCTGTTACTGACTCTGATAATCAGGTCAGTAAGGTACATCAATTGAAACCATCATCATTCTATTTCTGTGCTCAAACATATAAAAAACTGTGTACAGAAAAATGAGAACATTTGCATCTTGTGAGAAAGTAGGTATTCATAGTTTTTCATCCTAAGTGTACTTGTAAAATGAGTATAATTAGTTGGCAAGAAAGTGTCTGTTGCTCACTGTTATAATTTAATCTTTCCGAACAAGCATTAGCTATTTTTGGCATTAGGTTTTATAAAGATGAAGATCTTATAGTATTATTACTTCTCTGCACAAATTTTTTTGTGAAGGTGGTGTAACTTCAAGATTAATGTTATCATTATAACAATAATACATTTCAATATGCATTGCTATATTATCATCAACCAATCTGCATTTTAGTTAGGCATGTGTACCAGATCTTCTGTTCATGTAAATCACGCTGTGCTTCTGAAGTTACCTTTGTGACTGGCTAATGCAAGCTATGGGTATTCCCAGGGATAAGGAGGGAGCATGAGAAGAAACATGAATGTATCCAAGCCCATTATTATCAGCATGATGTCAGAAAACTGTTGTCATAGTTTTGAAAAGAAGCATTGACAGAAACTTTTTTTAAAATATGCAAAGAAACTAAGAGGGAATATGTATGAAAATATCATAGTTCCAGTGTTTGAAATGTAGTGGGTCACTGATACTCTGAGCAAGAGAATACATTGTGCCTCTCTCTAGCATTTCTAAGAATTGCATTAAAGCTTTGTGTGATTTAGTAGTGGCTTTCCTTTTAAAAAAGTTGTATCCTCTCTCTTTTTTTTTTNAAAAAGCACACCTACAATTACAAAGATGTCATTGTGGAAAAATATACAATTGAATACCTTACTTGGAAAAGTGCCCTTATTCTTTTGGTAATTGAACTCCCCATAGTGTTTTGATTGGAGATCCAACTGCGAAATATCTATCATCCAGCTTTTTCTTTTGATATCTTACGAATTCAGAGAGAATTCTGGGGACATCTGTCATATTTTAGACATGTAGTCGTAAGACAGTTATTTCAGTTCATTCTATTATTTTTCATTTCCACAATTTCATGCATTATTTTTTCTAACTTGCATAGGGAAAAAAAAAGCCCTGAGACATATTGTTAATTACAGTAACAACTTCAGGGTAAACAATACTTTGGTAAACTACAGTTTTTATGTGTTGCATTATTATGCAAAGGGTTTGCATTCATCTTTTTTGTTGTTGGTAGTGTGTTTGGGTTGGTTTGTTTGTCTATTCATTAGGAAAAACTGTGGAGATAAACCAGATGTTGCCATATACTACTGCAGGAATAAGATCAACCACAGCAGAAATTATGTATACTAAGGGTTAGGTCATGCCTCAGACATATGGACATGCACAACTTGAAAGGAGATTTGCAGTTCGAATTTCCTGTAGCTTCCCTGAGATTTTAAGTCCAGTTGTAAAGAAGTAAACAGGTGTTGAAAGGACTTTATGTTCACTAATATGCCAGCTTGCACATCTGAACAGGAACAATGATGTAAATAATCTGCTTTTCCGAAGGGCCATAAGTGTATTATCTATCATTTACCAGGTGAACAAAAATATTGTCTGCATTTTCCCCTTTCTTCTCATAATTATTTGTCATATTTGTCTATTCATTGGTGATAATAGAACTGGAGTACCAAAGTCTCTTCCTAAAGGAAAAACAGCAGAAGTCTGAATAGAAAAAAATGTACAATAATGCACACACTGAAGAAGTTGGGAGAATTAAGGTTACCTCAGGAGAGTTGATGTTATAATTTCCTAACGTCCACACAGTCTGCTTTCTATTCTGTTATTTAAGTAACATAATCTAATGGTATGGCAGATGTAATATTCCACTTTAAATATGTATATAAATCATCAAGTAAATTACTAAAGTAAGCTAACATCACCTGTGTATAGCCAGGATGTAAACTCTTTCTTCACGACGATCAAAAACCCAAGATGCTGCTTGAGGTAGACGGTGTATATAATGTGGTTAAGTCCTTTATGGAGTGGTTTTGACAGCAATGCCATAGTTGATTTTTAGTCACAACTATGTTAAAGTAGACAGAACAATACAATGCAATTAGTAAGACATATATTACTAATTTTTACAAAATATGTGAATAATAAGAAAAAAAACCATGACATGAGACTAAGAAAAATACTGCAAAATAAAGGAAGCATGGCTGCTGGCATAGTAAATGCGGGTTGATCAGCAGTCTTTGTCAAATTGACAGATATGGCTGTGAATTATTTGGGTCTTATATTCTAAAAAAACGTTCATATCCTATAATCTGCATTTCCCTTTCAATATCTGAGACAGTCATAACATTGTTTACAGTAGTGAGAATCATATACGCAGTATTGCATAATACAGTATTAAACAGTAAAAATGACATTACTTCTGCTGTATCACATTCAATTAAAATGTTTTTTTTCTGTACATCATTTGGCCATTGTTTTCATTGCACAGTATTTACCCAGCTCCTGATCAGAACTAAAAAGTTCACATTGAACTCTGACAGAGTTTTGAAAAGACACTGGCATTTCTCTAACTGTAAGACTTCTCTGAGAAAGACATTCTCACATGGAAATTTTGGAGATGTTTCTTTTGCGGGGATAGATTATGCCATATTAGCCATGAACCTGTCAGGCTGGTTTACATGCTTCGACATTTTTTCTGTTTCCCTTTTTTTGCTGCTTTTACACCTGCCTAAACTGCAGAATGACACAGGATCCGCAATGGTGAATCTGCTTCTTGGGAATTCCTCTGCTTATATCATGGGAATTCTGCCAGATTGATTAAATCATCTGTAACTCTGTGGAACAGTACAATATTGCCAATAATGCTACCTGTTTTCAATTTGATAATTTTCCTTTATATAAATAGAACGTGTGTTAATAGTACCTGTCACTCCTTTATAGCTTTCTGTGTAACAAGAAAGATCCACAGGAATAATAGGTGCCCTTTTGCATATTCATATAATCCTAAACACTAGACATATATTCAAAGAAAGTCATGCCAAAAAGGAATGTAATTTCTAAATATGGATTCGATTCTGACAAGCCCAGGAAGGCTGTTTTACAAGAGGGACAGATGATCATAGATGAAATATTAAGAAGTAGCACTGAAATTTATGAATATAGTAAAACTTTTTAAAATCCATTTTCATTCAAATTCCATCCAAATTTCATTCCTTATTTACTTTATACCTAAAACAAAATACTGATTTTATGCTAGCAGGTCAAAATATCCAGCATCTCTGAGTGAGTAAGTAATCATGCACTTACAGTTCTGCAGGCATAAGCGTCATGAAACAAATTGCAGTTACACTTTTCCACTGGATCGTGCTCATTATTCCATCTCCTTCATGGACTTAGTAACAATCTGCACAGCTTCTTCAGCCATCATTTCAACAGGCTACAAATATACTTATAAATGAGGGGGTTTTTTACAACTGCATTAGTTAGAAATAGAGCTAAATCATATTTAATCACTGAATTTTCATTTGTTACCTATTGAAACATAATGTTGCTGGGAAGAGAAAAAAAAAGAAAAAAAAAAGAAAAACAGAAGAAGATGAAGACTCTAATGCAGTAAGTGTCAATATTAGCCTGCCTCTGCTCCTGACATGTCAATGAATATCTTATTGTTAAGTTCAATTAGAGCACTTTCTTCATTCCAGTGTTTGTGAAAAATCCATTTAAATTTTCAATAATATTCAAGTAATTTTGCAGAATACGAAGTGTATTTGTAATTTCTGATGGTAGAGTACTACAGCAAACTGCTCAGCTGATGTATGAATGGAATTTTACATTTGCATGAGTGGCTTGAATAACAGAATGAGTCCCTCTAAACCTGGTGGACTGCCCATGATTTATACTAATTTAAATATAATTATAATTGTAACAGATGTTTTGTTTTAAATTAAACTGATTTCTGTGGTTGTCTACCTTTTATAATTAGGTCTTGTCTAAGTCTCTGCATTGGACACCATCTGCAAGGATTTAGTGCTAACTGGATGAATTGTGTTTTCCAGCATAGGGTGAATTCAGTATATGAAATCTTGTTCTCAGAATGAATAATACTATGCTTTTGTTTTAAAAACATGCCAATTTCTCTTAAGCTATCATTCTTTAATATTTAATCAGTACAGATAAATGCTTTTCATTTGGCCTTGACTATATCACAACAAGATAAGAGATAGGAAAGTTAATAAAATAAATTAGTTAGTTTATCCAGAAGATAGTGCTTCAGAATATAGAATGTGTAACTATATATTTCAAAGTGGATGTTGATTTAGCATGTGGCTCTCCAAAAGGCACAATTTGTGGAGGAAATCTAATAGACAGCGTTAGCTTGAAGAATTGGTGATTTTCTCTCAATTATTTCACTCAGTTACTGTTTATTTATTAGAGAATGCTGTTCTGAAGACAATAGCGGGTAAGGGTTACGTCTGTTGTGTGTTCAAAACCTAGTGGTGCACAATGCTGAGGTGGACTGGGGCGAACTGCATTCTGAGAGTGGACTTGGGATAACAAATTGCTTTTGCATGAGGACTCTTGGTATTTAGAGCCACTCATAAGGGTGGGTTGTTGAGGCACAAGAGGTGAAACAAGAGTGATCCCAGAGATTGAAAATTATTGTTTCCCAACTTTGTTTCTTCCACCGTTATTTTTGTGTTTTCAAGTCATTTAGTGACCTGAGGTGCTATTGACAGGAATTGACAGCGCATACACTGCTGTTGGCAGCAGAGTCCTGCAGTTGCTCCCTGGACACGAAGAAGGGGAAACAAGAAGAAAGAAACCCAATTGGTGTTCTCTAAACATAACATATGTAAAGATAATAGGTTTGATTTAGTTGAAACCAACCTCTTTTTCCTGTAGAAATGATTTCCCTCCCCTTTCCATTGCAGTTCAGGAAAAAAGCAGGAATGGTTTTTTGCCTCTCCCTCTCTCTTTCCTTGCCCGCACAAAGAAAACGTGGGTTGATACCATTTTTATTGTTCTGCTGGGGTGGGTTTCAGACCTCACATTAGCATATTGAATGTCTAATTGAATTCGGGGACTGTGTTAATCATCTTGTTTTCTTTAGGGCTGGTTGGTGAAAAGTGCCAGCGAATGATCTCTTTGGCTTGGGGTTAGTGTGTTGCTGCCACCCCAAGAAAAAGAAATCACAAAGGGGGAGGGAGCTTGGGAAAGGCGAGTTGACTGAGTGATGTCTGGAGGGCGAACTCGTGTGTCTCTTTGGTGATGTTGTGTGCTGCTGTACTGAAATCCACCCCTCTGCTGGAGCTAAGGCAAGAGTTGGAGGCATCTGATGCTGCCGTTTCCAGGGTGAAATTTCCAAGGCTGATCACTAAAAACAACCAAAAAAAAAAAAAAAAAAACCCACAAACATAGAAAGGAAAAACATAATATCGATTCATACTTTATTCACTCGCAACAGAGTCAAGACAGTTTTGAACTCAGTTGTGTCTCTATGTAGCCAAATTAGCTTGGATAAATTACACCAATTTTAAACCACAGCAGGATCAAAATCTCACCTTCAATATTTATAACAGTAAGTTCTAAGCAAAATCATTTCAAATTACTTCATCCTCATCAATGAATTCTTTTCATTTGTTTTAGCAGTCATCAAAAATAATCTGTTTTCAGTTTTAAAAAGCAAGATAAGTTGGCTTTTTTTTTTTTATTTAAGGCATATATCATAGATCATAGAAACAGGTAAAAACAATGAAAAAAGTAACTAAGAAAAAAATAACCTCCCCTTGTGTTTATATAATCAGCTGTGACATTCTTAGATTTTCAAGATGTCCAATTTCTGCTTATTGAATGAAAATCTACTCCAAAGAAACTGAAGGAAACACTAACCAGCACTTTGATATGAGCTGCAAGTATCAGGAGAGCTGTTTGCCTATAAACATGTCAGACTTCATTAGTACTTATCCAGATCTTAAGGAAATCCTGGCTCATGTAATGGGAAGTGTCCAAGGTAAATTATCAGCTATCTACAGTAAACTATGACCTGCAGGGAAAAAAAGTCTTTTCTGGAAGAAAAGAAAATCACACCATCTAGCCTCTTAGGCTTGCATTGTTTTGATGTGCAGGATTTCTTTTTTCCTCTTTTTTTCTTTTTTCTATTTTCATTTCTTCTTCTTTTTCCTTCTTCCTTTTTCCTACTTTTCCTTCTCATTGTTTATTTATTAAATAGTGAGTGGTACAACAGAACAATAAAACTTTATAAGATAGATGCAAAATTACGCTCAGCAGAATAAAAAACTTTTGTGACGAGAGTTAGCTCAATATTATACAGAAAAACAGTGCACAAGCACTTGAATCTACTTCCTTTAAAATTCTGAGAATATTTTGCTTAAAAGCACTTTGATTTAAATATTGTAAAAAACAGCATATTCTGCCTCCTGCCTCCTTTCCAAAAAGACAGAGAAGTAGATGATGTTTTTTTTCCTTAACAATATTTTATTTGCTGAACCTATGGTTTTGGGATGACTCATCCCATTTGGTCAACTCACATTGCCCTTGCCAAAATAATTTGGCTTTGAAAAAGTTCTGTGGTTGAGAGCCACGAAATAGAGATGGAAGGGAGGACAGTGATATTATTCTCTCTCATATGATATGTTACATGATGCATTCCTCTTCTAGATTTAGAGAAATACACAGAAAATTTTATAATGTGTTTGTTTGTATCTTTTCTTGGTAGCTTTGTAGTGTGATTCCTTCATGTAGATAGCTGTTTTTTTATGCGTTTCTTCTCCTAAATATCAAAATTTCCAGACTATCAGATTATAAAGGAAAAGTATGTCTTTCATTTCTCTTCTCATTAGACAAATTTTTGTCTAATCCCTCCATACCCTCAGTAAGTTTGCAGGTGACACCAAGTTGGGGTAAACGTTCATTTGCCTGAGAGTATGAAGGCCCTACAGAGGGATCTGGACAGGCTGGATCATTAGGCTGAGGCCAATGGGATGAAATTCAGTAAGATCAAGTGCCGGGTCCTGCACTTTGGTCACAACAACCTCCTGCAGCACTATAGGCTTGGGGCAGAGTGGCTGGAAAGTTGTGCAGAGGAAAAGGATCTGGGGGTGTTGGTCAACGCTTGGCTGAACATGAGCCAGCAGTCTGCCCCGGGTGGCCAAGAAGGCCAATGACATCCTGAATTGTGTCAAAAATAGTGTAGCCAAGAGGACCAAGGAGATGCACTTTGAGTACTGTGTTCAGTTTTGGGCCCTTCACTACAAGAAAGGCATTGAGGCCCTGGAGTGTGTTCAAAGAAGTGCAATGAAACTGACGAAGGGTCTGGACCGCAAGTCTTATGAGGAGCAGCTGAAGGAACTGGGATTGTTTAGTCTGGAGAAGAAGAGGGACTCTCTCAGGAGAGACCTTACTGCTCTTTACAACTACCTAAAAGGAGGTTGTAGCAAGGCAGGTGTTGGCCTCCTCTCCCGGGTAACTGGTGATAGAATGAGAGGGAATGGCTTTAAGTTGCTCCAGAGGAGGCTCAGGTTGGATAGTAGGGAAAATCTCTTCTCAGAAAGAGTGCTGAGGCACTGGTCACCATCCCTGGAGGTTTTCAAGAAAAGGGTAGATATGGCACTTAAGAACATGGTGATGATGGGTTGCTGGGTGGATTAGATGATCTCAGTGTTTTTTTGCAACCTAAATGATTCTATGATTCTATTCTATTCTATGAATCTTCAGGTGTGCTTGGGAATGTGCAGGCCGGAGGTCAGCCAAAGTCATCATCACTGTGTGACAAATGCACTCCTGAGCTGTAAGGCAAGCAGTATTTGTCTATGATCCTTGTCATGATATTATGGTATATTTACCCCAATAGATGATAGCTTTTGGTGTCCTCCACTGTAGAGTGAATAAGTGTCACTGCTGACTCTCCAGTGAGGCAAAGGAGATAGTGTCAACATCATTAATCATGGGGACTTATCTTGCAGCAGGAGCCCATCAACATGTGACAAGTTTCTATTCCATGGACATTAAACTCCTAAATGCTGATTGTAATAGAGGGCAACAAGAAGCAGAGGAGCTTCATAAACACTTTTCCTTAAGTAGATGAAATTTCCTAGTAGTTATTTTTGCCTCTACTATTTCTTTAGACCCCCAAAGCAAGTTTGAATAAAGGTCAATTTCAACTGCACCCCAATCCTTTTGGCAAATATTAATTCCCTTCTGCCTGTTTCTGCTGGAGTTTGCTCATTAACGTGCTCTCTGCTATTTATTTGTTCATAACATGAACTTGGGATCAGAGTGTTTCTTAGCATAATTACTTCGAGAGCATACAGCTTTGTTCCTGGGTTGGTTTGATATGAACAGTGGCTAATTCTCTTTCAAAGATTCAGAAGTGACCAATATTTTACAAGACAGATTTTTTTTTCTTTTTTTTGCTTTCTATAGATAATCTTTTTAAACAAAGCTGACAAAGCAGAAAAGGTGAAAACCACTTATAAAATATTTTGAACTGTTTATGCACTACGAACAAAATAATCAGAACTGGATCAGTTGAGATCACAGACATGCTTCCTGCCCAAGAATTAATCTTATTGACTTATTACTGATTGTAAAGAAGAAGCATAATGAATAAAATAATTTGGGAATAGCCTAGGGGATTTTATACTTTTCTACAGCAAGAGATGGAAGAGGTCACATTCCTATAACTTGTCAAGATTTTTCTTATCTTCAGTAAAGAACTCCAAGACCTATTGAGCAAGCCCAGCTCTCCCAAACATCTCTGTGGGCAAGAATATAGTAGAAGAGCCTGGGACTTAGTGAACAAGTCAAGCATGATATCTGACACTCTCCCATTTTGGAGATAAATAGCACAGGGCCCATCCGGGAGTCACACTTGCCAAAAGCTGCCCCAGCCTCTAATCGTTTCCTTGATGTGTAAAAAGAAGTGTAAAAAATAAAACTTTGGGTTTTGTGGCATCTCTGACTGGAACCAACTGTTAGTGATGCATCCTCTGAGACACTGAATCATTGGTTTTTACCCTGAGGCACTAAAACCCCAAACACCCTGGCATTGTTTGAATATAGTACAAGTAAAAAAGCATCTCTTTTGTCACCAGAGCAGTCCTGCATGCGTAGATATTAAAAGTAAAACAGAGCCCTTAGATGCGAACAATTCAAGGAGCTTTGTTTGTATGTTCCCTTTGATAAAAATACCTTCTCTTGGAGGTCTGAACAGAAGGTTAGACCATTTCCAGATCTTTCAAGGAAAATCCACTGTGACAGGAGTAATTTTGTCACTACATCTGGATGCGGATATCAGTGTTGGCTTTTATTGATGTTTGGACATATTAGTGCAATAATAATATCATACAAGATGTAGATGTGAATTTAGTGTGTGGCACAGGGGATCTCTAACCCTATCTGGAGCTTGTGGGGTTAGAGAGGTAATAACATCACCATATTTTAGTGAGGAGGCATACAGGCTGTTAGTGGTGACAGGCATCTAGGAGGCTGAGGACTGTGACCTGCCCACAGAGAGCTTTGTCAGAATGCAAATACCTTTTAGGAATTTACCCTGCAACCATGGGCCCCTGGTGAGAGGAGGGCAGGAGCTGGGACAGGGGCTGCTTCTGGCAGCCTGTCTGAGGGAAGGGCAGGGAATTTGGATGGAGAGATTGTGTCAGGGTATCAAGCTAGTAATCCCTTTGATTCTGTCTATCAGTCAGTTCCCAAAACAATGTATTTACATTTCTAAAAATGCAGAAGTGACTGGGGTGCTTTTGGGCCAGGGAGGAAAGAAAGGCGAGCTATATTCCTCTGCCTCTCTGTAATTCCAGCCTTCTTTCACAGCCATAAATCTTCCTCAGAATGCTTTGAAAATCTTTTTGAGCATTAAAAGCTTGGGTGGTCAGGGTCAGGTGAGTTCCTTCCTCCCTCCTTCCCCAGACAATGAGCGCTTTTAAGAGGCCTACCCTTCTTGTTAGGTTTCCTTATCTGTCCTTTTTATAACCCTCTTCCCCACAGGAAACAAAGCAGTACATATAACGGACTAGGGACTGTATAATTCCTAATGCAGATTTAAAAGAGAAAAATCTTTCTTTTCTTGCATATTCCCGGAAGATAGGATCAGTATCCAGTGAACCCAACTAGACATAGATGCAATCATGACTGCATGTTACAGTGTTGCCTTCTGAGCCACGCCTGAGAATGTGTTGCGTAGAAAACCAGCACCAATAAATAGGTTCTGAAAGAATAAAACACTCTGATCTTAAAATACAGAAAATCTTTCCTGAGCCATATTCAGGTCCTGTTCCACTCACGTGAAGTTTGTGCTACTTATAATAGGCATGTGGCAATTCTACTCTACTCATGTGTGTCCAGTTTTGAATACCTGCTTTGATCTGTGAATGAATAGCACATGCTGTTGCAGATAATAGGACACGTTATGCATTTTGGCAGACAGTGTCTTGAAAACAATGTTTTGTTCCAACAGTGATTTTAAAGCTACAGGACGATGCTCTGAGCAGAAGCAGTACCTTCCTTTCCCGTTGGTTACATTAAAAATCTCTCATATGTGTGCCTCTGTAAGAATGCTGCAGAC
>JACDJE010000034.1:625147-698427 GCA_016647715.1 Pavo muticus
TTTTTTTTTTTTTTTTTTTTTATTTGAATAGGTACATCAGATCTGAAAGGTCAATAATTCTAATCAATTTCTGCCTGTCTATTATCTCGTCGAATATCCTTATCCTGGTTGGACAAACTCAGACGCATAACAAGGTATGATAGATTCTATTACATTTGCACTTAAGTATTGATGCTTCTATTTTATTTGTGTTTTGCTTAAAAAAATTGCATTTATTTAGTCCTTCACTCATAGGAGTTTGCATGTCTGGTAGGCTACTAACAGACAAGGGAAAATATTTACTGTGTTTCATAGTTATTTTTTCCCTTCCAAAAATCCCTTTTGGTATTGTTCCCTCTGGATAAGCTGTGCTCTCTGTGGTAGACTTGTATGTTTTCTAACTAAATTTCAAAGCAAAAAGTTCAAAGACTCAACATCAAAAGCACAAATTTGGATTCATTATAATAGTTGTAATAGGATTGTGCTACAGTTTTTTTTTCTTTTTTGTCTTTTTATTAACACACTGGTACTAGAAAGGCAAGTGGAAATTTCTTAGAAGTTAGAGTACTACTCTTGAAAAAGTGCACAGACATCATAACAAGCTATAGAACTGTTAAATCTCTGACTGATGTAGCTAACAACCCTGCATATCTTATTTAGTGATAGACTGCTGATTTATTAGTCATCTGTTCTCAGACTTTCTGAACACAGTCATCATTTGCCTCTTTCCTGCAGAGCAAGGGCTGTGTTAGCGTTTGGAGGAGCCACCCAGCGCCTACTGATGTTGGGCAACTTTTAGCAGTGACAACAAATGATTGTTTAAAATTAACTGTAGCTACCTGATAGCTTGGAATATAAAATAGAACGTAACTGGCAGATAGGTCTGTAGGTAATAGAGTGGTGTTGAAGTTTGCAGTGAGCAAAAGCCTGTGAAGTAATTCTTTAGCCCAGTGTTTTGTGCTTCATAATGCACTGCTCATGTTGATTTTTCTCTGTATCCAATGAAATCCCTTCATCATTCTGCTGTAATTAGAGTTTCTATTTAATCTACAATTAACCATTTATTATTTTCAGATGAGTTCTTAGAAATTTAGCTGACAGAAGTATCATAAGCTCAATAGGAGTTACATTGCTGTACTTTGAAAAACATATCCAAAACCAAAACTTATCATTTCTAATACAAAACTTAACAAAATTATTGAAATTAAGATATTAGTGTGTTCTAAATTTTGAAATTGTGTAGAGATGCAAGCAAACAAAATATGATTTTGTAGAAGGAACACATGAGACTCTCACAGACTGTTCAGTGGAAAAAAGTTTGGACATCTGCAGATGACTTCAGAATGCCAGTAACAGTGGAAGGCAGAAGAAAGATTTAACCTCTCTAGAATTTCCACACTAATATGCACAGTCATATATAGTATGTTATTATCAATTTCAAGGCCTATTATCAATTTCAATTGCCATAGTGGAATCGAGGTTTGAGTGCACCAGAATGACTGTATCTGAGAACATGTTCCTGAGGTATGTTGGCAGCTTTACTCCAATGCTTTACTCTGGGAACACTGTACTAAAAGACATCCTTTTTATGAATCTTAATCTCTTTGAGCTCCCTCGCTTCTGCTTGCTGAAATCCTAAAAGTGAAGAGGTTATATTGACTTCTTTTTGGGAACTGTTGATCCTAAGAATAGAGATGTCCAGAGGAAATTATTGACAGAAAAACCAACATGTCACGCGGTTTTTGAATATAGAGACTGAAAATGACTCTAAAATACCACTTTTTACTTAGCTTGTCTTCTTTCTGAGACCATGTCCTGCTCTTGATACATATACCACCAGGGAGCTTCTAGACAGGGAGTACCTCTGATGGATCAAAGGAAGAATATTTTTTTTATATCGAAGATATTCCTTGTTATGCACCAAAAGTCTTTTTATCACTAGGTCCAGTGACTTGTGAATTTATTGTACCTCCAAGAGACTAATCTGTGAATGTACCATCAACAAAATGGCCGGCTAAAGCTAGTGTTCAGCAAAGGCTTAGTCAAATTAAAGCAATCAGACCTGGGTATGACTTCACTATGTTTGCGAATAAGGATATGTTTTTGGCACAATATGTTTTTCAATACAAGTTCTAGAATCTTTATTTTTAGTGCTCATATATGACCATAAGAAGTCAGTGTTTGATTTTTAGTCCTTGGATATAGGTTACAATACTGACATATGTAGGAAAAAATATGTTTTCATTTTGCTGAGCTGGAAAATTAAATATGGAAATTAGAACTTTAGGAAGGTCTGTGCTTCAGCTGAGGTTCAAGGTGAAAAACATTGTAGATTTTGTTTCTAGGATTTTATTATTTACCACAAGTCAAAACAATTTAAGTTTTTAGGGTTTGAAAGCTTTGAGTGAAATTTTGGAAAATACTTTATCAAGAATAATGTAATAGTCAAGTCAACTTTTTAAAATTATTATTCTAGGTTAAAGACTATGATGGTATTTTATGGTCATAAGATGAGATTAGTGTTTTTAAAGTATCAGAGAATTTGAGAAATATGATATACCGTAATTGACTGCTTATTTATTCCGTTCCATTCTTATTCTTGCAATTTTCTTGTTATTGGGCATCTAGCTAGTGACCATATGATACTGTTGATGTTCACAGAGTTGAAGAATGCTCTGCTTTTCCTTGTTGTGCTTCAGATTTTCTTGAGTTTAAACTGTTCCGAGTGCTATGTGTGTGTATATTCCCTTTGAGATTGGATGTTTGTAAATCTGGATAAAGGTGAATTCAATTTTAAATTTGAATCGTGTGTGAATTAAGTGTACTGAGGGTGTATTTATGACAAACAGGATTTTGTCAGTTGGTGAAGTTCATACCTTTCTCTGTCTACAGTGAACACTGCATCAACCACTTTTGTTAATTTCAATGCTATTCCATCTCCAGGAAATTTATTTTATACATACGATTTTTTAATGTACATATTGACATTTATGACAGAAAAAATATTGACTCTCTTGGTCTGAATAAGTGTAAGTTTTCTTTTATTTACTTTCTATGTAAATCATAGATACTTGGCATGTTGAGTTTAGCTCTGCTCTTTTAAGGTTGAATACCTTGATGTTTTTATAAAAGCTTCTTTTAGTGAGAACTGCATTTGAATATTACACTCTTGATGGCTCACCTGAGTTCTGCCTTTCTCAGTGAAAAAAGAAAAAGAATATGGTATTTCCCACGGGCAGAAATGGCCACATTATTTACAGAGTAAAGCATAGTTTTTCCATTTCTGATAATCCTTGTTTAAAAGTGATTTTTTCTCCTGTTTCAGTATATAAAATGTAATGTGAGGACACTAACATTAGACCAGAGGTCTAAATCGTGAGGCTTCTTAGGTAGTTTTAGAATTCTTACTGATTTAGGAGGGAGTATGGTTCCTCTTGGAAGATTTGGACTGGAATAGCAAAATAAATAAATAAATAAATAAATAAATAAACCTTTTGTCAGCAAAAATGCCTTGCTCCTTTATTCATTCTTAGCCAGACTTGTTGTGCATTTTATTGAAGGGCATAGCTGAGAAATATTCTGCCTTTTTCAGTATGTTTCCTCAAGATTTTCCAAACACAGAACTTTATTCAAAGCTGCCTGAATGCATCAAACTTTGTAAGAGATTTCTGTTTTGTCAGATTCTATTTTGAAGCACAATTCACTGAAGGATGAATTTGCAATAATATTATTAATTTAGTTACATATCATGTTTTAATATAATCAGTGCTATGCTAAGTATGATAGGCTTATTAATTTACTTTGATGCTTCTTTCTGTTTCTTGTTTTCATGTCCAAAGTAAAACTTAATGTTAGATGCTAGCCGCATAATCTAATTTAAATGTGAAGATACCTGTAATGCTGTTGATACACCAGGGATAGCCTTTTCACAGTTAAATTTAGTTGTGATGGTGAAATGAAGCTTCCCAAATTAAGGAAAGATAACACTTCTCATATGTAACCTAACTGCTCAAGTATCTGTTATTTCACAAATACTGTGAGATGTCATTACATCTACAAAAGCAATATGCTTTTGCTTTGAAGAGATTGACAGCTTTCTTTGGGGAAATCTATCAGTGATTTGTAAGTTTCACTGTAATGGAACTCTTACTATATTATCTGTTTCTTAATGTTCTTGCCATCGGGAAAATATGGTTTTATTTCTTTTATATGTGGACCTTTGGCACTAAAACAATACATCTTTATTATATTACTGATCCCACTTAGTGAACAGATTCTCTACAAATAAGTTATTGCTTAATATTATGTTGAGTTTTCTTTTAAATAAATTCTCTTTTCTTTTGCCTACATTCAGAAAATACATTGTTTTCTTCACAGTTCTGCCTAAGTGAAAACATAGTAGCTCTTTGATGTAAACAATTCCTGCTTGTTTTCTCTGTGAGGAAAACAGCTGAATACAATTTAAAATAAATTAGAAAATGCATTTTACAAATGGGTAAAAGTTAATTATTTTCTATACAGTCTGTTTCTGATTATATTCAAGAGTTCATTGCTGGAATTCGGGTCACTCGTAAAAAAAAATAGGCATATTTTTAGAAATGTCATAAAACCCTGCACATTTTGTTTGTCAGACTTATGTGTGCCAGGGAATACCAGAGAAGATGTTTGGGAACAAGACAACATTTTGCAACCTTCATATTCTGTATCAACCCTGTTAAATAGCAATATCCAGTTTATTATGCTTGCTATTTACATTTTGGAATTAATCTCACCTGAAAGTAAGTGAAAAAATGCAGTTATTTTTGAATTTGGTGTCTTTGACCACCTAAAGCACATGATAAAAGTATTGTGAACAAGAAAAAAAAATCATAAAATTTTACAGATTACAAGATTTAAGAGGCCACTATAAAGGCCAACTGGATAAAAATAAATCCAGTTTCAGGGTTTTGTTTTGTTCTGTTTTGTTTTTTTTTATTTGTTTGTTTTTTAATAGGCATTCTAGCCTGAAAGAGTCAAATAGGAGTAGAAGGGAGCTGAGAAGCCACAGTGCCACATTCCCACAGCACTCTGAAGCAGCTGACTGTGTAACTAGGACTCCCTCAGGTTTTGAGAAACAGTGGGTGGAGGGATCCCCTGAGAACCCAGCGAATGTTCAGGTGGCATTAGTGCTGTCTCCAACCATGTGGCTCTTGCCCCATATCTGCCACCGCCTTACAGATGCAGGCATCATGGCAATATATCTCCTAGGAAACAGCAGGGGAGACCTAAGAGCAGATGGAACAAACAGAGAAATGATGCTAACACAGCATTAAGGTTGTTTTAGAAAATCAATGAGAATGTAGGGAATTCAGTGTCTCAAGCAGTAGAACTCTGTATTTTAAGCTCATGCTCTGAGAACTTCAGGATGATACCACCCACTTAAACAATAAGGCTTGGGAAATAAGTCCTTCTGTTTTTTGCCAGTACCCAGTTGACACCTTCTCTGCTGACTGTCATCTCTATCTTTGTGTGCAACAGTTTATTGAACAGAATAGGTCAGATCTCACAGAAACCCACCATTAAATAGGTCATCTCTCAGAGTACACTGCACCACACACATCTGCCTGCTGTGTATTTGGGAACTCAGAAACAATTAACTGAAGAGCCCACTTAGCATAACTATTACAGGAGTAGGTCTGTTTAAGCAATACTGTTTCTCCATGCCAAATTCTGACAAAACCCGTTGACATCAGCGAAATTAACTACCTATTTTTAGATTCTCAAGGGAACTTCTGGAGCAGATCTTTCTTACTCAAGATCAGTAAACATTGTCATTCATGCTACTGTTACCTGCCTCAGCAGGAAAGGTAACATTCTCATAAATGCCTGCCACTCTGTTTCTCAAAATACATCAATTTTATCATTCAGTTTGCTGCTTCTAAACAAACCAGACATTTTGATTTTATGTGGGCTAAAGAAAGAGATTGGGTAGACATTATCAGCATGTAATCTCTGTTTCCAGTCCCCAGAACCTTGATCAGAGCTCTGTGACCTATTTTAGAATAACAGAAATTTTCAGGTAGGAAGGTTATCTGGTTCAACCTCCTTCTCAAACCAGAGTCAGCTGTAAGGTCAAAACAGGTTACCCAGAGTTAAAGACTTGACTTTATGTAGTAATGTCTTGAAAATCTCCTATTGTAGAGACTGCACGAACACCATGAGAAACTCCTCCACTGCTTGACTGTTTGCACAGCTAAAAGATATTTGCATGTATCTTCTTTGGACTTTTCTTGTTTCGATTTGTGTTAATTGTCCTTTGTTATCCCACCACAAATCTCTGTGAAGACATTGGCTACATCTTCTCAATCAGCTCTTTGTAGGCACTGATAGGCTGGTGTTATATGCCCCTGAAGCCTTGTCTTCTCCAGGCTGAGCAAACCCACCTTCTTCAACTTTTCCTCACAGTGCATGTGTTCTAGCCCCAAACCATACTCATGGCCTCTGCTAAATTCACTGTAAGACTTCCTTGTATTGGGTGTCCCACTTGTATTGGACATGATATTCTAGATGTGGTCTAATGAGTGCTGAAAAAGGGAGGAAAACCATTTGTCATTCTACTAACTGCGCTCCTGTTGATGCAGCCTTGAATGCGCTTGACCAACCGTGCTGCCAGGGCACACTGTTGACTCATATTCAGTTCACTTACCCATCCCTCCAGCACGTTTAGGTCTCTATGAATGGCATCATTGCCCTTGACCATGTTTGGTCCTATCTTCAAAGTTTAACAAGAACTTTGCTGCCTATTCCCTGCCAATGACATTAAAGACAGGTCCCTGTAGTACTCCACTTGTTATTTGCATCCAGGTAAATTGCCACCCAGTCCAACCTGTTTTTTATCTTTCTAGTTGTTTATCCATCTGCCTGTGACCTCCTGGTCTGGATATAAAAACGTTGTTGGAGATTTTGTTGGAGCTCATTTAAATTAATTTAATAATTTTAATTAACTTAATGGAAAAAAAAAACAAAAAACCAAAAAAACAACGTTTTTTGTATGCCTGACCACACCTGTGTGTGGTCACAAGTGGAGAGCAGCTCCAGCAGCTCTCAGCTGGTGAATGTCTTCACCCATCCAACCACTCATGCAGATGTGCTGAGAAGCGTGGCACTGATGCACTGTTTCCTCCTCCCTGATTGTAGTGTTGGGCTTGGTGCTGCAGTGTGTGCCTTACCTGTCCTTCCTCAGCTCAAAGTAAACAGACAGGGCTTTATCCTTTGCTGTCCTGCTGTTCTCAAAATGGTATGTGCTGGGAGTTGTTTGTTCTCTCCATGTTCTTCAGGACCTTTTTAGAAGAGTTTGATCTC
Organism: Pavo muticus; assembly: GCA_016647715.1. Lineage (NCBI taxonomy): Eukaryota > Metazoa > Chordata > Aves > Galliformes > Phasianidae > Pavo > Pavo muticus. The sequence continues at coordinate 632,468 of JACDJE010000034.1, forward strand.
TTCTGGAATTCACCCCCACAGTCCTGAGCTCATTCTCTCATAAACACCTGTTTGAATCATTTCAGACAATCTGTTGATGACTCAAGTAGCTATTCTGGGCTTCACACCTATTCTCTACTTCTGTGTTGCTTATTTGTTGACTTCTGATGGAAATAAATAGAATAACAGTCAATGGGAAATATATCGACCTACAGACAAATGTGTTTTCGTTTGTGTAACATTAGTCTTAAAAAGAAGAGGAAAACATAAACACTTGTGACTACAGTAAAAAGATTTTTAAATGAAGGTATCATAGGATTATACTTTACAAAACTAAACGTTTTGAACAATAACAATAACACTAACAGCAACACCAAAAATCAATATTCAACTACTTGGTTATTTTAGTTCTAGTATGAAGGTTGCATTTCCAATGTGAATTTTTCTATGTGGGTTATCATATCAGAGAAGGCAGGCTTACAATTCGCTTGCCATATATACCAAAACAGACACAAAAATCATATCAAGATGTTTTTGATAAAAGTATCTAGTAAAACAATACATTAAAAATACTATTCTTAGATAAATGTAATGTAAAACTCATGTTCTAAAACAATTTGTATAAAATCATTATTTTTTATTTATATCAAAATAAAACATTAGAAAGCACAAATTCTTTTGCAAGATTATCGTTTAAAGAACAATGGTGTAAATTTCATGCAAAAGGTTATTTACTTATTGTACTAGATTTTATTTATACTCCCCTACAATTCCCTGTTGTGTCTGCATATTTTCAGGAACATATGGTATGGTTTAACCTTGACATACACTATGAAGTTCATTTGTACAGTTAACTCTTTTTGTTGTTGTTTTTGTTTTTGAATTCTCATGTGTATGAGTTTTTGGGCCCCTATATTTTGCAGTTAAGGTAAATGAATACTGGATTGGTCAGATTCTTTGTTTGGTCTTATTAGAAAATAGAAAATGAGCATTCTTTCCTTATACACTACATACTTCACTCTGAAACAAATCACACAGAAGTTCACAGTATCAGGCTCAGAGCTGGCTTAAGAGATGGTATGAATTCTGAGATTTGTGTTATCATTGAAGTACACTCAGGTCTGGAAAGAGAGCTTCTAATCGAGTCAGTTTGCTTTTTTATTTTGGGGGCTGGGGGGGGAAGTGAATCCTGTTTGCTAGATTCAATCAAACTAAACCAGAATGCTGTTTTGAACAGCAGCCAGAACTAATTGCTCCAGAAGTACAAGAAGTTTTGCCCTGGCCAATTGCAAGTTAGCCTTACACTTTACCTTTACTTTTTAGCAGGTAGGTGGAAAGTCAAGAATGATCACCCAAATCCTGTCCTTTCCTGCCTTTTCTTTCTAAGGAAAAAACAGTGGTCATATGTGCGGAACCCATTGAAGTTGGCATTCACTAAATGTGATCCTAGTGTACTTATAACATCATAAGAAAAAATAGTGTTAGATGCTATAGATCATGGTGGGACTTAGTCACAATAGGGATGCTCAGCTTGTTAAGAAACTCCTAGTTATAGTAAGGCATCAAAAATAATGTACCCAGAGATCCTTTTTGGTATTAGTGTAAAATGCATTCAGTGCCTCTAGTTTTAGACAGTTGCTGAAACATAATCTTTTAGATTTGTTTTCTTGGACACTGTATGGGAACTGTTGAGTCACAGCCTGAACCACTGATAGATCACCTGGGAAAGAACCCAGTCAGCCCTGGGAGCACAGGTGAAGGCAATTCAGCTGTGTGACCGGAAGGAGTGGAGCCTGGTTGCACATCTCTTAGACCCTGTTTAAGGGCTGATTGCCACTGTGGAAGGATCTCTGGTTGGAGGTCCCTCCCTTTTGGAGTCCTTTCTGCGAACCTAGATCTTCAGAGATGGGTGAGCACCTTTACTTTTCCTGTGAAATACCATCCTATCCACACTGGTCTCTTTGCTGTTACATTCCCGTATCAGCCTTTTACCGCGTTAATCTTATCGATTGTAACAGACGCACATTATGTTGAGTCCCAATGAGTCACACCGTAGATATCAAATGTGGTGCTGAAAAATTTGACAGTAGCTGTGTTCTAGTGTTTATCTCTTTTGATGGATTTGTCACAATTTGTATAAAACTGACATTGTGGATGAATAAGTAGGTATTTTGTGGAATTTAATAGAAAATCATGCTCAGAATACTTGTTGAAAGAAAATTGTAAAGGTAAATTTAAGAAGCGTGCATTTAGCTATAATCATGAACATTTTAAATGAATGTAATTGTGAGATTTGCAAAACTGCAGGGAGATGTACATGTTTGTAATAAAAAGGCCTCAAGCTGTTAAAACTGATAGAATTTCTGAAATGTCAAAAAAGTTCAGTTTGCACTAGAATTGTGGGTTTAAAAACAGGATGGTAAACATGTTAGTATCTTTCTTTTCTGAAGAAAACTGAAATGTATCTGGCACAAAAAGTCCAGCAGTTGGAAGGAAGTATGAATAAGGTTGGCACAAAGTGTTTTTCCACTAGTAAATGATTACATCTCTCTCTCCCTAATTAGTAGCATGGCATATAATTAATGTTCTATGCTCTTTATTTCGTAAAAAGTCACATCTTCAAACTGTCCCATGTTTGTTAAATAATTTATTTAAGGTAGGAATTGGATTATTATTCTTTAAATACCAATTAAAGTTAGGTGAGGGCTTAAAATGAAAATGGTTTCCTTAACAAGCTTGGATGAGCTATACAGAGCAACAAAGCAATGTGTCAGAACCTACAACTATTGAGCCTCAGGTTTTAAAAAGATGGGATTAATTTTAAATCTGTTGTTATTTGCATTGAGATTTTACACTTCTTATATTTAAAATGGCTTTCAAGACTGTCTTTAGAGCATATCCTCTTATGTCAAGTCAGTCAGAATTCAGGCTTGAGTGCTAGCAATTTAATTATTGCTATAAAACCTTCATTTTAGCACTGCTTATCTTTTAAAGTAAATACAGGATAGTAATGTTTCTCTGAAATGAGTGATCTCACAAGGCTTTGCAGTCATACTACAATGGAAGTAAAATGGCTTTGCCGTGAATTGTAGTTAGACCTTGGTATCAGTGCAGCATTAATTATGGAGCTGCTGCTAGGTTGAATTTGTCTCTTGTAACTGTTCATAAACCTAATTCCATAAAATCTCTCCAGAAACCAATTTGAAAGAGTTTAAACCTGATCAAACATTTGTTTTCCTTCGTCTCTAAAGGATTCTTCCTTTTGGAAAGAGGACTCAACAATAGTATATAACACCAGTCAAAATATATTCTAGACAGTTTGTTAAACTTAAGTGAGAAGACTGATTCACATTCCATTAAATACCTAGAGAGCATGTCTTTTCTAGTTAATCAGTGGCCACTAAACAATAAAACATGCCTGTTTATTTGTAGGAAATTGTCAATCAATTACAGATAGGAAGATTCCAAAACTTCGAGTTGTCATTAATTCCTGGGCATACAATTTGCCAATACAAAACGTAAGGCTTGAAATCAATTAGAACTAATAGAAATTGTCTGCCTTGCAGTTGCAGCGACTAGGAGCATGCACGCAAGTTATTGATATATCTCATCTGACACTTGTTATCCCATGACAACTTGATTGCATGTTTGAGCCTCTGGAGGTGTTAGTTCATTGAAGTTTCAGTACTTGCTAAATGCTGCATGATACGCAAAGCAGATCCAAAACTGCACGTTGAAATTTTTTGTCAAAAAAGCGCTCTGTAGATTTTCAATTTAGGCTATGTGTATATTGCCCCTAGCACAAGTAGGTCTTGGAAGTCTCTCAGTGTTACCCATCTTGAATAATTTGTATGGGCTTTGCTAAACTCATCTCATGGTCCTTCTGAAATTAAAATTTCATCATGTGTCAACTAGGACTGGATTGAGTGACTTGGATTCACTTGTCGTTCCTGGAAATTTATGAACAGAAACCTGCTAGCATGCTGTGAAAGCTTAAGTTTCTGGAAAGAATAACTTTAAGTTTTTTTGAAGAAAAGGAAATAAAAATAGATGAAATAAAAATAGATGATTATGAATGCATGAAACAGCACTTCAGTGCACTCCCTAGCTTATTTCTTCTACAGACTTCTTGTTAGGCTCAAATGCACAACACTATGACAGTCTGTTTCTCTGACCCTGACAAAAGCTTTGTTTTCCATTGCTTCTAAGAAACAATACATCTGAAATGTAATGTTATTCAGTTTCTAACTATAGGAAAAAAAAATTGTGTGCCTTCTGACATCTGGAAAAGAAAATTGCTACCCCACAATGATCTGAACCTGCTAGTGCAATCAGTTTAGAAAGCTGCTGCGTGTGCAGAGGATGGCACTGATTTCAGTAGTAGGCTCTGCAGGCAAAGTGATCTGATCTGCATAGATCACAGAGAGCCTGCTAAGGGAATTCCCAGCAGAGGAGTGGAGAGAATACAGATAAACTTTCCAGCAGTAATTTGTTTCTAACATTGTCATCCGATGCGTGGATATAGTCTGGGAGATATTCTAGGAGGAGACATTCATGCTAAGTATATAATTTAAAATCTAACATTTTATACTTGCTAATTTTAGTTGCCAAGATGCATCTGAGAGACATGTATCATTAATTATTAATTATTGTTGTTGATGATAAAAATAAACCTATCATTAAGGCTCTGGGAGTATTTCCAACATCAACAAATTTTCAATTTAATTTATTAACATATATAAACATGTATTTTTTAATTTCTCCCTCAAGTCAGACCCTCAACTTAGTTCGTACTCACATCTCCCACAGGGAAAAGCCTGAGCAAATATATTAGCCTTGTACTGGTTTCTTAATGTCAGCACATTAAGATCTGTTGGCTCTCCCATAGAAGCATGAAGGTTGGGAAAAAGGTGAGGACACCTTCAGTTGTAGTGAGACAGCTGATCATTTTGACCTTGGGAATGTGGTACACAGAAGCAGTGGATGTTCTCAAGTAGCTGGATCTGAAACTCTCACCAGGTATAACAGAGTGAAATCAGATGGTTTGTTTCTTCCCAAGGAAAATAGTGAGACTGGGATAGCCTACAGGGGAAAGCTGTACTAGAGACAGTAGTGCTGTAAAGAAGACAAAGTTTGCTCTTATTGATTACAGTCATATATCAGTGGAATCAAAGAATGTTTTGTTGGTTGGGTTTTTTTTTTTTCTTTTTTTTTCTTTTTTTTTTTTTTGCATTAGCAAAGGCTTCTGACTGGTCTGAAAGTGTTATGCACTGAACATTCCACATATCAAGCAGATTTGAGTGACTAAGTATGTAGGCCTATAAAGCTGGTATACCAGTGATACCAGGAAGAAGTCTCAACTCCTGTTGTGCATGCAGATGGGTGCAAATAACAATATTATCATCAAAGCCAACATTTAGAAATTCTGTGACATCTAGTCCATTTTTCAAAGGGTAAAGAAAATTTACAGTATGTGGGCATTATGTTATGATCATATAGGCTTTCTTCAGTATTCAGATTACACTGGAGGACAATTTTCTAATAATTGCAGGGCACTGGAACTTTGTGAGAAATGTAGTCGGACGCTGTCTCTAAATTCAAATCCATACATTGCTGTGGCCAGCTGGGTAGGTTTTGTTTCATGGTGATTTTCTACAGAGGAACTGACTGTGTTCCTGGACCATTGGAGGGTTGACCCAGTGCTCCCAACAAGAAGTCTACAATATTTTGTTTCTGCTAAACAGGGTTCACAAGTTAGAATTTAGGAGGTACAAGTGAAGAGGACATGCACATGGCCAAGCTGGATGGGCTGCATTTCCTACTTTCCCAGTGATACTCCCTGTTCTGTCCTAGATATTCACTGATTTTTAGGGTCTGTGTTCTGCATTCCACACAGATAGCTCCATACAAGCTAAAAATCTACCCGTTCCCACTGAGAAACTATTTCTGTCAGCAGATATTCTTAGTGTGTTTTGTTTTACATGAGAACCATTTGCATTCCACATGCATTAAATTTTTAATATGAGACTCAGTTAAACATAGAGTCAGGGGTTAATCATTTGGTTAGCCATGCGGTTAATAACTTAAAATAACTAAAGGGATTTTATTTCCTTTAAAAAGCTACTAATGCATTATTTAATAAGTCATAATTTGAATATAATAAAATGCCTAGATTCAATCAATGATAATTGTGTTACTTAGAAACAATCTGAAGTTATGTGCACTGAAAATGATAACAGTGGCATTTCCTTTCAGTCTAAAGCTGTATGGCAGACATCTGATTACTCGAGCTTTATGTACAGTGCTGTATTTTGCTTAATATTTATCATTATCTACATTTCAAAATAACCAAATCTCAACTGGAATAGAACTCAAAGCACTTTAATAAAAGGATTTTTATATGTGCTCATGATTTCTAATTAGGAAGGGAAAAAATGCTGAAAACAAAGATAATTTGTTACTAGCAATACTTATTGTCTTTAATTACATCCAGAGTGATCCAGCACATAAAGAACATGACTAGAAAATAACAGCCCGACATGTTCACTAGACAGGACAGCTATGCACTCATAACTCTTGGGAAAATTCTCCTTGTCAAAACAGTTGAGGCACTGCTGGCTTTGGGATAAAGAGGGGCACATAATATAATTTCAATTCGTAATTGAAATATACAGGTCACTTCTTAGGCAGGAGTGAAGTTTTTCTTGAATTCCACATGCATTAAGTCTGTCACTTACTGTGAGGAGGGAAGAAGAACGTCCTGGCTTATCCTGGTTTCAGCTGAGACAGCATTAATAGCACACTGATGTTTTGATTGTTGCTGAGCAAGAGGTACAATGCAGGGGCAGGACTAGACTGAGCCCAGGAATGGCCAATTGCTGCCTCCATTAAGGTGCTGCAGAAGGGTGAGGGTGGTGTCTCGCTCCAATTTATAGGAGGGAGATGAGGTTCTTTTAATGTATGTATACCCGACGTGAGATTAAGAAACAACGGTTCAAATGTTGGTCCGACCAGTTTATTACAAATCTTAGTTGGGGAGATGGGAAAGAGGAGGACGGACGCTATTACGAATTAAGGTGATGGGGAAGGGAAGGCGGGTGATAGGAAAGATAGGAAATAGAAGCAAGGAGTCTTTATAGGAAGCAAGAGGGAGATAGTCACCACCATGGATCCAGCGAGGTTCGTAGCTCAGTCATTGATCTTCAGTAGAGGTGGGTTGTCAGGCATTGTTGTTCTGTTGATGACGACGACGATGATGGTAGTACAAACGTATTTATAAGTCCAAAGTGGTTGAGTCAGCTTTCTTTGGAGTGACAGCTCAAAACCAAAGTGGTTGAGTCAACTCTTCTTGGAGTGGCAGCTCCTGGCTCTGGGATCTCAGCAGATACTCCTTTGTTCCCATCTTCCGGGTATTGCCAGCAGATAAGAGGGAGCAGGGATGCCCATCTGCATCCTGTTTTTCACAGGACACGATGGTACCATTCCCCAATTTTCCCACGCCAAGCTGGAGCTATTTAGTCACAGGCCAGATCTTCCACCAGTAAACACTCCTGAGCACTCTCTTCCGGAGGCAAACGGCTCTGGAGGAAGGTGCTTTCAAATGTCCACAAAGAGATGCTGATTTTCACACAGTAGCACCCATCACTTGCCTTCTCAATAAATCAGTTAGGGTCTTATCACAAGAAACACCTCAGGAAGCAAGCTTTGAGCCAGAAAAACAAAGAAGGATTCTCACAGGTGGGCAGAGCCAGGACAGCTAGCCTGTAGTGCCCAATGGGTTATTCCATAACACCTGACATCATGCAGAAGGCCATAAAGCTGTGGGGAGCTGGTTGAGGGGTTGAACATTGGGGGTAGGGGGGTAGATGGGCATTGGTCAGCAGGTGGTACTAATATTGTGGAAATATTGATATTTATATATGTGTCATTATCATTGCTATTTTCTTTCCTTTTTCTCCCCCTTTTCTGTCTTAGTAAGTACTTTTTGTCTCAACCCACAAGCTCTATTTTATTTCCAGTTCTTTCTTCCATCCCACTGTAGGAGGGGTAGTGAGCAAACTGCTGTGTGGTGTTTAGCTGCCTGCCAGGTTAAACTACAACCAACCATTTCTCATAGGTAGGAACCAAGAAATGCTTTAGGTGAAGATTACTCCTGCTCTGTGTGGGGAAAAAAAAAATAATCTGTTTCCAAATTAGAGATAGAGAAATAAAAATGGATTGTAATAGTCTCTACTTTCATCAGTTCCCCTTCTTTTTTTCTTCTTTATTTCTTTTATCATCTTTCTTCATTTCTTATCTAGTTTTTGTGATTTATCTTCTATTTTGAATCTGGCTTTCCTCACTCTTTGTTTGGCCCCACATAAGATTTGCTTCCCTGTTTCTCTGTCATTCAGCATTAATATCAATGCTATCATTTGAAAATTCAGTGATATCTACACAAGCGTTTTCTATTTTCAAAGAGTGAAGAAAATTTACTGGATGCAGACATGACTTTCTTATTAGGTTGGCTTTCTTCAATATTTAATATTTCAATATTCAATATTTAAATTTCCCTGGAGGATGGTTTTTTCCATGATGGCAAAGCACTGGACCTTTGTAAGAAACAGAGGCAGCATCCAAATACAGTATTCAAATCCAGTTGTGACTGTGGCCGGTCAGACAGGTATTGTTTCCAGGTCATTTCCTCTGTAGAAAGTGTTCTGTGTTCCTGAATCACTGTAGGATTTATCTGATGTTCCGACATGGAGTCTGACAGAAAATACTTACTAGAGGGGTTACAAGTTAGAAGAAGGAAGGTTCTTTCTTGATTCTTTTAATTCTCTTTTTTTTTTTTTTTTTTTCTGCCTTTTGTTTTGTTTGTTTCTCGAAAGGCAGAGAGGTTCCTGGTCTCTCTCTCTCTCTTCCTTCTGGTCCATTCTTTCTCTCTTATGAAGCATTCTTCTATGCAGACTTTCATAGTTCTCAACAGATAAGCAATTTTGAAATAATGGTCATCTTCTGTTGTTGCATTTAAATTATCAAATACACTTTGTCAAGGAATATATGCTGAATATTTCAAGCAAAGTTATAATGCTTGAATGCAATAGCTCTGCCTCATAGGTAGAAAAATGAGAAGTAATGGAAAGTGTGATTGTGAGATGTGATAGCTCAGTAGGACTCCCATCATATACCAGTGAGACTAATGCTATATGCAAGCAGTTCTCATTGCTGTGCTTTTCAATAAATGTTTTCTTTTTCTTTCCTTTATTGAGATATAGTTTTGAAAGGCAGTGGGAAGTAGAAATTATACCACTGTGTATTTTTTTATAGAATTGTACTGTACAGTGATGCTGTATATGATATTTTATACCGATAGAGGAATGTTATTATTAAGAGTCTTCTGTTCAAAATTCAGTAGCACTAGCTAGTGAGGTTACAACCTAAACCACATTGCAAGGTAATGCATACATGATGTTCCCATGGCACAGAATAATAGGACTGAAAAACTCCCAGCATCAAGAGAGCCAGGAGCTCTAAAGGCTTGTCCAGAAGCCCATTCACAAAACCACACATCCTGTCATGCAATTGCCCTGCTCCTGTGTGGCTTCTTGGTCTTACGAGAAATCACCTGCTGTTAACATTTTTTTTCTTTAGCAAGTTGAATGTAAGTACTTGTCTTTTAATACTTGTAAGTATTGTCTTTGCTATACTTTACTTTTAGAGTAGGCCAGACATTTTTTTTATTCGTTTATGTCTAGTATTATCTATTTAAAAATCAAATCTATCCTTACAATATTGTTATTTCTCCCAATTGACAGAACTTAACATTTTAAACAGAGAAAATGGAACTCAGTAAATAAATAAACAGGCTGTTCATTTCACACCCACCTTTCAGACTGGTTAAGGCCTCTTTTATTATTTTTCTTAATCTCTCTGCTGTCGGAGATTGAGAGCATTATACTGATGCTCAGAACATCATGTCTTGGTCTGTCTGTGCCCTGAATCTAGCCCTGTATCTGTGTTTATTAAAATCTATCTTCTTAAATCTATGTTTAACTATAGACTGGGTTTAAAAACAAACAAACAAGAGGTCAGTGTTGTTTATTGGCTTTGTGTGTACAGCCAGTAAACTCTTGTAAACTAGCAGGTACAGATTAAGAGAACTACATGAAAACTGTCACACCCAGTACATATTATTATGATTCACAATAAAGCTCAGAACAGTTAAAGTCAAGGCTGATTTTGATATTAAAATCTAATTCAAGATTTTCATATTCATTTCAAAATGCAAGCAGTCCATAAGCCCTCCACTGTCTGCTTAAGCAGTTAGTTTACAATTGCTTTGCATCAAGCACTGAGCACAAAATAGTTTGGATATACTAGCAAATATATCCCTCTTCATTTCTACTCACTGCTTTTCAAAGAATAATAGCATGGTTGCTGTTCTTTTGGTTTCTTTAATTCCCTATGTGGGATACATTGCCTCCTAACACACATTTAGAGGTAGATGTTCTGTACAGCACTTCCTAAAATGCACAATGCCCCCAGATTATAATGGGGGCTATGCAGCATAAAATCCTGCAGTGCTTTGAAATTAAGCTTAAAACCCTGCAGAGCTTTGGAAATGAAAGGTTTTTATACAGTGATGTGTGTTGCATCAGAGTGGAGAAAGGCCCAGGGACTTTTAACAAATGTTACTGGAACTGGAGTAAGGTATTTTACACAGGACCTATCAAATGAACACAATATTGTATTGAATATATCTGCAGCAATAACACATCATACATTTGAGCTACTATTATGTAACACTACGTAAGAATAATTGCGGCAGGCCTAACACAAAAGCAAAAATTCTACTTGCCATAAAATGATCTGTTTAACTGTGGGATGCCCTTCTTTGCCTTGCATATAACAGTCCATATGATATCTTTTATTTTTAAGATTTTTTTTAATGGAAGGATCTAACCATTTGTTACACAGCTGTAGTAAACAGAACAGTTAATCAACATTTGATAGATGATGGTGCCTACAACTGAATTAGACCTTAACTCTGAAATGAGTATAGCCCTACCAAAGCTTTCCCCTTTAGGATAGCCATTATGTTGTAATGGTTGTAGCACTGTAAAAAAAAAAAAAGCTAAAATAAACATTATTAAATAGTTCTGTGGATTAGCTAGTTTTTAAAACATTGTTCAGAAGCTCCCAGTACACATATTAAAATAGCCTTGTGAGGAAGTCCTCTATACTTTATTCAAAATAGTGTTAGTTGTATCTTTGGTTTGGATTTTTAGAGAATATGCAATGCTTCTCTTGAAAATATACCATTGCAGAGCAGTCTAGAATAAATTCTAAAGAACGCTATTAATTTCTATCACATATTTCTTTGTGAGTGTGTATGAATATGTGACTGTGTCTTAGGCTAGAATACATTCTGTTAATGATTAAATTTACCAGCTTAAGAAAACTTATGTCAAAGTGAAATGTCTTATTGGCTCATTCCTAATAACAACAAATGAAGAAAAGACACAATGTGGTAAATACCTAGGTAATTAGAATCAGGAAAATGTCTGAACTCAAAGGCATGAGGAACCCACATTGTAGGTTACTGTATCAAAGTATGCTATTTATATTTTTTTTTTCTTCCTTTGTATGGAAAAATATTGAGGTGGGATGTGGAAAGCAAACAAATCTAATTTTTTATTATAGTTTTAGGATTTTGTAGTACATATCAATGCATAATATCAGTTGTATTCCTTTACTTTCATTTGAAGTAAACTAACATTTATTAATTTGAACAAGTCTGTTTTAGTTCAGAAATATTTCAGAGTTCAAAATAACGTTCAACCTTTTAAAATCTGCAGTGTAGGTGAAGTGTTTACTATAAAAGAACATTGGATATTTTTCTGTATATTTGGCATCTAGATCTTAATATTATGTGATTTCCTGTATCACTTGTCTCACATTCGTGCCATTTTGGTTTTTGTTAGAAGTATCTGCAGCTTTTATGGCAAGAAGAAGTTGTGAAGGTGATATGAGTCCATGAACAAGCTGCTTGAATTGGATCCTACTTTGTACAATGATACACTTGCTTTTCAGCAAGCAGAGAATCAAGTGATGTTTTATGTTAAGTAGTCGTGACATTGTATCCAGCTGAATTTATTACTCTTTCTATTAAGTCTTTCTCTGAGCAATCACAATAACTGACAAGGCTGCCATGTTAACATTTTTAAGTAGCTAGTGGGGCTGATTTGCCTACCGGCTCCCAGGGGACAGTGGGTGTTCCAATCATTTTATGAAAAGAAGTGACAGGTTTTGCTCTCTCAAGCGACTGTGCTATTTTCTTTACCCCTCTAGAGTCATCCTTCTATGCAGGAAACTTAATAGTTGATCAGAAACGTTGGATTTGCAATATAATACTGAGTTAATTTAACTTTTCAGTTATTCAATTACAGATCTTGCCATGTATTAGCACAAGTTTATGTGCTGCAGAGGACTTGTTAACTTAGTGTATTTTCAGTATCTTCTCTACCTTTAGGGTAGAAAGTATTGCTTTATATCTTAATCTAACAAGGGGCTTTAGTATGATGTTTAGCATTTAACCAAAGGCTTTTTTTTAATAACACAACACTTTTCTTGAAAATAATAATATACAAACAATGAGTTTTGGCTCTAGCATTTGTAGCAGTTTAACTTAAAGCAGTTGAAGATACGATAGGTACATGCTTTGTCAGCTTTAAAATTGGTCATATTTTAGTGTTAAGAACACTTCCACTAGGTGTTCCCCCAGTCGTGAGTGTGAAGTATTGTTCAGAGTGCAGTATTCTGAACTTACTGAATTCAGTGACATTTCTGTGGCAACTCTAGTAGCTTCATGGGTTTCATGGTTTTGCTCCACGAGGAATGACTCAATCACTTGATGTTGCAGGAATAACTTCAGAAATGAATACAGATACAAATTTATTTAAAAATCTATCTATCTATATATAGATATTTGAAATCTTAAGAATTCCAGAGTATAGTTTCAGACTTGATTTAAAAAAAACAAATGCATCCATCTCTGTGGAGCCAAGCATCTCAGCATGGTGCCTACCTCCAGACTTGTGTGGTAACACAAACCTGAAACTAACTCTGAAGGCCTTAATCTGGTCTGTGTTCTGAAAGTGCATCTAAATTACAGTAACAGAGCCAGCATCTCAAAAAAACATGCCTAGCACAAGAATTTTTTTCACACTGGCAGCCAGTCTGTGCGTGAAGGTATAAGCTCATAAGTTCACACTGTCAAGTTCTGTAGTGCAGGTTAAAACGTGATTAGGAGTACTCTTTTCTGAAACCAGTGAGAAGTAAAACCCTGGACTAATTTTTACAAAGAAAATTCAGTAGAATCCACATGCTGTCTCAAAATAATTTAAATTTCAAGAAATGCTTTCCAGTTTTGATCCTGTTTGAAACCTAATTGCCTGTCAATAACACCTTCTGAAACAAAGATTTTAGCATACCAAATGTTTGTGCATAAGTTGTTGATATTAATTATTGTTCCATACTGGAAATGTGCTGTTGATTGCAGTAGGATGTAACCATATATTTAGAGACTTTTCATGCCTACCAAAACACACAGTAGCTGCACTCCAGCAGCAGTTAAGCTGGTCCTCGGTTAGGACATACTATGACGTGAAGAAACATACCTAGAAAGCTTAGATTTTGAGAGTTGTATTTCAAACTAATCTCACAGATTTTCAGCCACTTAATTTGTGATAATTGTTGTTTAATTCAGAAAAGGATAAAGCTTGTTTATAGACTATACAGTTAAGCAGATGAAAGCAGTTATCCTGATTGAGCCTCATTTGCCATATATCACATAGCATGAAAGGCAACGTTTTTTTTCTTTATTGTATGGTTGCGTAATCATTCCTAGGTTATGGGCAAGATAATACAAGATTGAGAAGTTTGTGATGGTTTTATTACATTTAATAAGCATGCAGTATATGGCTCTTCAGCCTTGGCTGACATTTTGAAATCAGACTTCCAGCAGAGAAATATTGTCAGGGATGGGTTTTAGATTATTCTAACTTCCATGATTAGAGTTTTTTGTACATAATGTCAAGTGCAATCATCAGTTAAATGCTAAATGAACATACTATTGTTAAGGTAGTTTTAAATAGTATTACTTGAATGTACTATACAAATGTATAGTCAAATATTGCCCATTTATTAATATAACAACCATACTCCTGCCATATATAAATAAAAAGCAAAAGATTTAATGCATAGGGAAACTAAACAGTTTTCAGCATTTTACTGTAAAACTCAGCCCTCCTGTCATTTAGGAAAATAAACAAAAATTTGGGAAATGTATTAGTTTTTAGCAACTGTATTCTTCTTTACAAGTTTGAAGGCTATTTTTTCCAGTCTTTGGCCCTCATCTGGCTGTGACATCACCGTGAACTGGTTTGAGCTCTGATCGGACAAAACATGATTTTTCAACTAAAATGTCTGGTCTTTCTGTTACCACCCCAGCAACCCAGCACCAATTTATGTTTTGTTTCTTTATCAATCAATTAATTGTACGGTAGAAACTAATTAATGACTTAAATATTTTGCTGCTACTTAATGCTTCTTACTTGAAAAAAATCCTCAGAATTTATCTATCAATGAGAGAACATTATCCTCTGACAACACTTCAATTAACTGAGGTTTTCTTCTAATTTCCTTGAAGCTGAGTATGTTTGGCTGGTAACAGCAGGTAAGATCAATGCAATAGCTTTTCTGGTTTTTTTGCATCATTTGATGAAAGTGTGTTTTTGGCAATGTGTATTCTCTACATGTCCATATGATTGCTGTTCCTTAAAATGCAGCAAATGTTAGTGTTGCAAGTACCCATGAGGCAATACCACAAGGCACTGAGCCAAGTAGATTACTGGCATAAGCAGACCAAATTCTATTGACTTTACCAGCATCGGGACAATTTATACTAATGTCAGATTTTGTTTATCTCACTTCATCTGACAAAGAACATCCCATTGGTTTCCATACTTTGCTTTTGATTGAACAATTTTAGGCTGTAACTGATTGTGACAGCTCAAACTTTGTTTCTGTTTTAGTTTGTTGTTTTTTTTTCCTGAAATGGTGAAGCCATCTGACATCAGGCTGTAGAGATAAAAATAGCCAGAAGGGTGTTTCAAGTAGCCCTTGGAGGATCATTTCAATATGATCTTGTCAGCCTGGGGTAGTAATATTGCAGTAATGTAAGTACAGTCTCAAAGCCAGCAACTGGTTCAGCTGAGTTGATGGCATTAAAACATGGAGATATCATTCTGCATTTCTATTCTACCCTCATCCAGTACTGACCAAGGATTCCAGATGAGGTTTATTGCAGTCCTATGTGAAATACACCACTTCTCAGGATGTTCCAGCAGTAGCCACATGTATACCAGCACCAAAACAATTACACAGAAAAGGTATTTTCTCCAAGCATCTATTGTATACCATTTCCTGAATTGTTTCCCGTATGCTGCCCCCATGCCTGAAGGCTTACCATAGAATGTCTGAGATTTACTGAACTTGACACATGATAAATTTTTAGTGGCTTTCCTTTTACAGAAGCCCACTGACCAGAAAAACTGTGCCAGAGTACTGCAGTTTCACCTTGTGTGAAATAAGTTAGCTTTGGTCACAAAGATTCAACTCAGTTGCACAGGTTCAGGCCAGGCAGGTTTATGCTTCTTAAAGCAAGAGCCCTAAAAGAGAGAGAAGGAAAGGGGAGGGGTAGGAATGCAGAAAAAACATTTGCCAGGCAAGTAATTACAGATTTGTACAGAAGGCATGCAGTTTCAGGATACTGTAATGTTCATTGGATTAAATCACTGTGCATATTTTCAAAATAAGAGGAAAGATAAACGGGGAAAAAAAATAGGTAAACAAGCAGATAAATGGAAGTGTGTTGTTACAACCAGCATGCACTTCTTTATTGAGGTAGAGCACTTTTGACATCTTTAGTTCAAGTTTTGAACAAATTATTATGTGATTTGGGGTAATGGCTTTATAGTCACTCTTAGTATTGATGGAAATATTTTGCAGAGTTTAAAAACTTGGAGAACACAGTTAATCTATCTGGAAAACATCACTTTAAATCCTCAAAAATGAAAAAAAAAAAGAAAGAAAATAGTGGTAATTTAAGGTTATGGAAGGTAATTTCAGATTCATCTATTATTGGAAACTTGTATTATGTATTATCAGAAAGAACTATGAACTCTAGCTCATTCATTTTACCCTTTTCAGGTTACATTTTTGCACATCTGAGGAAAAATGACTTTCCTACCTTCTTTGGTGAGAGCTAACAAGTTCCTTTCCAAGACAAGCCAGCAAAGCTCAGTCAGTATATGACAGTTTTCAGTGTCCATTAGCCTCTTCTGTCCAGACAGAAATGGTCCTCTGTTTGCCTCGTTCAACATTGGAATGGCAGGGAACACCGTCCTCTTCCATCTCATCCAATCACATTAGAAGATGATGCTACTAGCATAACTCTAATTCTCTCTCTGTTGTTTTCTTTCCTTCGTCTTCTGTCAAGTCAGGCAGAGGAACCTTATTTAGTGACTGTCTTGATGAATATAAACACACTCCTTGCAGACTTGTGAAAAAATACCTATTTGGGGATTGGTTTGGAGATTGATTGCCAGCATATGACCTACTGCTGTGCTTTACTATAGTAAATTTTCAAGCTATATCCCCAAAATACCACTTTTCAGACTTCCCCATCTAGAAAAGACCCAGATATGAATATTTACAGAAGACGCAACTGCAGAGACTGTGAGCACATCCCTGACAAAGGAGGAGCAGTATTTCAAGATACTCTGCCCCATGGAATTACCAGATAAGAGGGACCCTATCCAAACCCAAATGTAATAAGTGCCCATTCTGAGCCACTGCTTTCTGCAGCTGTTGAATAAGCCTGCTAATAAATGAGGTTTTGAAATGCATCCCTCTTAAGCCTGAACTTTTTACAGCGTCTTGGTTTAAGAGAAGAATGCATGGGAAGCAACTGCTACTCTACCAGGTACTCTTGACTACGCTCCATCAACTGCTGGCAAATTTTCTACAGCCATAGTCTGTCTCGATTTTTCTCATTGATCTGACAAAACCCATTGTAATCGAAGAGAGTTCCCATGCATGTGGGTCTTGCAGATAAATCTCTCTGTAGTAAATCTCTCCAACACTAGGAACTGACAGTTTCTTAAAGCACTAACAGCTTTGTTTTTAAAATCAAAATTATCTTGTTTATACATTTTACAGTTTAGTGATGAGTGCTGGAAGTGTTCCCTTCATATATCAGTCATCCCTTCCAGAGCAGAGGATGATGGTTGATCTTCGTACACTTACACACACTAATGACAGCTGCTCAGAGAGAAGCATCTGCCAATAATGAGAATACTGAGCTCTCTCTCTTACCTACATGCTTTGTCCTTACCTGGACAATAATGTACAAGCTTTTCCAGTCAAGATTCAGACTTTATTTTCTCTCTGCTTACCCACATATGCTTTGCAAGTCTTCTTATACCTTATATCCCTGTCATTACAATAATAACATTGCTTACATAAGTAACACAAGTTAAAGTGGTAATCTCAATACTTAAAACATAGTATTTTGGATATTATGACATTTAAAATATTTTCCAGGCTTGACTCCCTAGCTCCCTAGCAGTAAGGGAAAAATAAGCCTCATTGATGAGGAATAAGTAGTAAATGTAGTATTTGTTCCTTTTCTGTTTTTCATCAAGACTTTTGTTCTACACACTTGCAAAAACTATAATCAGTTAATATCTTAATGACCATACCTTCCTCTAAGTTTTACTATGCTAAGTACTTTTTCTTGCTATGGTCTTTAGAGTCACAACTGGAATGGTTGGTGTAAATTGAAGGGCCTTAAATCACTGAAGACAAAATTTAACCTCATCTCCCGAGTAACAGATATTATCAGTGTGAAATATCTTTTCTATACAAGTCTCTATGAACTGTACTTGTCCAAGTCTCTTGTAAAAATCGAAAGGAGAATTTGCTGTCTGTCCACATTTGCTTGGCTAAGATGCTATGTAGACTATGATATATTTGATTTCTTCACATTTGCCCACTTATTTTGCAGTGTATGAGTGACACCACTTCCAGAAGAGATGATTGAATAATGTTATGTAGACTGTATTGTATAAAAAAAGATTATGCTTATCAATTGGGAAGCTTCATGTTTCTGATTATTTTAAATGGATAAGATATAAATTTATTGAATTTTTAAGACCAAAAAGTTCTTCATGCTTGTCATAATTCTGTAAAACTAAAGGAATTCTTAAAAACAAAAACAAAAAACAAAAAAACAAACAAAAAAACCCTGTTCCTTGAATTTATTGAAGATTTATTAATTAACCTGCACAAATAGAACAATGAGAAAGTTAAATTTATAACTGATTTGACAAAAATGAAAGTCCATTTAAGTCTGTATCTAATGTCTTTTGCAAGTTGTCTAACTCTGAGACAAGGTCATGGTGCTATTAAAGTTTCTTTCTATTTTTAATCTGTGTCAGCACATCATGCCTATTAGCATTTAAGCCACAAAACAAGCCAATACTTAAGAAAAAACAGAAAGTAGATGAATAGAAACCACTTAAATTCCTGCCTAAGTAGCAAGGTAATCATGACAATTGAAAGAAGTCTAACATGAGATGACAGTAATATTCATGGAGAACGTTGAAGTGAGAATCAAGTTTCAAGTGAAATTGGAGAAAAAGATGTAAGGTATAATGGGTGTATCATTAAAACAAAAAAAAGTCTCAACACATCAAATGCTGACTTGGCACCCAGTGCAGTGATGCATTATCCATCATTCATGAAAGCTGGTTTCTGGAACAAATGCAGTAACACACAGAAAAAAATAGTAGCTAACAGCTGAATACACAAGCCTTCGACTTTTTGGACTAAATATTAGAGTAGCAGAGTATTGTCCTTTTAATGGTTACGGGATTGGATTGCCTATGATCATATCTCTTGGATGGTGAAAGATGAGTTCTTTGTACAGGATGTAAATTGTAAATCTGTCTTCCCAGAATGAAGCTTTAGATAAATATTCAGATACACCCTTTCTTTGCTATCTCCATCACTGATTAGGGATCTGAGAGTTCCCTGATGCATGTTAATGTTGGTTTTGCATGACAGAGGAGTATGTCTGGGGCAAATGAGGCTAAAAGGATACAGAAATAAAGAAGAGAAAAGCAGTACGGAAGAATCTAGCCCCAAGATTGACAGTTCTAACTGAAATAGAGGAAAGTATGCAATGATAACAGTTAAAAACTAAAAAGATGAAAGGTAAGGTGATTAAAATGTAAGAAAAAAATCATTAAATTTGATTTTGAGGAGTTTATATTGGTGTAAAAAGTGCACAGAATTACATTAATGTGTTAAACCACTATTAGACCCCTGAGAATAGGGGCAAAAGTGCTCCAAAGCCAGACGTCAATTTTTAAGTGTCTTCAGAGCTAGCGTATGCTTCTTCTGTATGTAACAAGAAATAAAGAATACAAATTTCTAGAAAGAAGAGATAGAAATGTCAGCTGAAGTAACAGAGGAACAATATTTGCATAACACAACCAAGAATAATAACAATTGCCAAGTGACTTTGGTTAGTGTACCTTTTAATCTCAAGTAAGCTATCCTGCAATTTATTTTTTAAAAGCTGGACATATTTTCAATTGCTTTGCATGACACTTTTACCTTAACAAACTATAATTTCTAACGAATATAGTAGAGAAGGAAATGATGTTTTTGTTTTTCTTGTGTAACAGAACTATCTGACACAAGTGTGATCCATCCACCAGTTTGGAGAAACAAGTTGTAGCAAAGTCAAAAATAACACCCACTCACATACACACATCCTCCAGAAAGAACTTAAATTCACATGTAGTGGGGCTTGTCAGATTTTCAAAAGTCACATCACCAAATTATTAAAAGTGCTTAGGCATCTAAGAGGTACAGAGATGTATCAATGGAAAGACCAGCCTACAGATTCTGGCTTGGGCTTCTTATTTCCACTTTGACGTGCTCACTTCCTTGCTTTTTTATGAGAGAGTATAACTCTAGTAATGGTCATACAATTCACGCACAGTGAATATTAAGAAAAAAGTCTTTACTGTGAAGGTGGTGAGACACTGGAACAGGTTGCCCAGCAAGGCTGTGAATGCCCCCCTGACTGGAAGCTTTCAAGGCCTGGCTGGATGGGGCTTTGAGCAACCCGGTCTAGAGGGAGGTGTCCCTGCCTATAGCAGGGGGTTGGAACTAGATGACCTTAAAGGTCCCCTTCCAACCCAAACCATTCTATGATTCTTTGATTCTATGAATAGCTTTCAAATGAGGAGAATAGTGCAGAAGTTAAAATGTTTTAAAGTGCAACAGCTTATTAAAGCTTTCTTAATTTTACATCATGTTTGACATCATCTTATCCATCACGTTACACCTGGAATTACTTTATTATTCCTGAATCATTCTTGCAGAAACAATGTCTATTTTTCAATATTGATGCTTCTGTAATTGCCCATGGAATTTGTTACATTGCCAAAAGCTTTTTCCAATTAGTTGACCTTTATTTTTTTCTGCTTTCATATATGCTTTTTATTTCTGTCAGCAATGAGTAAAGAGAATAATTGATCCCTGATATTTTAGTAGGAAAGGTCAAAGCACTTTGGCATAGTATCCCTACTTAATTGCTTCTCCACTAGCACCTTAATATGTTTTATATAATATTAGCAGTTATGAAGAGTAATAAACTGCAGGGATTCAGACTGATCTCACACAGCTATGTGGTGGTGAGGAGGGGGAGTCTTTTTAAACTATGAGGATCTGCCAAATACATTGTGGAAACAGAAAACATTTTACTTGGAAGTTCTACATTGAGAATAATTTGACATAAAGTTACTTGGAAGCCTTAAATCAAGGGCTTGAATCTTTGCTGTCAAATGTTCCATGTAATCATTTATTCCTGTACAAAAAGGAGTTTAAGTCCCACTAAACATGGAATGATAGCATTTACTTTCACTCTGCGCTCATTGTAGATTAGCATAAAAAAAATAATTATCAAAGACACCATTTTTCATCAGGTGGATGGATAAGTACTAAGGCATGAGGGCTGGAGAGTTTCAAGTATTAAAACGTATGAAAAGTTCCCAGCTTTAGTTGAAACACACACAGGTAATGCAAAGTCAAGGTAAGGGGAAAAGTAGAAATGTAAGCATTGCTGAATCTGTAAAAAGGAAAAAGAATTGGATTATTTTAATATAAAGCCTATACATTATATTTACATAATTTAATGTGTAGATTGTTTCATTAAAGCTTTTCTGTGAAAGTGGACAAAGCAAGCTGATTGTATAATGTTTTCCATTAAGATAACGGTGAAGATTAAGAAAGGCATTTATTTTAGTCTTTGTAAAATTTTGTCTTAAAAGTCCATATGATCCTCAGACTCAGTCAAAGGTGCATGTGTCATAATTCAGCATCTGGGAGCTTCACCTCCACCACCTTGTCCTCATAGTGCTTCTAATGAGGGAGGGAAGCACTGGTTTTCCCATTGCACAAATGTGACAGGGGATAGTAGGGACCAGCAGTGATATTGCGTGGGATAAATCCAGGCATGCGAGCAAACAAATGATAGAAACCTTTTAACAATTTTTGGCTTCTGAGTTATGCTTTGAGGCAATTAGGGAAGCATGAGTCAGTGTTTTCAGAGAGAGAAAATGAGATCAGTGTTTTGTTACAAGGATTTCAGAAACTCCATAGCTTTGTCAATATTAAATCTATAGTGAATTAAATAGGCTAGGAAATGTTCTCTGGCCCTGGGGACAAGTGATGCTACACAGCTTATCCATACAGACCTTTGCCTTTCAGCAGAGGCAGGCTGCATCTGTGCTGCCTGCTGGCCTGTGCTATCCAAGGACGTGTGCCAGCTAACATGCAGGGGTTACACTCTGGCGCAGACCATGGCAGGGGGCATGGTGATGGTTCAGCAGCACCTGCTGACAGTTCATCATCACCTGCCAGGTGCTTGAGCCTATAACCTGGTCCTGATTAGCTTGCTGGTATAGACATAGCTTGCATTTTGCAAATAATGTCTTGGTTTTTGTTGTTTTTTTTTTTTTTTTTTTTAATGTGGTGTGATGCTGTCTTGAAACTGTAATCAATCCAATAGTACCTAGCCAAGTCACTGCTACAGGAAAATGTCATCATGTTTTTCTTATGAAAAAGTAATACTGTGAAGCCTAAAATAGGAATACTAAAAAAGGCTGTAGCTATGCAAGGCTTGTCAAAGAGCCTTCTAGAATCTGGTGAGTTGTTTTTTGTTGTTGTTGTTTTAATTTGATAACATTCCTCACTTTATACACCTTATAGTTTCTGAACACTAGCAGAACTTGCTTAATCAAAGCAAGCTAGCACATAGGTGTAGTGGTTTCATTGCCTTTCCTTGTATCCCAGTGTCACTTAACTTTTGGAATAGATCTCTGCCTAGTACAGCAGGGATTTGACATGCTGTCTCTTCAAAATTTGGCCATCAGTTGTGTGCAGATCCATTCAGTCTATCCAGTGCAATAGTAGTGTTTTTAGATGTTGACTTCACTGATATCTCCCTTTTTGGCAAAGTTAGGTGGGTTTCTGGCAAGTCTATTCCATTAGTTATTCATCTCTAATTTGTTGAAATTAACTGTCAGATGCTGGGATTGTTGCCAGGACAAGGTCAATGTAGAACTGAAATCTTTCTGTAAAGCCTTTTATTCTTTTGCTGGTAGCTGTTTAATTTAAGCAGTGGATTGTTCTCTGCCATGAGTGCTTTTGCTTGTATGTACAGAGCTGGAAAAAAAAAAAAAAGATACAAAATCTTGAACTCTATTGTAGAACATCGTGCAATAATTTTAAACTGAAGAACTCTAACTATTGATGGCTCTTTCTGTGTTAAAACACAAGGGAAAAAACAACCTGACTGCTAAAGTCTCCTTTTCCACTTGAGACAGTCAGTCTTTTCATATGGTGCCTGATCTTCTTCCAACTGTTCAGTTTTTGTCTATGGCACACTGACCATGCAAAGGTGTATCTACTAGTGTTGCTTTTGAATGACTCTGTGAAATTTAATAAAGATTCTTACAGTTGTTTTTTTTTTTTCCCCTGTACATTTCTAAGAGTAGTGCCATGAATGTAAGAAGTAAAAATACTTTGTAAAAAATTCTCCATATATTTGTTTTAGTCAGGTAACACCTTACAGTAGAAACATCCTAGATAGGAGAGGTTTGCCTAAAAGTGGCTAAATTTCCTGTTGTGCTCATGAATTTTCCAATTTATATCTCATTCAGAGAGATGTAAGCTTACTGAGCCTGAAAAGTGCATGTATTCATCTACTATACTCATTATTTTCTCTGCTGTAAAGATACACATCCTGATCAAACATTAGAATGTTTATACCTCCAGATGAAGCTGCCTGAGCCATGACCAGTTCTCTTTTAGAAGACTGGAAAGACACCAGCAATTTGTCAGCCTGAATGACTGCTTTGGAGGTGCTCAGGTGGCAAAGATCCAGGGGCAGCATCCATCAGATGCATGCCTTTCTGACAGGGGCTTTGACATAGGTGTACAATGAAACAGATTATTTAGTTAGGTGGATTTGCCAGGAACCTGCACTGACATCTGACTGTGATAATGCTTTGGACAATGGCATTCAAATTAATGCCCAGTGTGCTAAAAAAAGCACATGTTCTTTTCTGCTTGTCCTTACAAATGTGCATCTTCCCTGTTGGATTTCAGTTAGCTCTTTCACAGTTGTGGCTTTCTCTTTTGCTCAATATTGCCTGATAAAAACCCTTCTTATGCTGTTAAAATGTAAAGCATGTTGCTGTTTTTTAAGGCTTTGTGAGGCCTCACTTTTGCTAGGGTGAAATCTTGCTAGTGTTCTGGCAAACAAGTGTATCTGACGCTAGAAGCTATCTTGTCTTTTATTAGTCTCTTCTTTTAACACTGTATTTCAGGGTTCAGCAAGACTGCGAACTGCAGCAGTTAAAAGCTTTATTTTTTTCCCTCGTGTTCCTGGGACCTTCCAAGAAGTTTGGCCTTGTCGTATCTAACATTCTTTCTGCCTAGCCCATTAACATGACAAGTCCTTTGTATTTTGTTCTATCATCTTCTTTCCTTTTCACTCTGGGAAGGAACACATAAGGTCTTCAGCAGTGTCACCTGTGGCATGCTTCAGAATACTTGCCTGATATTCCCAACTGTACTACAGGCCACTGACATTGCTGAAGTCTCCAGATGAAGCAGGGCTCTCACAATGGCTTTTGTCTCACAGCCATTTGTGAACTGGGATTCATTACGGCAGGGATCTGGAGCTGTTCTCTTCACAGGTTTCCTGTTTCCCTGTTAACACACACATGCATCACTGCCGTGAGGTTTATTTTTCTTTATTCCTTTTAAATAGCATGCTTCTTTCCACTCCTCATATCATGTTGGGTGGCAGTGTAAACAAAGATGCCTAATATTTGGGCTTCACTTGGGAAATTCTTTCTAATTATTTTCTTTACCCTCCTGCATTTTGTAGTCCTGTTCTCCACACCACTGCTCAGATTACTGCCAATCCACCATTTCAGCTGAGTACTTTATATTTAAACAGAGCTCATTTCTAGTGGTCAAACAGACTGCTTCCAGAAATATCACACCAGAAATATCAATCAAAACAAACCTGTTGCCTAGAAATAATGAACAAAAAACCTGCTAGTCGGGGTGAACTGTGCCCTCAAACCCATTAGTAACAAGATGGAAGCTCCAACCCAGGCCCAGTGGTAAGGGTTCTTGAAGCCTTGCAAAGCTAACGTGACCAAACCACAGCACTACAGGGGAAGAGGATGAAATGTCTGTCAGTACCATGGATTTAGAATTCCCTGTGGTGAACAACTTCCTTGCCAGTACAAAAAGCCACAGAGAGCAAAAATCTAGCCCATTCAGTTTCAGTCACACTAGGAAGATTTTTTTCATTAAAATGTATAACCCTTTTTTGGCAGATACAATTCAACTAATTCTAATCGCTTTGCTAATGCAATAAAACACATACCTCAAATCCCTCATCTCTGGAGTAAGTAATCTATAAGTACACTTGTCTTAGCAGTTTTCAAACCAGGGACTAGAGAAATAGGATTAGAACAAAGTGAACCAGTCCAACTGCTAGGATAAGCTAAGCAAGCACAAGGCTCACACAATCTTGCTTAATGGGTTTAAGATACTGGAAGGGTGGAAAGCAGGAATGATTCTCAGATTTTCTTTTCTATTTTATTTACATTGCTACCTTTTTTATTTGTAAGAAAAAAATGCTTTTCTGAAGAGATCTGTTTCCTTGACTGAAAACCTTTCCTAAAAATTCTTTGCTGTACGAAATAAATAAATAGAAACTCATTTACGAAAGTAGGTTTCTAAGAAATGTTTCTAGCACATACAGTAATGACTGGACAATGATTCTCATATTAAAATTGATTGGAAAA
Source organism: Pavo muticus (assembly GCA_016647715.1). Taxonomy (NCBI): domain Eukaryota; kingdom Metazoa; phylum Chordata; class Aves; order Galliformes; family Phasianidae; genus Pavo; species Pavo muticus. Next base: position 657,961 of record JACDJE010000034.1, read on the forward strand.
CTCAATATATAGTTAAAAGAAAATTAATCTTAAATTAATGTCCTATTCATCAATTTGTCAAATTCCCATTGTTAAATAAAATAAAACTCCTAATAGCTTCTATTGGCAACAAAAGTGTAAAATTAATAAAATCTCTGCTACTTCTTTCATCCACTCAGACACACACAGATACACACATGAAAGACATACACAAAACAAGAATGATCTCAAAACACCACTGAAACAACTTCAGTGATTATAAAGGGACATTTTTCTTTTCAATTTTATAAGAAGGTATTTTATGTAATTGCCAGGAAACTGCTACAAAATAAAAGAGCTGCAAAGTGCCAGAAGTCTTAGCGCTTGGAAGCCAAGAGCTATGTTACTAAGCTTTTTGAATCTAGTAATCCAAATTTGCAGGTAACCAAAGATTCAAAGCAAGTTTTGAGATCCTCGCTAGATACGCTGCTTTGTTTTGGATGACTCTGAGGGTCTTATTGGGCCTGTCTGCTCTAGTCAGGTAGAATACTGGACAGGAAAATAACGATACCAACAATACAGAGAGCTATTTTTATAACATCTGAATCAGTCTCTATGGCAACACTTTTTAGCCTGTTTAGGCTTTGTTATTTTTTAATCTCTCTGACTCTGCCATTCTCACATTATTCTGTTGAGTGACAGGTATTGATAAAAAGATAAAACGATAAAACTTCACGTCCACATACAAACACCTGTTGAGCTCAGGAGAGTAGGTAGTTGTTTGCTTTATGTTTGGCCTTTCCTTTAACAGATGGTTCAAAGATTTTCTACTACATTTCTTTCCATTTCTTTGAGAAAATGTTGTTTAAAACAAGAAAGATACATTCAACTTGAAATTCAATTACTCCAATTATTCGTAAATACATGGTTTTCATCTTTGAGTCTGAATGTTTAATGAATGGTGCGTGTCATCACTACTGTTTTATAGTTGGGGGAGGCAAGTACAGACAGGAAAAAAATACCATACAAGGTCAGCAAGCCAGCTAACAGTTTCACTTGCTCTAGTAGCAGATTTACGGATTTTCAGTACCTTAACAGTGCCACTGATATTACACTTTATACCTAAGCTCACCGTATTTGGAAGACATTTCTGTTTCATTACGTGTTTGCATCTCTCTTCTGTTTCTATATGAAAAATGCACACAAATAAGCAGGAAATAGGACTACACCTTGAGAACTATGAAAGTTTGCCTCAAAATGCAATTAAATTCACAGAGAAATCAGTATAGGAGTAGAGAAAACTTGGTTTTATAAAATGCTGCTCATTTATATTAACTCAAACTATTTCATCTAGAGTAATAGTCTGAAATGTATGTTCTTTTCTGAAGGAAAAAAAAAAAAAGATCAGGATGAAGGGTGATGGCCGTAAAGGAGAGAGGGTGATATTCCTGGGTAAGGTGGAAGTGAAAGCAATTGGTGCTGGCTTGGGTGATGTGCACAAAAGCTGTACTGAAGATCTTGGACCTTTGTTTAAATAGAGCAAGAGAGGAGTGTCTGTTCTTCATGACTACATAGATGAAAAGGATTTTCTTTACACAGACAGAACTCTTATCCCTCATGATTTGACCTGATTTTTAAAATTTTCTGATGTAATTTTGCTACCTGCCAGCTTTAGATCATAAGAACAGCAGTACTGGATCAGCTCAGTGATCTGTCTTATTTGCTGTGCTGTCCACATTAAGCAGACATGTAGGGAAGCATGGAAGAGTAGAAAATGAATGATCCTTTCTCTGATATGCCTCCCTGACTTTTTGCAGTAAGCATTTTAAAGACTTTTGGAGCCAGTACCACATCCAAAGCACCCAGCAGTCAGCCTATTCTCGAACTGATTTTAAACTCATGTATTCCTTTGGCTACCTTCAAATTCTGTAGCACTGAGTCCCACACTGCAATTTTGTAATGTTTCAAAGACATAAAGTAATACAGTAAGCATCCTAGTCATCCATCTATGACTTGCAATTTTAGTTACTGTAAATCACACTGTCTGTATCCTGATCAGAACTGTTTGTCTTTGTACAACCTTTCCCAATAACTAACAGTAATTCTTTTTTAAAAAGACCACAGATGACTGATCCACATGTATCCAATGCTCAGACCCAAAACTGCAGATGATCTGCTGCATCCTGTTGTCTGCTTTTTCAAGAAAAAGAGTTCTGTGACACAAATCAAATTGTCAGCATTTCAGCTCATTCAGAATGTACATATTTTTGAGCCAGCAATTCTCTTATAAATATTATAACCTCTGTAATATCTTTGAGAAAAAATATTATTAGATGGTTTTTAATTTAGAATAAGAAAATGGAAAAGGAGGTTTTGAAACATATATGGTGATAGTTTATTGAGATCAATTGAGTAATTAAAATGAGTGTTCTCCCTAGAGAATTTTTAAAAAAAGATCTACGAGCACTAGTCAACCAGTGCTTCTGTGCCACACAGAGAAAGGAAGCTATCTTACAGCTAGCCAATTTAATGTACAATAAATAATCACAAATATTCTTACTAACTTTGTTTAGTGGCTAAAAGTAGGTACAGGAAAAGGAGGAAAAGGAGAAGAGGGGAAAAAATAAAGGTCCACAAAACATCTGCCTTATCAGGCTGAAGTTGATTCAACTGTAGTTCTAAAATAATTAGTAGTGAGCACTTACCATAAAGCTGTCACAGCATTACCACCTTCAAGGGTCGAAAACAATTTATCTTTAGAAACTGTGCCTAGCATGGATTGAGAAGGTAATATTAATGAAGGAACAAACCAGGAAATAGCAGGACACTCAAAGCTAACTAGAGCTAAAATCAATGACAAGAGGCAGTCTGAAACACATGAGTAATTTATTAAACAGTAATAGATTTTGGTAAATAGACCTTCTTCTGATATGTGGGGTGAAGATAAATTAGCAGTTTTGTAAACTGTGGGTTTCTGTTTGCCCTTTGAGTCATATATAAAACAAGCCTTCGAGAAATGTGTTTGGTCTTTTCTTACCAGGTTTTCACTGCTGTACTTGTCCAAAGCTGTACCAAATCTCTTTGGGGAAAGACATTATTAGGATTAAATTTCTGTCAAGGCAACACCCCGAATGATTATGTGATTAGCAATCATGTCTACCAGGTGTCCTGGAGTGCTGCTTTGTACCAACACAGAGAGAGCACTGGGTGCTCCTCTTTCAAGGAGATTGCAGTCTAAATCATACACAGAACAGATATAATTCAAAACACTAACCTTGAGGCAATAAAGATGTAGTTTTATTTAAGTTCATCTTCTCTTTGATAAGATAAATGTTCATTCACACAATGACCTCATACACTTCATTAGGGAATACAAATTACCTTCTTATTAAGTTTATCTCTTTCATTTCCATGTGCAAATGGACACTATTCTGTTATGAGTGGAACTGGAGATTAAATAACTCAAACACTGGAATCTCAGATCAGCTTATTTGATAAGAAAAATATACATATACCCTGTACATTTTAAACGAGTTTCCATAGTGGAGGCTTTGTATGCAATGTGCTTCCTCTTGTTGCTGCTTATGCATCCAGAGCTCAGAAGATTATATGACCTTCTTCAAGCTGTTCATGGAGCCTTTCTGGTTTGTCTGCCTGGAATAGCCAGCTCTGAGACACTGTCGTTCTTTTTCTGCTGTAGCTATCTTAAGGGGGAGCCCTTCAAATCCCATGGAAAGCATTATCTGAAGCCCACCTGCAGAAAGCTGTCATATTGTTAGGTAATAATTCTTTCTGTAGTTTATCTTGCTGAAGTTTCTATGCCTGCTGTCCAATGTTCCTCCAAAAAATATTTCCTTCTTCATTTGGAAACCCCTTTCTATCCATCAGTAGACTCCCTATGAGTTGAGCTAAGGTCAAAGGACTAGATATGAATACAGGCAAGAAAGCCAAGGCCAGTAAAAAGGTTGCTGGTCTCTTTAGTCCAGAAGTTTGGATTGAAATATTAAGATAGAAGAGCTATTCCTGTTTGTGTTCCTCTTGTCGCTCATTTCATTGTTTCCTCCTTTAAAATACACAGGTTGTTACAGTGTACATCTAATAATTACAACTTACAAATTTTACAATCACACTAGAGAAATCATTGTGAAAGATTCCACGTTACTTCATCTTTTTGTTTGTTTATTTCATTGATATCACAGAGTTTTTATCCGTCTGGTTTAGCATAGCAGATAAATAGAGCTGAGTGAATGTAATACCTGACAGAATTTTCTCCTTGCTGGAAGACAATACAAAAATACAAGCAGCATAAGTGGTTTCACATTTTATTTATTTAAAAAAAAAAAAAAATTAAAAATGACATTTCACCTTAAAATGGAAGCTATGAATGGAAGCTATGAAGTGGAGAAGCTGACTTTTTAACATATTGTTCTTATTCCTCTTCTTAAGCAGTCTTTCATGTACACATGGTCACAACCTCCTTGTTTCGATGATTGTGGATACTGTTGCTTTTTTTTTTTTCCAACTACAATCAATTATCTAATTACCCAACATCTCAGTAGCCATGGTATGCAATGACCGAAACTGAAGGTCAGACAAAGATAGAAATATGCATGCTTGAAACTAGGGATGCCCTAGGCAAAATCATCTTTCTGTTGTCATTCTTAAATAAATACTTTTAGGATCTATATATTCAGCTGCGATTAAAAAATAAACATAAAAAGAGTAAGGGTAGGTCATGTATGCTAATGTTGTAATAGCATTGCAAAGCCGCTACTGCTTCAATAGTTTCAATTAACAGTGGAATTAGATGGAGCTCTTACAGCAATGGAGAGAAGGAATATTTGCTGACATCAGTATCCCAGATGAGAAGATGGACTGTTTTTGTATGGCAGGATTATAATTATCACAGTCAGACTAAGTGAAAGTCAACTGCAAGCATTGTTGTTGAACTTCTCTTTCTTGTCATCATTTTGATTGCTGTGGAAACCCCCTAAAATTACAGCACTTTAATTATTAGCAAATTAGATCAAAATTGAAAATTGAAAACATGATCTAATTTAAGCTGAAACTAGAGATACTCAAGTGCTGATCATATTTTTCTATAAGAAGAATTCATTGACAAGGTTTTAACAATATATCATTGAGGAGCAACACAAATCACTATTCTCCATCTACCCATCTGGGGCTTTGCCTAGTAATTTTTCCACCAGGACATCAGTTTGCACTGGGTGCTCTTGGATCCTCCAATAGGAAACTGAAGTCTCAAATACCAGACTCTTTTGTCTCAAATCTATCAGCTCCTATTGTTAACTCTTATGTTACATCATCTCTTCAACAAAGCACCTTTGATTCCCTGCCTTTGTCAGTGCCCGGACACTTTATCCTCTTTTTCTCCGAACTGCGTAGGGACCTCCCTCTCAACTGAACGATAAACTACTCTTTTCTTTAGCTGCAGTCATTGCTGACTCATGAGTAACCCTTGTGCTTAGCTCAGCCACCCCTTCATTATCAATCCTGGCTCATTGCCCCTGGCTACTCACACAGTGCCCACAGTGAACTTTTAAATAAATTAAACTGAGGAAGACTCAGGACCTTTGGAATGCTCTGGCATGAATTACTCATCACTCTAATTGACTGTTGGCTTTTCTATCCTCCATTCTTCTCCAAACATGTATAGCCATTTTTATGCTAATGCATCTAAATATTCCAAACAGCTTTTGCTTCAGTGTTAACACAGTTGTCTGTTATATCTCTTCAAACCTGCCAAGAGCAACTGTCTTCATTTATGAGAGCACACTGCACATTCCATATTTTAAAGTGTATGAAATTTTTAGAGTCTGAAAACAGTTTCTGAAAAATTGCTGTACTGAAAAGCAAAGAGTAAGTAACATCAGTGAAGCCTATTTATTATTTTTCTATAATCTCCACCTTAATTTGCATATTTTCCAAGTAAGTAGAATTGTTTCTGATAGAGCACTACAACCATTCTGCTAGCATGCATTCTCTGTTTTCTTATGAGTCACAGCCAGTTGTAGACTTTTCAGGCCAAATTACACTTTCATCCATATCAGTCCAATCCCTTATGTTCAGACTGCACCCTCAATTCTGATCCTATAATACTATTACCCTCCGTTACGTGCAAGAACATAAGAACTCCATCTGTTCTTCAAAGGTGAGGTTGATTTTATTTGCCCATTCATTCAAAAAACTAATCTAAGCTTTATCCACAAATCTATGCTTTATAAAATGAGAAATCCACTTTAAAATAAGAAATCTTTCAGACGAGGTAAATGCAGAACCTCACAATACTGTTTTTACAGAGAAATTTTTCTGGATAGCATGGCCTTCCACTTAATTTTTTTAGATTTCATTCCTCAATAGTTGTGTAATGAAGAAGTTGTTTCTACAAAACGTGACAGTGATTTGATTATTGAACTAAGCATAATCGTTTTACACTCTAGAAGTTTGAGTTATCAGAAGGAGATTACAAACAAAGAGTAAAAAATGGATCTAGGAAAAGGTGTTCTCTAGCACTGAAACATCATTATTAGAAAACCACGAGAGGAATTGGAGTTTAAGTAGTCAGGAGGAAACTGAAAATCCTGTATTTATATGGATGGGTCTTATGCTTTTGAATTGTAAAGGGCTTCTTATTTTTTATGTTCTGCCTGAAAACCTGCTGTTCTAAGCTCCATGAACTTCACAACACATTCATGTAAGGACATACATAGTTAGTTAAAATACTGTTATTTTGTCCCAATGGTTGGCATTTACCATGTTTAAAGTGTTTAACATCAAAGCCAGCAGAAGCAATGGATGAGGTGAAATAGACCGTATTCACTTACTAGAAAAATTATTCATCCAATACTTTTGTAAGCATTTAAAATACTCAAGATACAGAATGAGACTATAATCCTCTATTCATACATTTACCATCCCTTATTCTTCTGGTGTAATGCCCAAAATAAATTAATTAAGGGGAGTCTTTGCACTAACTTTTGAATTAGCCCTATAAACAATTAGAGAATCCTATTTATTCATTCCCTCTCTGACAGTCCAGAAAAATATGCACGTTCACAGCACCAAGGCAAAAAGGGAAGAGATTCCCTTAGCAGGCTTACCAGGCCTTACAGTCAAAGAAATTAAATTGCCTCTCTAACCTGTTCTATGATATTGCTTGTGCTGAGTTCATTTGCTTGCATATAACCTAGCAATAACAATCCAAACTGGGGGGACGACTAAAATGATTGTGAGCGTATGAGAACTCTCTTCCAACTGGCTTTCAATTTACAGTAAGCATGCCATGAAGAAAGCAATTCTGAGCTAACATATGCATAAACCTGCATACTGCAGTGACAATCTCTAGAGAATGTTGTAAACAGTACGGAATGGATTTTATTGTCTCATATGGTAGCAATAGCTTAGAATGTTATGAATTATCCAACTGCACTTCTTGCCTGTGTCCAAGCCAGTAACTACAATTGGCCACAAATGTTTTTATAGCCCTGAGGCAAACTGGCACAAGACAGCTTGCAGGCACACAACTCAGCCCTCCAAGGCAGGAAGTGAGCCGCTTGCAGGTTGACCAGAGGGCAGAGATCCTGCCCCAGGCTCTCCTTCAATCTGTGGTTGAGCCTGCCTGAGAGAGCACCTTTTGGCTCATGTCAAAACTGAGCCAAGGAATATACTAACAATTAGTTGGTATGGTTCACATGCTCACATTCCAGCACATAAAGGATGCTGTTGTTTTTGCTAGTGTAGACAGGTTTTGACATAAGACAGTGCAAGGAAGATTTTCAGGTACAAAAATGAACTTTTGCAAACACTCTTCTATGCCAAAAATAGTAGATATCCCCTCACATCTGGTTAATAGAATGATTTTGTACTATGTGCATTTTGAGGTCTGGAAAAGAATAACAGCCAGAAGTTCTTTCTATAGAACTAACAGAGGGATGCCAAAGTACTGCTACATGGTATAAAATTAAAACGCAGAGGTTACCAATATGGGGTTAGGGGTGACTGGTGACTGCATACTATTTGTAAATCAGATACAAACAGCACCTATGTTGCTGGAGTCTGTACTTGGTGAAAAATAAGAGACATTCTGATTGATCTCCTTTGTTATCAACTGCAAATAAAGATTGCGACTGCTTTCCTCACAGAGGGGTAAATTTCAAAAATACTTTTGAAATAAGCATTGAAGTAAGCTTCACCTCTAGGTGAAGCCTCACCAGCACAGAGCAGGGGGACAGGATCCCCTCCCTCTACCTGCTGGCCACACTTCTTTTTATGCAGCCCAGGGTGCAGTTGGCTTTCTGGGCTGCAAGGGCATATTGCTGGCTCATGTCCAACTTGCCACCCACCAGTACTCCCAGGTCTTTTTTGGCAGGGCTGCTCTCAATCCTTTAATTCCCCAGCTTGTATTTGTTGTGAGAGTTGCCTTAACCCATGTGCAAGATCTTGCATTTGGATTTGTTGAACCTAATTAGGTTCACCTGGGCCTGGGTCTAGGTCCCTCTGGATGGCATCCTGTCCCTCTGGTGTGTCGACCTCACCTCACAGCTTGGTGTCATCAGCAAACTTGCTGAGGGTGCACTTGACCCCACTGTCAGTGCCATTGATGAAGATATTAAAGAGTATTGGCCCCAGAACTGACCATTCATCACTGATCTCCATCCAGAAGATCAGATGTGACAGTAAAACAAACCTGAAACCAAAACAGCTGTACAGATCATGCTGCACCCTGATACTGAGCACATGTAGTAGTCCCAACTTTTACGACCTTTGTGATAATTCATACAAAATGAAAAAAAAAAAAAAGAATGAAAACTGAATAACTGAATACTGAATGCATCTACTTGTGGAATTTTGATGCTGTTGATAAAGATGTTCTTTGTGAGACTGTAGCCATAAATTAAAGTAAAGGAATTGCAGAAACTGGGTCATTTTTAAGCTACTTATCTCAGAACCTAGAAAGTCATCTTATTTGTTCTGAAAAAACAAAAATGATTGAGTAGAAGAAGAAAAATTGATTGTCCTCAATTATCCCTCATGACTTGTATGGAGGCGAATGCATAAATATTCAAAAACTGCAGCTGTTGTAGTAAAAAATTAAATTGCTCCAAAATTCCAAGTAAAGGTTACCATTCACATTATCTTGCACCATGTATAGAATCTCACAGTACAATCATTAGCTGTGCAAATCTCTCACATAAATGTTCATGAAGTCTAATGCTAATTATTTTAGGTTATCATGTAAAGATATCAGAACATAACGTAGTGAAGTTAAACCACTTGAACCATTGGCTTTTAAGGACAGTGGAGGAGATTTTTAGAATATCAAAAAGTTTGTGTATAAGTTAATTAAAGTAGCTTTGCAACTGTTGAGTTAAAAGTATGAATAACATTATTTCACAGATAAGGTATTCAAACATTGGAATGGGCTGCCCAGGGAAGTGATGCAGTCCTCATCCCTAGAGGTATTCAATGTGTGGATGTGACACCAAGGCACATAGCTTAGGGATGGGACTCAGTAGGTCTGGTTGATGGTCGGACTTCATGATCTTGAAGGTCTTTTCCAATTTAGATGATTCAATGATTTTGGAACAAAATCTTTACGTTAGAGTGATATTTTCAATATGGGTTTCAGATTTCCTGTTTTCCTTGCTTGAACAAAAGATATTAGAAGTACGCCAGTGCAGAAAAAGAAAAGAACATGGATTTTTTTCTTATCAAAATAATACCATCAAAGTTTTGTGGTGTTTATTTTTATTTTTATTATTAATAATTCTGGAAGGGAAACCTGAAAGTCTGCAGCTATGATTTCTCAAGCATTTAGGAAATTAACAATTTCAATTATGAAACTGAAGGGACAGTCATACTTCCATATTTACTGTCTAAATGCATTCCCTCTTTCTAAAACATAATCTTGCAATGCAAGCCCCTGCTTGTTTGTCTCACAGTTTCTGAAAGCTCATCTAGTGCTTTGTGGTACTTTACTCTAGAAAGTAGTATTTAATCTAGAATTTAGTATTATCTGAGCAGTATATGCTATTTCTGTAGTGTGGCAGTGTTCTTCATTCCTGAGACAAAGGTATTCTGTTGTTCAAGTCAGTTAAAAAAAGTCAGTAATTTCTGCAAATAAATAGAGAATTATAAGTAGTATTTTCCTTTATGGATTGATTAATTTAGCATGAACATGGAAAAAATGGAATAAATTGTTCTATGCCTGTTTAAGGACTTGAGGGTCGCACAAAGCCAATAACTGAATGCCAACTTTAGCAAGAAGTTATGTTTCTGTTCTTTGCAGTGGTCTTTGCATTGCCTTTGTTTTCATTATTCTTTGTTTCATTGTTTCTTTGTTGTGCTCTTGAAGTGTTTCCTGTTTGTGTATTCAGTCCATGGTCAGACTTCATAAGAATAAAATTAGCACCCACTTAATTTATCTCTTTAGAGCTAAATTTTTAATCTCCATGAAATTTAATTATTTCCATGATTTTATACTAATTCCTATATCTCTTTCACTACAAATTCCAGCTGAGTGGATTTTAGCCCTACTCATTTTCTTAACACCAATATAGATTGCATTTTTCACATTTATTTTCCAGTTGTTTTCATTCTTATGACATTTTTCAGAATGCAGAGACAGGCAACTACTTTGTTGTAGAAAAAAGAACCGGTTTCAGGGTAAGAAGAAAAATCAGGCATCCTTAGGTAAACCTCTTTGTCGTGGTGTGGAAGATTTGTTCTTTTATTAAAAAAATCAGAGGTTCCAGAAGTCGTGACAAATGCTGATTTTCAGGATGTATTCGTGATCTGTTTCTGTAGGTCTTGGAAATAGATAACTGTTCTCAGTATTACTTATCATTATTACATTACAATTATTAAACTCTAGAATAAGTAGATTGGAATTTCCAACGCTTTTCAATTGAGTGTCTCCCTTACAAGAATGAAAGTAAATAATTTGAAACCTAATATGAGTTTTGCTTTTAATAGTATATTGTTTATGAAGAAGAGATGATTTGTCTTAGGTATTCAAGCTAGCTAAACACTTGAGGCTCAATTAAAGCTCATGAAATTGTGCTTTCTGAGGACAGAAAAGCTCCTTTCTCCTACTCAGAATTAGAATTAAATCTGGGGAGCTGAGAACAGCAGCTATGGGAGGAAGAAGAGGTTAGTGTAACAGCCAACTTCATTTCAGAAGCTGAAGAAAGTGAGAATAAATTATGCTGTTAAAATTAATTTTGTTTCAAGTTGAAAGGCGCTCAGCACAGGTAATTAAATTGGTGAGTTTTAATATACTAGAATTAAAAGCAAATAAGGAATTGGAGAAGATGTGTACAAATATCTCTTGGTTGACATGCTGTGGCTTTGTAAATTATGGGCTGCAGGTGCAGCTGGGTGGGGGGCACATGATAATCCTTTGCCAAAACAGAAGAGGAGAGGGAGGAGCCTGGGAGTAGTCCAGAGCCTGGTGAGAAAGAGAAAAATAAATAAGAATGAGGTACTCGTAAAATTATGGCTCCCTTGCTAGAGATAATACCCAATCTAATGACGGCCTTTGGTGAAAATGAATCCTTTTTTTCTGTTTGGGAATACACATCCCAGATACAGTGTTTTCCCAGACATAGCAAGTTGTGGTTTGGTTTTTTTATTTATCAAAGAGGAAGAATACAGTATTACTTAAAAGCTAGGATTCCAGGGGGATATCGGTCAAACATGCTGAGACCATGGCTATACCTGGGTGTGTACCAGCTGCCAGGGCTGGTTCTCTTGCTGAGGAAGGAGGGATGCTGAATTCACTTCAAGCAGTGCCTTCACATGATTCTGTCAGCATGATCCAGCAGTGGTAGTTAGGTGATGTTCTGAGGCTGTTTTGCATCTTTCTGATAGTATGTGATGCAAATGTGCTGTTACATGACTTACCATCAGTGTTCATTAGAACCCCATCTGCCATTCAGAAGAGTTAGCTATAATCAGCAGTCGTATATTCCAGCTAGAACACAGATTGCTCCTAATAAAACTTGCTTCTGTCTTCTCATTTTGTGATCAACATGATCATTAACATTTTCATCACGTTTCTTTCTTCCACAAAGCCATGTCCACATTTATATCAGATTACCATCATCTCTTTCTTTCAATACAGTGGATAAAAAATGAGCTAAAACTTGCAATCTATACTCAGTCATCCGTAAGTGTTAACATTGATTTCACCAAAACAGTTCAGGATTTGTTTATATTTGCATATTTATAAGACAAATAGCATATTTGCATTTTTTAAAGTGTTTGCAACTTCTTCCTAAAAGATTCTACACTATTCCTGAAAAGTCATTTTTTGTCAAATTGTAGTTCCAACAGCACATGCCAGTTTTAACAAAAACATTGATGGAAACGCAAATTGAGGCTGCGCCGTAGGAAGTCAAAACAAAGGAGCCAATGAGTAAAAGAAAGAATATTTATGTATTTTCTATAATGTTTACTGTGCATTTTGCTGCATAGCCTTCATCTTAAATAAATATTTATCATATACAGGAAGTGCTGTTATCAGTCAGGCTTTAACAGGATAGATTTTATGAATTCAAATTCATTGGGGACATCTGAATGTGAAAAATAAAGGCAAAATCTAAGATTAAATGACTAATGCATTTTCAGGGTCTGCTGTTTTTTTGTTGTTGTTTTTTTTTTCTCCTAGTCTACATTTCACTTTTTAAACATAAACAATAATTATGTTGCATACAATAATTTAGAAACACTGCCTACTTCCCTCCCCCCAACTTAAATAGTTTATTTGACCTAGGATTATGAGGCAAGGTCTTTGTCATATCTGTAAAATCATAGCAGGAAATGAAATGATTGAGTCTTTAGGTGCATAACGTTTTGAAACTTTTGAGGTTGATATTAGGTGAACTATGTATTTGAGGCAAGAAGATAAGAATCTGGAAAATTAACAGTAGAAATTTCAAAGCAACACAATCTGAAACTAATAAAAAAATCCCTGAACTGGGATTTTAGTAAAACCATTGGTCAGTCTTTTCTTATATTCATTTAAGACAGCTATCAGTTGTGTATGTTGCATAAAGAAATAATCATCACATCCACTCTTCTGAATTGTGATTTTGCATTGTTAATATTGGGTATGAAATTGTTCAATTCATGTGATTTTGACACTTTAAATTGTGATGAGGATAAATGCACTTTATTCTCAATATTACCGGTGTGGGTTTGATGCAGTGGTACAATGCACACTTATTTTATAGCCTGCAACTGGCATTTCAAGCAACAGAGTGAAGGGTAGATCATAATTTATTTCAAGAAAGAGGCAAGCTCGTTTATATAAGTGACAACGTCAAGTTTAATTAAGGGCTACAATCACAAAGGAGAGCTGACTGCATGCACTCAAAATACTTTTCAGATGACAAATGTCTGACACCCATAAAAAACAATATCCAAAGTAATTGGTAAGGTTATGATACTTAAACCTGACTAAAAAGATTTCAGGCAGTATATTCTTGTAGGTTAACACTCTATCAGATTTATGTGTAAAAACAGATAAATTAAACTTAATCTAGAGCCAAAAATTCAGATTCAGAGTTTATATCCTTATGTGTGGAGGTAAAGAAAATGCAACTGGCAATTAGGAGCATTTGTATCCCCATGTTTACTTTATTTGGCTCTATGAGATTTTAGAACCAGTATCTTTGTTATTTCATCACTATGGCATTTTGGAAATCCCTGGTCAAACTAAAGATGTAGAGAAAAATCTGTTGGTATGATTTATTTTATGTTCTTCCTTCCTGCTCTGCACACTCAGTGCTATAGAAAACAGTCCAAAGCTCTTCTGCCTAATCCAAACCAACATCTCTTTCTTTCTGTCTTTGTGGCAACTACACCATAAAGGGAGAGCTGATGTTAAGGATAAAGGTCAAGATGATAGAATATGACAGCTCTGTGACATGAAAAGAGAAATGAGTGTCCCTAAGTATTCAGCATGAGCTTCTCTTTGATCCCTGCAGGGCATCTGCACCACAACCACCGCATTTTTGCACTTCTTCTTCTTAGCTTCATTCTGTTGGGTCTTGACAGAAGCGTGGCAGTCATATATGGCTGTTACTGGAAAAATTAGGACACGGCTCATAAGAAAACGTTTCCTGTGCCTTGGATGGGGTAAGTCTGCAAAATTCATTTACTTAGAGTCATTGGTATGAAACCCTTAATGCAGTGACAATGCCAGGGGTATTATCGTTTTCCTCAGTGAACTTGAAAATAGTAGATGGTGCATTACTAAATGGAGAACTAGGTTAGGAGTCCTTCTACTTTAGCTTCAGTATAATCGTTTACCTCAAGCCATGCTGGCATTTATTTTGGCATTCTTTAATAAATATGTTTTAACATCATTTTAGAAGCTTTCATCCAAGTTGTATAATATTAAGAAATAAAAATAAAATAACAAAAATCATTCACTGAATTTCATGAAGGCTGTTACTAGTTCACTTTAAGGTGTATCAAAGGTACCAGTAATTTAGGTACATTGAAGTAATACAGAAAACATCCCTGACAGTGCTTGAGAAAAACAAATCTCTGCTTTATCAGGTGATTCATTCCATGTAAAATTGATCATTTTACATTAGCTTGCCCTGTCATTTTTTGTCCGGGCAGAACAGGAGTATTTTGATCACCCTCTAATGATTTTTACTGTTTTGTGATTTTTTTTTTTTCCAGGCTTACCAGCCTTAGTGGTTGCAATATCAATAGGCTTTACCAAGACAAAAGGATATGGAACAGCTCACTAGTAAGTCAGTCTGAAATGTTAAATTACATTTTTAATTAACAGGGTTGTCATACCCATCAGGAACTATATAGCAGGGTTTGGAGGACCTCTCTACAGGTGTCCATTCACACTTGGAAATGCCCTAAGAGTCATTGAGTGATCCACAGAAGCACAAAAGGGAATCATATGCCAGTGTTGCACTAAACCCAGCAGAATGCCAGGGATCCTGGTTTTCCTGTGAGCATCTGAAGCAGCAAGCCATTTAGAAATGCTAAGGATTAGGTCCACTTAGATGTCTAACATTTATAGAAATTTACAAAAGAGAGCCTTAAATGTTCTGGTTAACCTTTGCCAAACTCTAAACACATTTAAAACTGTACTTGGCAAGAGTTTCTTTGTCACCCAGGTTTTTGCCCACCAAGTATGTAAGCTGCTTCCTAGCCTTTCTTGCCCTTGAGTTGCATGGTGCCAAAGCCCTGCAGAAGCCTCCAAATATCTCCCATCCATTCCTCTCTCCTGGTGTGCCTGATCCAACCCTTTTCTTGAACTGAACTGTATGTGAGAGACAGCAAGAAGATCTGTGTATTCCATTTATACATTATTAATACAGGTTTTATTTAACCACCTGCCTGGTTACAGTGCATATTTAGCGCCCTGGAAAAATCACACCTCAGCTAGTCTGCTCTTCCCCTGTCTCCTGCCAAAGGAGCTTGGCCTGAGTCTCGCTCCTACCCACAGAATCTTCTTACCACCGAGACATTATGTATCAGGGTACCTTTCCTTCAGTCTTCCCATGTGCAGTTCTCCTCATGTTGCCTAAGAAATTAAGTATGTGTCTGGACAGCAGGAGAGGAAATATGACTCCGTAGCCTGCTAATGAGAACATTCATCAGAGATGTGGATGAGTTAGGTCAAGTCCTTGCTTTGGTGAATATTTAATTACTTGCCTTAGCATCATCACTGAGTGAGATCAGTGTTCCCCCTCCCTGCCGTGTGTCCCACCCTTGTGGTACATAGCAGAAGGGGCTTCAAGCCCTTTCTTCAGGTTGGTAAGGCTCCAAATCTTCTCCTGATTACCTGCTGTAGCCACTGAGCTCTTTAGTTTTGAATTGTGACACCATGTGTCTTGCATTTTGTTAATGAGGAATGGCTTACCTAACTGATGTTCTTAACTACAGGACAGCACTTACAGCTGGGAATCATTAGTAATAAAAACATATTAGGTACCTTTCGGGAGTTATATTGAGAACGTGCTACTCCGGCATTTTTATAGCTAATGAGTTCTCATCTTGCTGGCTTTTTTTTATTATTTGGTCCCTTGACCAGTACTGAAGTGCCTGTTTGGCTGTAAGAATTATGAGTTTTGACGTTACAATGTACAGACCCCATTGGGAATGTAGGTCTGCCTCTTGCGGGATCAATCCCGTTGCATTTACTCTACTGAAATTATTCATGCATAACCATTTGCTTCAGTTAGTGTTGCTTCCTGCTTCCTCCCTGGGATGTATACATTTTTAACGGAAGATATACTGAAATATTCAGACAAAGCAACGAATCATTCATTAAGAGTGACCTGGAAAGTGAAATAGAATAGGTCTCTGTACACATACCAACCTCTCTCCTTCTATCCAAAATGAAGTGACACAGTGCCACAGAACAAGAGCACAAGAGGAGGTTTACATGGAACAAATGGAATCATAATGCAGCTCTTGTTTCACTTGCAAAAACATTTTCTTACCACTTGACATCACAATGGTATAAAGAAAAGAATGGAAGGAATGGAATTTCTTATGTCACCAGCTGATATGCTGTCCCACTCTAGAAGGCAATGAAGAATGATGGCCTGTAACTGTTAGGCCATGTGAATGCAGAGCAGCTGTGCTATTTTCAAAAGCACTTTTGTAAGTTTTTGAACTGCTTGTGCTAATGGATATTTGGCCCATTTGGCTACGTTCAGTTAAACATATGCCACTATCAGAAGTGCATCCTGTTGCAAAGTTTTCCTCATTTTTAAGATGCTATTTTTGAAAAAAACAAAAACAAAACAAAACAAAATTTCCAAATAGAGAAAGTTAAGTGAAAATAAAGCAGTTGATTCCAGACCCACACATGGAAAGTTTGACTGGAAGGGAGGCCCAGAGTTCTTTGAAGCAGATCCAAGATTCATAGTATGGTATGGCTGAAGAGGTTGGCTTGAATTGTTCATACTTGACCCAACTCCATGATAACAGTATCTGATTTGTCTCTTTTTCATTCAGCCATAATTATTGGGCAGTTGCATTACTGTACATTCAAAACCACATGTGAAAACTTTATTTCACACAGACAGTTGTAGTGACACAAATACAGAAACTGAAGGAATACCCCAAAAATAATTTGAAAAAGAAAAAAACACAGTAACAAGCTGTTAGATGTTTGAAAATATTAGTGTAAAAGCTTGGATATTTTTTCCCACTATTTCTGTGAATTTAATAAATATTTTCGCTGCCTCCCCTCAGATAATGAGAGCTATGACGGTACCACTACTGTAAGTTACAGTTAGTAAACCTGTGAGACCCACTGATATATACATGCAGTGAGATATATTAATCAGTGCTGCAGATAACTTTCAGGAATTTGTTATATCAGCAAAATTTAAAATTCTGCTATAGTTATATGATCCTAAGAGAAGGATCCATTCTCCCAGAGAGTATCAAACACTACAAAATGTACAAAATGTACAGGACACAGGAGCAAGTCTACAGATGCTTCATCAGTCAGCAGAATTTTATGACCATGTAACAGGGGCTCATAAAACCACTAGTAGATGCTCTTATACAAATCAATTTATATGGCTTTCAGCATGTGGAGAGCAGGGAGAAAGAAGACAGAATAGGAGAACACAATAAAAACAACTATGAAGCTTTGGGGAAAAAAAAAAAAAGCTATTAGATCAAAGAAAAAGAGAAGAATGAAAAATGCTAAAAGAGTCGGCAGCAATTGCCTTGTAGTATAAGAAAGAACATGAAAGTCTGTCTTCAAAAATTCTTCTGTGGAAAAAGTTGGGAAAAGTGCATTTCAGAGACATTGATTGGCAGATACTGGGAACATTGTAAAAAGCCACATTAGATTGTTGAAAATCCCAATTGCTGAAAATTCAGACTGTAAAAGAAAAGAATACAACCTCTACATTATCTTCCAGCCCTGTTCCTAAATGGAAGTCACTCTTTTGAGCAGTCTTTTTCACTGAGGGTATAAAGAAGAATTCTCTCCTTGTCTTAAAGACTTTTGTGGCTAAAACATTTTCCTCTGTATTAAAAGAAACCATTGACATTTTATTCAGCACAGGTAATTGAAATTATAATGCAAAATAAGACAACAGTTTTCATGGATTGATGTTTGTATTTACTAATAATTTGGAACATTTGAATTACAGGTTTTAGTTATGTACAGCAGTTCTTTTCACTAATATTGGTAAGGAAACACACTGTGAACACATCCCTTCTCAGAAGGTCATGTTCTCAGTTTCTCATAATAAATAACCTAAGGTTTTTGAAAAAAAAGAAATTAAAATTGCATTACATTTTCAATGCATTTTTCTTAGTCATTACAAAAATTAATTAAACATTAAATTTTTTCTTTTTTGGTGGGTGAGAGAATGTAGACTAGCTTGGTGTTTATTACCTTTTTAATGGTGAATGAGACATAAGTTATTTATATCAGTTTATTTTTCCAGAATTTAGCACTTTGATGCAGCTGGGTTCACATCTTCACAGCAGTGGCGAACAGTTTTATTCTTTGCAGTTGAAATTCCAGCCGTAACAGACTATTACGATGCATTTGCATTTACTTTACGTTGTTTTCAAAAACACAAAAAGAGCACTGGAAATTAAATAAAATATGTATGGTTCTGATGTAAGTGTTTCTGAATGTGAGATCCAAGTTAATTGTTTGAATGCATATATTTGAGTTTTCTTATATGTAGGTGTGATCATGCAATCAAATAAACATGCAATTCTTTGAATGTGTAATCACTGGGAAAATAGCACAGCTGCATTTACTTCAGTGTGTGAAGCTCCTGATCTTCTGCAGATATGTAAAGCTTTACATCATGGTGTATCAAATATTTAGAATTTGAATCTGTAAGCACTCTGTGTTTGGAAATCTGATGGTTTTCAGTGAAAGCTCTGATGCAGTGTGATAAAGTCTGCAAGATGAATAGCTCACCAGAAAATACAGTTTTCATATGCTTTAAAATATGCATTTAAATTGTTTGCAAAATATTCCAGAGAATATAGAGCAGTTAAACCATATATAATGAATTTTCTTTAACAGGAATGTTGTCTGTATGACCTAGTCTTAATAGCAATTCCTAAATGACGTAAGTGAGGATACATAGAAACGTGGTTTTAATCAAGTTCTGTGTTGTTGGTATTTGACCATTCATTGTTTTAAATATTCATCTGTCAGATGTTATATAGATAGGCAAGTCCTGTTCTTTTAACTCATCACACATGGTTAGAGAATATTTGGCAAGGATTTACAAATTTATTTTACATAATGTTCATAATAGATTTCAGAATATGTAAAATTTGCATTTAAACTATTGAAACATTAGCAATTGATAAGGGGAATCACTTTTCAACTCTCTACAGCATCATACCAACTAAGTAATTTAATTATCTTCTGTGTGTCTATATCTCTATGTATTGATTGAGCATAAAACAGGACAAGCTTATGCTGTAGCAATTATTAATGCTTTCGTGACAATCTGTTATACTTATTTTTAATTTGTGTTAGTTCTTCTCTAATGTTTTTTCTAGCTGTTGGCTGTCTCTTGAAGGAGGGCTACTTTACGCTTTCGTTGGACCTGCAGCTGCTGTTGTCTTGGTAAACATTAATATTCTTTTGCAGTATATTCATATGAAATGGTGGAATACACTCTTTAAGTTATAAAGGTTTAGCCATTCCATAGAATTCAGTTTTGCTGTAAATACTGAGCTCAGCTTAACACCTTCTGTATTTTGAATTCATGATTCACTTAATTGTATCACATTGTTATACCAGTTTTAACTTCATGTTTACACGGTAAGCTGTGAAAGAGTAATGTACTGATTGGTGGCACAGTAAACTTGTTACAGGCATCACTTAGTTATTATCAGTAGCATCTACATAATTGTCACTGCTGTGTGAAGTTCAGTGACAGTCTTGATAGAGTGCTGCTTGGCAGTGTAACGCTGTGCCAGCAAAAGCAGCAGGAGAAGTGGAACCAGCCAGCGAGTTCTCCATGGCTACTGCTTTTCAAGGCAAAGAAAAAATCATCATAACTGGGAAATGTTACTCATTTGTGTATTAATCTTCCATGTCTCTGGAAATGCCTTTAGCTGTAGGATTCACTTTGTCTAATTGTAGACATCTGCAATGTAGATTTCTGCATCTATGCTAATTATTCCAGATGTACATCACTGTCAGTGGATAAAAATATGGATTTTTAAGGCTCAAATCATCGGAATTATTTCAAGTATTGAATTTAGAGTAAGAAGAATCGCACCCTATGTGTGCCACTGGCTATCAGTTGTCTGCTCTGCGATCTGTATAGATTTTGTTCAGTAATTTGTTTCACATTTTTCTGGGAAGGAGATTACTGATTTTGTATCTAATTCTTCTTTTCCTTGCGCAAATTTTAACTAGGATAGCTCAATCAACACCAGTTGTCTCTAATTTTCACTTTCGAAAGGGAATCAGTCTTAGTAGTCATCAAAGATAAAGCCATTTAGCCACAAAGATTATCCTGAAATGGATGTTTACTACTTCCGTAGAGTTTGTCTCATCGTTGTCTGGAGTCAAGCCAGGATACTTTTGTACAACTCACAGTCCCCCACAATAGAGGAGCCAAGGATGTTTACAAAAAGCTGGGCATAATTTTCACATGGAACTGTATGTTCTCTTTGTAATTGGCAAGCTTTGTTCAGAGATGTTTGAAGTTCACAGTCACAGTTTGCCCTGCCATTAGCTCATGGCTGTGCAAGGAGCTGTTCTATGCAGCCACTTAAGCCTAAGTGTACGAAGCAAAAGAATTGTATAGCATCAGCTGGAAAATGTAAATGCCGAAAATAAAGTGATGATAAGAAAAACTGAAAAAGAGTTGGCAGGACAGACTGGCAATAATTAGGGATTTTGGCAGAGGTCTTAGAAAATCGGTTTGAGAGGAAAAAAGGATCACACTTCTATAATCAGAAAAACAAAGATCTTTTTTTTAATACATTGAACACTTGATACTACCTTTTCATGGGGCTATGCAGGATAGCTTCATTGAATTCTGTTCAATATTACAAATGGATAATAACAGTCATTAAGTTGTCCATTAAGTGTCATTAGTATGTTCATCGAGTGCCAAAGTCTGACTGCCAAAGCATTTGGAATGGTTTTTTTAGGTTAAGTCCTCAAGTGATGTATGTGGGCACAATACTGTATACTTTAATACATAAAGGGGATAAACAGATTTACCTAAGGCATTCATATACCCCCCCACTCCCCCTTCCCCCCCACCAAAAAAAAAAAAAAGGATCAGACTGCAAGGCTCATGACTGGCAGTTTGGTGAATGACAGAGGCAGTGACTGCTGTGCAGGAGGATGTGGAAAACCACAGGCTGGTTCTATATAAGTGAGGACATCCATGTGGACATTAAGTGCTTGAAAAGGAAGATGGCTACTGTCATTTGTGTGCACTGACTAGGTCTGCCCAATTCAAATGCAATGCTGTGTGGTTTTCCTGGAATAGAAAATAAAATATAATTGCAATTATGTTTGGGAAGTATTAAAGCTATATTACTTGAGTTTCTGGCCGGCAAGCACGTGTACATAACTTGGTAACAGACATAATTTAAGATTCAAAAATAAGCCTCTTGCAGCAGGCCTATGTATGACCCTCCTGAGAATTTGCACTTCTGGTGTATTTGAGAATGGTGTCACATCATTCCTGATGACATACTCAGAAGTAACAATGGACACATTGCAGGCTTGAAAGAGCCATTTACTGATGTAACAGGATAAATTATTTTCCTTCAGAAAAAGATCAACTGTTTTGTTCGTTTTTTTTTCTTTTTTCTTTATTTTTCTATTTGACAGGTCAACATGGTGATTGGCATTTTGGTATTTAATAAACTTGTTTCCAGAGATGGGATCCTTGATAAAAAGCTCAAACACAGAGCGGGGTAAGAAACAATTGTGGGGTTATTTTAATAAAAGTGGGGTTGTTCTTTAAAGCACATTCAAATTGTAGCAATGATTTCCAATTACAGATATTCCCCAAAAATGCATTTGATTGTTCTTTGAACATTTATTTATACCGGTGTAATAGCGTGTCTAACAGATTCCATTCATCTCAAAAGCTGCAGTTGCATTATTTTGAAGGAATGCAACTAAATACACTAAACGTAATAAAACACAAGTACAGCAGTATTAAGAATGAAGATTAAACAAATCTCAGCAGATTTCACAAGACTGTCATATACTGAAACTTGTTGCAGTTAGGAAAATAGTTTCATGAATAATGTTTACTGAAGGAACTGATTATTTTTCTGTCTGGCTGCCAACTTTAGTTACTGTGGTGGGAAATGTTACTCATTTATGTAAACTGTTGTAAAATACACATTACAGCAACATAGTTCTTACTGAGGTCAATGCTATTCTGCCAGTCTTGAATCTCTGAAGAATTTACCTACTTTCTGACATCCGTGTCAATACCTATATTATAAATTAATGCATCAGAATTTGAAAATTGGGAAAAAAAAGTTTAAAAAAATAAGTAAATGCAAATTCTGGGTTATTGACTATTTATTTGCATTTACATTCAAATTATCTCAGTTATGATGAGAAAAAATGTGGTGGTATCAAAAAACAGTGAATGACAATGATTTGAAGGGCTGCAACAGCAAACCTATTGCAAAAAAAATAATTCACAATTTCATCATTACTTTCTTAATGTTTATAAAACTATTAAAATCTTTGCATAATCATTTTTTACAGCTACATATTCTGGTACTGTCTTTCAGACAAGCTTGTAGTTAGCAGCACCAATTTCTCCCTTTCTAGCAATGATAAACAATGGTATCTTCATTTTACTATGTATTATGCCTGTTGGCAAATTTTTTAAAGTTTCATTTTGAATTATTTTGCCATTCCATAACAATACCATTCCTAATAATTTCAATTAATTGGTTGAATGAGAAGATTTATGATAAATAGTTTGGCTGGTGTGATTTACTTTTAATATTAATTAAATTAAATCATTCTGGTTTTAAGCTCTTTCACTGTCTTTCTGATAAGTATGGACCAGAAGCTTTCATTCTGTGCTGTTTATGCTGTTTCATTACAAAGTATTAACTTCTTAGCCTTACTTTTGTCTACATTGCTGCATCAATATCCCTAACTTTGTAATAACTTTAATGAAAGCTAGAGAATTATAACAGCAGTAGTAACTTACTATTCAGCAAATCACATTCATATCTGCTCTAATTCCAATGATTTCAGGACCTGGATCAGCCATAGGTTTTGCATTGTACGTTTTCTAAATATGCCTAAGCTTAAATTTAACTGAATTATTTTTTTCAGCTACTCAGCTGTAGTCTATATATAAATCTATTTGCCTGTAGTCTACTTCCTGATTAAACAAGTAACTTGTTTTCTAACAGTGAGCAACTTAGTGAAGAGCTATTTTATTTTAAAGTAAATGGATAAGGAACTAGAAATAGTTGTCAGAAACAATTCAGCTTTTCTGAGTAAGTATAAAGATGCTCTAATCAAGAAACAATCAGAGATCTCCTAGATAGAATCCAGCAGAGAGCAACAAAGACGATGAGGGGCCTGGAACAATTCTCGTACAAGGAAAAGCTGAGAGACCTGGAGCTGTTCAGCCTGGAGAAGACTGAGAGGGGATCTGATCAATCTTAAGAAATATCTAAAGTGTCGGAGGCAACTGCACGAGGCCTGACTCTTTTCAGTAGTGTGTAGTGATAGGATTAGGACCAATGGCCTTCCAGTTTTTACTGGACACTGGATTTTCCACACAAATACGTGGGAGAATTTTTAGTGAAGGTGACAGAGCACTGGAACAGGCTGCCCAGAGAGTTTGTGGAGTCTCCTTTGGAGATATGCAAGACCCATCTGGATGCCTACCTGTGTGACTTCCTGTAGAGAACCTGCTTTAGCAGGGGGGTTGGACTCAGTGATTCAATCTGTAGAGGTCCCTTCCAACACCTGCAATTCTGTGATTCTGTGATAGTATGAGATGGCGGTTTGGTAGCACCATTGCTTGCTACTAGCTGGCAGATGAAGTCTTGAGTCATTCTTTGAGGCACAGGAGCTTGTGCAGCACCTGACCTCTGGTAGAAAGGGCTTTGCTACTCATTTTTCAAATATCTTTTGTTCAGGAGGGCAACTTTTTTGTTTATGGCACGTGTTGGACTCAACGCTTTTCAAACGTTCAGCTTTGGAAACTATTTATGTAGGATTTAAAGCAGTGAAACAGACAGAATATACTGACTCCACATGATTTTCTCACCTTAATAAGCACAGGGTGAATAAACAAGTGAAAGAAGAATACAATATGTTGTCTTGATGGATCTCAGTCATTCTTCTGTCATATAGCATATGTGTAAAACCAGACAGAAAGATTGTGTTAGCATATATATCAAGCTCTATTATTATTTACAAGGTCCGGAACAGATCTATAAACAAATCTATCATTTCTAAAGAGATGGTAGTCTAATAACAGTGAAGTATTGTGAAACAAAGATGGAGAGTGCTTTCCAAAACTTAGTTTAAACTTACCCATGGCATGTTTCCAGCTCATTCATCAACACAGATTTTTAATTGGTGTAAACTGATGTAGAGACAGAGTTCTTTTCAGTCCCCACAATCAACTTACACATGGTCATGGCTCTGTGCGTTTTTGTTTTTTTTTTTTTTAATGGAAAATCTTCATTTGGTTTATCAAAATCGAAGCTACTGAAGATCAATGTTTGAAGTCATGTGAATCTTGAGTTTGGCTATAAAAAGGCATTCATTTAGTTGAAATAATTTGGAAAGAACCTGAAGTCTTACCTTTTTTTTCATCATGGTCACATTTTCCAGCTCGGAATATCTTTCCTGTCATGTCTTAGCTATGTTTATTCCTGGTTCTGACAGCAGACAACGAAGGAATAGCAAAAGTATTTATTTAGTCAACTCAGGAAGTTGCGTATGTGCTGTATTTAGAAGAAATATTAAATTCCAGGTTTCGCCCTTTAACTCTTCTGACAGGTGCTGAGGTACAATTGTCCGTACAAAACACTTTGAGCTTAATGCTTGTGTACTGTGTTTTATTAAAATACAAAACAGCTCACCCTTTTTTCAGTACCAACTGGTATTTATTTCATCAGATCCATACATGTCAAGCCCTGTATTCAGACCATCATTCGGCATGAATAAAATAACTCCAGATGTTAGTGGGCCATTCAAATCTAACTAAACAATATGCCCATGTTGGTTTGATGCTTGAATACATATTGTGGATTTCTTTCCCTGTTAATACTCTGTAGTGGTGTGTACCTCATACTGCTCTTATTTGTGTTTTATATTCTTTCTCAAGTACAACAGTCATAACAGGTCTGAATAGAGGGATTTCACTTTGTTTGTCAATCCTAGCACGTGCTTATGTTTACTTCATTGTACTGAGCAGTTTTGATCACAAGATATTTGGGGCCTTTTTTAGATTAAATGGAAGAAATAGAGTCTGCATGAAGTGAAGCCCCATAGCATTAATATTTAAAGCTAATAATAATGTAAAGTACGGCATACAGTTCTGCAACAACATAGAGCATTCATCCTGAATAAGTCTACTTATTTTTCTGCATGACGTCATATTTAAAAGCTAAATTTCAGTAGCAACGTTTTTTGGTGACAATTCAATATTTTGTTCTTTTTGTGGGTGTTCTGTTTGTTTGCAGTCAGATGAGTGAGCCTCATAGCGGTTTGACGCTCAAATGTGCCAAGTGTGGAGTAGTTTCAACAACAGCTTTGTCAGCCACCACCGCCAGTAATGCCATGTTAGTCCTGATCATTTACATCTTCTTGTTACAAATTTTATACAGTGCATGTGAGACAATAGTTTGATGATGACAACTGTGTTTGCTAACACTGTATAGAGTGCTGAGCACATTTAAATACTTTTTAACAACAAAAAAAAATTTGCAACTGTGTTTATTAACTGAATACAGGATGTTCTTTAGAACATAAAGTACCAACACTGTTACGTACTTGTCTGTGAATTTCAAGTTAACTTGATATAGTGCCATCCTTAAGTATGTTTTATTTTAAAAGTGAGCATTCATTTTTTTCATTTTCTATTTTAATAATTTTACAGTGCTGCTTTTCTCTTTCTTTCAATAGGGCATCCCTTTGGAGCTCCTGTGTGGTGTTGCCACTTCTGGCCTTGACTTGGATGTCTGCAGTTCTGGCTATGACAGACAAAAGATCAATATTATTTCAGATACTTTTTGCAGTATTTGATTCATTACAAGGCTTTGTTATTGTCATGGTCCATTGTATTCTCCGAAGGGAGGTGAGGAATGGCTTCCCAGTTTTCTGATGGGCTGTGTTCCTGTTAATCTCTGAACTGTTCTTTAATGTTACATTGAGCTTCCTTGGCAGAAATATATTTCATAGAAAGAGTAAAGTGTTTTATGATGAGATGAAGAGGAACAAGTGAAAGAGAGAGTTGGAAAGATCAGTTAATTCCAAATACAGACTGTCAGGTTCAGTACAAAACTGTACCCACTCGATTAAAAGTGGCTTTCAGTCAATCCCAAATTCAGTTTATTTCCAAGTGTTAGGCTTTTCCAACATCATGAATATAGGAAAATGCTAACAGGAATGTCCTTTTCTTGAAGGACAAAAGCTATAGATTTTTACTGTAGCGTCAATTCAAATACAAAATTATTTCTGTACATACTGTCCCTGAAAGAGGAGTTATGGAGATGACAGGTTGGTGAAGAGAGCTATCCCTTCATCTTCTACACGTTCTGGTGATAATGTATTCAAATGAAGTCAAAGAGATAACATTTAGGGAAGAGCAAGGAAAAGTTAGTATCCCTGGCCTGCCCTTTGCAGCTAAAATCTAACGTCCAAGCAACTGTGTAAGTTCTCTTTAACCTGACCCTGATGACAATTTCATTAACAATCTAAACTACTAACCAGCCCAACACTTTTACTGAAAGAAGTTTTCCAAATCTGTGGAAGTGGGAGCATCTATCAAAAATGTGTTGAATGGAGCTGCACTGGAGAGCAGTAGCCCTGTTCCACCAGCATATCTTTTTACAGAGCTCATGTCCACTTACATACTATTTTCTACAGCATTTTGCATTCCTATGTGAGGAATATGAAGCCCTAAAAGCCCCTACATTTGATATGATTGCCTCTTATCAAAAAAGAAGATGGAGTTTTCAATCGTGACAAGTTAGGGAAAGATATAGAGACAATTTCTCCACATTTGAAAATAGGTTAGCTGAAATCAAAATGTTGATAGTAGTGGAAGACAAAGAAGCTTAGATGTACTGCTGTGAGAACTGTATTTCACATAACACATTACATCTTCTCTAGTCCTCTAGGTTTAAGGTGTAGATTAGGCAAAATATCTGAGTAACTAATTAAAGTCAATTTTTCATATGTGAAAAGAAAATAATTAAACAGTTCTTCAAGAAGAGGAAAGAAGTAAGATTTACTGCAACTGAAGCTTTTTTTTTACAAAGATGTATATGGTCTGCACTTGTTTGGACCACTTTGCAGCAGCAAAGACACATTTGTTAGTTTCAGGAAGTTCCTACACAGAAGGAGGCATAACTAATTTGTGTTTCATTCTGACTCTAGCAACCCTTGCTTTCTAGTCTAGTTCCAGAGACCCATTGTTGAGTCCTTGTGGAAGCCAAGACAGGACATCATGCACAGTGTGCAATACAGTCTTTGCACTTCACAGGGTATCTCCCCAGATGAAAGAGTAGTCTGTTACCTTCTGTTGTCTGCAATAGATTTTTGCTCTGCCAGTGCATGTCAGAGAAACTCTGCCAACATATTTGTCATTCTTGATGACAGCTAAAAAGCTATCTCAGTTATAGCCTATAGGATTGATCTAATATTTATAGCATACCAGCACAGGCAAAACAGTAATTCTGACTGTCAGGAAAAAAATGTGAAGCAGAATAAATCACCATAAAATCCAAACAAAGAAGAAGACAGCCCTGTTTTACTATGCCCTTATTGTTGTTGTATTACAAAAAGACAGAGACTTTTAAAGCTATATAGATAAAACCCTCTTATTTCCCTTTAGTCATATAGATATAAACATAAATGATAGAAACATTTTTTACTTTCAGTAGTATACTATATCAATGATCTTGTGTGACAAGGGCTGCACTGAAGAGCCACGGGGGTTGACTAAGACATACAACTAGAAGAGAACTGCATGATGTGCTGTGTCTGTTTCTGCCCTACATCAATTCAAGATCTTTTGGAAAGGCATTAAATCTTTCTATATTTCATTTCTGTAACTTCTAAGATAAATGTTACTCTTATTAAGCACAAGGCCTCTTATAAAACAATTGGAAAATAGGAATGGAAAATGCAAAGTAAGACTCAGGTATTATTGCTTTAAGTCTCCTTCATAGCCCAGAGAGCCTAGTATTTTTTTTTTCTCTTCTTGCTGTTTGAATATCTAATTGAGCATTGGAAGAGGATGAGGTATATGTCACAGAGCAGAGATTGACAGGAGAGAGAAGTGCTGGAGCTTCTTCTCCATCAAAGCAAAATATTTTGTCTGACCTGCTTGAGCATGAGAATGTCTAAGGATAATTTCGATCATACTGCGTAACTCCTGCTCCTTCTGGTGATGGGAATAACCCACATATGTTTTCTCTTTTAGCTGTGCCTTGCTGACTGCAGTGTGTTTAGATTAAATGCATCATTGGCATCTAAAGCCTATATTTCTGTATTGCAGAAAAAAAAAAAAAAAAAAAGTACATAAGTAGAAAGAGAGTAAGTTATGAAAGCTTAGAGTTACTGTTGCTAAGGAAACTACTTCCATGGTATCTGCACGTTCATCACATCTGTCTCTCCTGCTCTGCCTCACTCTAAGAAAATCTTGTAACTTGATGTTAGAAGGCATGCGGGAAACAAGATTATGCTTCAAAGTAAGAAGTGAAGACAGCACAATCTTAACCAATTCTAGCAACAAATTTCAACAAGCCATTCAGAACAAGCCAGTATTTAGGCAGCTCTAGTTTCTGTTTCTGACTTGTGTGAGGCCACATGGAAGTTGCAACACATGTCAATATGATGAATGCAGCAATATTTGATATTCTGTTGCTATGTTCAAATCATATGCTGCTTGTCCTTCAGAAATGCCGTAAGAAACATGCACATATAAGAGAATCCTGGTGTCAGAATTCACTGCTAGAAAGTAGGGAAAGTAGGGCAGGAGGTTTTTGTGAACTCGAGCTATCTGAACCAGGGAAGCTACATGAACACAGGTCCCAACACCAGTCCCAGTAACAAAGAGGGTCACTGCGTAAGCTGAGAGGTCACATAGTATGTTTTGAAGTAACAATTCTTTGGAGTCAATCATCATGAGATTTGAGATAAGATTCAGCATGCTTTAGAAGATAAGATTTTTGGGTTTTTGTCCAACCACTGTGCCAGTGCTTATCCAAAAGCATGAATTCTGGAGTGTGGCTTGACTTCAGCATTGATAAAGTGAAGACTTGGATTGAATTTGCAACAATTGCAAGATGACAAATTGAATTAATGTCAAACATATGCAAAACCACAGTACGTGTAGTGCCTAAAATCAGAATCTGAGTCACAATATGGGCCAGACACACTCTACATTACCACATGTGGGAAGTCTTGGTGTTTTGAAATCAATCCAAAACTTCTCACCTTGCTTTATTCTTCTTTCTACTCTATATTAGTCTTTTTCAACCTGCACCAGTTACTGCAGAGCACACTTACTCATTTAAGGGTTAAGTACTTTAAAATAATGCTACCTAATTACAAAAAAAAATCTTTTTTCTTTAATTCATTTTTTCCTTTTTATGAAAGCTTGTAAACAGTTTGCAGTGGAATACAATGTATTAAAAGGGGATGCCTTTTCATCGGCAACAATTATTGTATTATCCTCTTCTGTTATTCACAAAATGTCCATGAGTAGGATTTGATTTTCTATCATTTAATTATTCTGAATTAGACATCAAGCAAATTCTACAGATAATAAATGAAATGTAGATTTTTCTAGGCATTCCATTCAAAGTATTTTTGTATTCAAAGAATAAATGATACTAATTTGTCTTGACTAGAAGTCACCCAAGGAAGTTCCTGTTTTCCAAGTTACATCTTGCCAACAGTTTGCTAACATGGATACTTGCATTTATGAAATCAAAATTCAAGTATCATTATTCAGATTTTATTACTCTCTTGGAATACATCTGAGGATACATAAAGAAATGAAACAAAATTGGTTTTGCATTCAAAAAAATATTCTCTGTATACTTTTAAACTGTTGATAAAAATATTCCTTTCTTTTCCCAAAGTTGTCTTGCTGTCCCTATTGTGGTATGTGTGAGAATTCAGCAAAATATATTTGCTTTCAACTGCCAGAAAACAGGAACTGCATTTTTTTTAAATGTGTTTCTGTGTTGAACCACATATTTCTGACAAAAGTATTGCATAGTAATATTTCCTTAGACATGCATTCTGCTCAAAACAAAAAATTATTCTCTGTGAAAAGATATTTCCTCAAATGTGCTTGTGCAGAGTATATGATGTTTCACAGGAATCAGTATAAGTTATTGTTTTCACAGGTTCAAGATGCATTCAGATGTCGACTAAGAAATTGCCAGGATCCAATCAATGCAGATTCTTCAAGTTCTTTTCCTAATGGACATGCTCAAATCATGGTTAGCTTTTATTTTTATCATTGACTACTAAATTAGTGTTCTTAGCCAAAAGAAAAGAACTTGCATTACTCTACATGGCAAGTTTGCACAGCTGGAATTTTAACAGCATTTTTAAGCATTAGTCTGTTTAGCAAGTTTTAAATCATTGCTGTGATCATTCTGCTGAGCACAGTACATTAGTATCCTCCACTGCTTTTCATCATGACATAAGATTTTTACATATGAGAAGGAAAAATATAATCTAATGACAGACAATGATTTTTTTCAACCACTGGTGTGAAGAGCACTGATGCATCTGGGAGTCTTCCCTTCACAAATTCTTGAAAAATGTTCTTCTCAAAACTAATTAAAACAAGGAGAAAGTGCTAGAGATCCCTAAAGGGGAATCTGTCTAATGACTTGGATTGTCAAGGTAGTGAATGGATTATTATGACAATTTGGATTTACTGATATTGTTAGTTAGTATGTTACATATCTGTCCTTTCATTTTCAATGACTGTCATTGATTATAATGAATGGAGATAGATGGGATCATGCCCTAAAACATGCATTCAGTTGCCCTTGAAAAAATCCTGAATTAAATAAGAATTTTTCCTTTGGACTTCATAAGCAAGAAGGAGGTCAGTTTTTTTAATTCTTTTTTTTTTAAATTTAATAAATCTTCATGGAAATTTTAAAAAGTAATTGAAAAGTACCTGAAATCTATACCAGGATAAATAGTTTCGTTTAACTGGAAAAAGTGTGTTTAGATTTTCAACTGTTACTGATCGTTCATACTACTTACAATATGATTTTACTCATTGAAATAAATTATGTTTGTTTTCAAGGAATACAAAGTTTACTTTATTGCATTAGTAGCCAGGATAGGCATACTGCTGTATAACAAATAAACACTCCATAATAAATTAATGAAGTTTCAGACAGGGTGGACTAATTGGATTACAGTTATTTACAGTAATTTGTATAGCAGACTTTTTTGTTTTTCTGTTTATAACATAACTATGAAAAGCTTCCTTAGAGATGATCCTTCCAAGAGATGTAGTTACTCTTCCATATTTATTTAAAAAAATACACTGTATAATTTTATTAAAGGTATATACTCTACCTCCACCTATTTTATTTTATTTTTTCTGGTCAGGCAAGCATACTTTGAAAACCACCCAGTTATACTTTAGGAAACTTTGTAAAGCTCTGCTGTTTGTAAAACAATATACTTCACCTTCTCAGCACCAAGAAACCACTTTTAAGAGACTATGACTCTGCAGGTAGGACATTTTGGAAGCGCTAGTTGGCAAAAAGGTATTGTGGTTTTGTTTTTCAATTAATAACTTGTTCATTGTTTCTTGTTACAGACTGATTTTGAAAAGGACGTGGACATTGCTTGTCGGTCAGGTAAGAATACTGGGAGAGTATTTAGCTAACAAAAATAAGTATTTTAATAGTTCTTTCTGAGGTAGATATAAAAGACCATGTGTTAACTGTTTACAACATAGATTTATAAATGTTAATAAAAAGAATTGATGCCACTATATGAATATATAACCTATGTATAAGTTATGAATATATAACCTGTGTATATGGAGGATGCATGAGTAGGTGTTAGTTTTAAAAAGGCTGTTTTCTAGGGCTCTTAAGTGAATCCAACAGTAGTTTAAGGAGCAGGGTTTCAGGAAAATGAAATATAATTCTACTTTCTTTTAAAGACATTTCAGTGGTGTGTTTTTCAAGCTGTCAACTTTGCCTGTCTCTACATATAAAAAATAATACATTTAAAGCAGTTTCTTTTTTATTATTTTCTTTTTCCAACCTTGCTTAAGTAAAACACAGTGAAAAACAATCCTCCAAACCCTATAGAAATTTTTAATTCTTGGAGATTATCCCAAAGGAGAGTTTTTCCTAGGGAGGTAAGTTTACCTAGACAACCTTATTTTCAGTGAAGAGAGAAAAAGAGAGAGGGTGACTTCTCTGCAGTGAGTCAGGGCAGGAGATGCAGGACTTAGCAGTCCTGTGTCACCCACCTAAAGTCTGTCTTTGCTGTCTGTATGGCAAGGCAAGAGGGTTGATCTCATTAAGGTAGAGTTTGAGTTTCCATTCACACACCTTTAAAAAGCTGCCAGCTCAGTTTATTGCAATACAATAATAGTTCTCTGTATAGATTAGTTTTAATATGCATATGTATTTTGAAGGGACTGGATAATCCATTGTAACATAAATGCATGTCTGTTACCATCTAATGCAGAGAAAAATCCAGCTTTAATCTACATTGCTCCCACTTCTTACCTTTTCCCACCATACCTCTGCTGTGCAGCCAGCCTTAGGGAAATAGGTTTTGAATAAATTTATGAACAGGTTTTACTAGTTAAAAAATTAACTTCACTTCCTTTTAATGAAAGATTAACTTAATAGGTCACTGGTTGAAGTGTCTGGAAACAATGCAGCAGCCATGCTGCATTGAAGAAAATGGATTGGGGTGACAGGGTGTGTGGGTTGTAAATTGTCACAGAATCAGATATTTGTGCACTGTTGTTTACAGGCAAATTGTTCTTTACATAATTGAAAAGTCTGCACCAGTTTTGTGTGAGGTAGGAGTGGGTTGCTTTATGAGCTGCTTGCTGCAGAACATGGCAATGAACTGTCAAGCACTGGAGGATCTGGGTCATTAGAGCCCTCAGGCTACCAAAAGTGATGTGAATGTAACACCTGAGATACTTCTAGTCATCTTACTGTCTCAGCCCATGAGACAGATTTTATTGCACAAGCTGGTATTGATGTGAGTTAAAGTACTATTTTAAATCAGGACAAGAAAATCCTTGCACCCAATTGGAACAAGCTCAGTAACTGGATACTTCTAAAATTTTTCATTCTTACTACCTAACCTTTTTCTCTCATTACAAATCTTGAACTGTAAATTTGTATTTAATTGTAAGAGAAATGATTGTGATGAATACTGCTTTTGAATGAATCATTTATTGCTACTGAAAATTTTGTATTTTGTGCTGGGATTGATAACACTCAGATGTAAAGCTTACTCTAAGAAAAACTTGTTGGATGTTGCTAAAGCTTTTACCATGAAGGACTACATCAAAAGTAGATTATGAATGTTTTATATTATATGTTTATTTAGGAAGAAATTCTTTACTGTGAGGGTGGTGAGACACTGGAACAGGTTGCCCAGCAAGGTTGTGGATGCTCCCTCCTTGGAAGCATTCAAGGCCAGGCTGGATGGGACTTTGAGCAACCTGGTCTAGTGGGTGGTGTCCATGCCTATAGCAGGTAGTTGGAACTAGATGATCTTAAAAGTCCCTTCCAACCCAAACCATTCCATGATTCTATGATTCTGTGATTCTATTTGTAACCTTTCCAGATGTGGCAAATTATGCCTTTCTGATAGCAATGGAATTCCTTCCTAATGCAGTTAACTTTTTTCCCACTTTTATTTTAAAAATCATTGAACACAGAAAGCATTAGAAAAAAAATTGGTGAAAAAGAACATTTAGGAGCTCAGGAATACATGTCCATAGTTATAATCTTACGATAGATCATTATGACATATTGACAAAATTATTCTGCCTTACAGTCTGTTTGACATTTTCCAAGAGGTTATGTGGAGTTAATAATGGCAATACAGAAGTCATAGTGTATTTTTTAGGAAAACCCTTAATTGAGTTCCACATGGAAGACTTGCTTAAGCTGCAGGTCACCTAAGATATATGCAAGGAAGCAGGAAGAAACAAAGGGCTGGTTTTCTTTTATTTAAATGATTGAGGCTCAGAGTATATATCAGTTCATAAAAACCCTTTCTAAGGCAGTTTTTACAGAATAAAATTTTTCAAACACAAAAAAAGTATTTAAGAAGATGCAATGGTAAAGGACATTACATAATGCCACAAGCAAAATTAGTGTTTGACAGACATGGTTTCATGTTGTAAGAAGTCTGTTCTCTGACCCACAGTTCTGCATAAAGACATCGGACCTTGCAGAGCAGCTACTATAACAGGAACTCTTTCTAGAATTTCACTAAACGATGAAGAAGAAGAAAAGGGACCGAACCCTGAAGGAATGAGCTATTCTACCTTGCCTGGAAACATCATCTCCAAAGTCATCATCCAGCAACCAACAGGTCTTCACATGCCTATGAGTATGAGTGAACTGGCCAATCAGTGCTTGAAAAAAGACAACAGTGAGTTGCGGAGGACTGTGTATTTATGCACTGACGATAATTTGAGAGGTGCAGATATGGATATAGTCCATCCTCAAGAACGGATGGTAGAAAGCGACTACATAGTCATGCCCAGAAGCTCAGTAAATACCCAGCCATCATTGAAAGATGAGAGCAAAATCAATATAGGCATGGATACATTGCCTCATGAAAGGCTGTTGCACTACAAAGTTAATCCAGAATTCAATATGAATCCTTCTGTAATGGACCAATTTAATATCAATTTAGACCAGCATCTTCCCACCCAAGAACATATGCAGAGTTTGCCATTTGAGCCCCGCACAGCAGTAAAGAATTTCATTGCCTCAGAGCTGGATGACAATGCAGGATTATCAAGAAGTGAAACTGGATCCACAATATCAATGAGCTCTCTAGAGGTCAGTGACACAGTCAAATTGCATACTCTGTTATTCTAATCATACGGTAAGACAAAATGTTGTGGCTTATTTCTAAGGGTTCTAAGCTAAGGTTTTAATTCAGACTAAATTGTTGTTTGGGATCATGCATCACTGTTCATATTTCTCTTGCTATCGTAAGTGTTTATACCTAGAAAACAAGATTAAAGTTTCAGAACCGGTCTGTGTGAAGCTGTACAATTCTGGAGATTTATCATTCCACACAACTGCTAAGGCTTTCATGACCTACTATGTGAAAACCACTGGCAAATACTATGTTGCTATAAGAATACGGCTCCTGGAATATACAAATGACAATCACTGACACTACCCGCAAGCACATGTAATTGAAAATATTTGCCATTTTACCAATGAAAATCATATCTCACTCAGATATGATAGGTATGATTCTGCTTTCATTAGTGTAAGTATTGGATTCTTCCATCCATTAGTTCAGTATTTAGAGATTTACCTTATATGTATGTTTGCATGGTTGCATGTGCATGCAGGCAGTGGTATGGATGACATGCACAATAAGTAGAGGGAGACTTCTTGCAGTGTATCCCAGATGCCAGTCAGATTGTAAAAATGAACTGAAAAGCCTTTACTGAAAGAGGTTGCAGTCATTACTACCATCTTTCTGCAGAACGTAAATGTTACAGAAGTAACTGAAGAAGTGTCAGATATTGTAATTCCTACTGAGTCTTTACTTATGCAAAACCATCAGTGAGGTGGAGTTGACTTCACACATGGTCCCCTTTAAGAATTGCAAATCTGTTTCACCAGCAGTTTAAATGTTATGGAATAGAGCATTTGATGGGTATAAAAAAGGCAAGTGAGAAAAATGTGGTATTTACTCATTGTCAGAATTAAAAATAAAAAAAAAGCTACTGTATATATGCATACTTTAAGCCATTAGCTATTATTTTCTGACATTTGGAGCTATCTGTGCATGGAAGCAGAGACTTTACCTGATTTTTTAATTGTTAGACATAAATCTGTACCCTGTACTTCATAGAATAGGAGATGCCTGTCGATATTTCTTTGAAAACGGAGTTTAATGTGCTTATCAACTGGAGTATTTGGGCAGAAGATCAGAACTCAGTTTCTTTTCAAGAGATGCCTTTGCAAGCATTGACTGTGAAATGTTTCCCATGTTGTTTTTATTGTTAGTGTGCTATCATGAGCTTTTGCAAGACCTAATATAACTGAAAACAAATAATTACAAAATGAAATATGGAGCTTTTCAAGTAAGCAAATAGTGTCCACTTTTTGTGTGCTCTTTTGAAGTGAGACAAATTTTTGAAAGAATTTCTAAAAAATAACTTCAGTATTTCCCCATTCAGTGTATAGACAAGCTCTTTCAAGGCAAGTTTGCATAATTAATATTATTACTCTCAGCTCAGCTATATTAGTTAATAGATCTTACATGGTGCACAAGAGTTCTGCAATTTAATGCAACACACAAACAGAATAGCTGAAGCCATCTTCCAGTAGTATCCCCTTCTCCATACCTACAAGACACTCTTTCAAGTATCTGTAGTCAGACAAAGAAGCTCAAAAACAACCTGGTTAAGATTAGACATATGGGTGAGATGCCAAGGGAAGGATCCTAATTCCTTGAGAAGATACACATATCTGGCGCTGTATTATCCTCTCCACATGTGGTCAAAATTGCTCTTTACTGATGCTTCTTTCTTTCTATTGGTGGTAAAGGCAACCTAAGACATGTAGCTCTTTTAGAGTTAATTTTTAGACTGTATTTGTATCATATTTTAAGCTTCCCTCTAAGATGTGGCATAGATAGCAAATTTGAATCACCATTCTGTATATCATTTTACACTCAGAAGAAACTACAAAATATGTAGTAGAAAATATAGTATAATAGCATAAAATACAGTAGTAAATATATAGTTTCTTCTAACTTAGTAAACATATTAAATTTAGAAAGCTATATTTTAGTCCAGAAACCTGTAAATGGTTAGGTTATTAAACCTGACTGAACCAAGGATCATTGCACATGTTAAGTAAAAACAAATATTCAGGGAGATCACAAATGAAAGGAACTGTTTCGGCTTTTGTATTTGCCTCTGTGTTCTAAATACCTCTTGATTATATAGCAGTATTTTATATTTAATAATGATTTGCTGCAATGAACTGAGGATAGAAACATGAAAAAAGAAGTACATAGAAGAAAGTCATAGTCTCAAACAGATCCAAAGAAGCAGATCCAGCCAGATACGGAGCATGATTGTGTTTTCATGCATGCAGTCTGCAAGAGGTAAAAGTATGAGGTAAAGCACCATAAGGCTATTGTCTAGCACTGACCAGATGGATTATCTCTTACTATCAG
Source organism: Pavo muticus (assembly GCA_016647715.1). Taxonomy (NCBI): domain Eukaryota; kingdom Metazoa; phylum Chordata; class Aves; order Galliformes; family Phasianidae; genus Pavo; species Pavo muticus. The sequence goes on from JACDJE010000034.1 coordinate 695,618, forward strand.
AAACAAAATAAAGAAGGGAGGGCATGGAGGTTGGTTTTTGTTTTTTGTTTTTTTTTCCAAATACTTTTTGAGTACAATATCATTTTAGAAAAGTTTGAGATCTTTTAAGACTTTGTCAGGCACTATGAAGAAACAAAACCTGCAGCAGGACATGCACAATCATTCTGCCCACGTTTTTCCAGATAGTGTTGGAAGAGATCATCCACAGTGGAGAAGCTTCTAAGCAGTAGGAAGCCACCTCTGCTATCAGATGATATTTCTATCCCACCCAAACTCTAACATGGGAGCACATGGGTTTCTATTCAGTACGAGATGTTCCACCTTTGTTGACCCAAAAGAACATGGATACCCGTCCAAAGAAAAGGAGACCTCTCTTAGTGTTTTCTGCATGATCCCTCCACTATATGTCATTAGGAATTTCCTGGTGCTTTCTCTGGAATTACCATACAACTATTCTTTTTATCATATAGTTATATACAGCAACTACCATTTAATATGTCAGTAAAATGCCCTTAGGCAATTGTGACCTGTGTTAACATATAACTCATTTTTTTTCTTTTTAATTTAAAGTCAGTAATTACTAAAAATATAACAATGACAATAATTTATGCAGTGGTTACAGAAAGTACTTATCATCTTACCAGAATGGCTTTAGATGTTGTTTGACCCATTTTCAGCCAATAGGCAGCCCATAATTACATTCAGCAATGTAATTATGAATTCACAAACACCTCAAGACACAGAAGTACTGTAGGCATAACTGTTTGCAACTGGACACCATGTAAAATGCAGCCAATTGAAGTCCCATCACTTTATAGCAGGTACTAGTCTTTATGGCCATAAAACTAAACCAGGAGAATTAGAGGACAGTTTGGAAAACATAAGCCCTAAGTATTTTCAAATCATAAAATCAAACTATTTATTTTAAATTTCATGTCCATTTTAGTACTGAAACACTAGAGTGTTTTGTTGCAATGAACTAACAATACATTTGCAATGTTTAGATATATTTTTTTTTAATTTGGATTTTTTACTGCATTTATGCTTGTAAGTTTGTGAAGCCAATCATTTTCTGTATTTCACATATCCCAAGAGATGATGAGCCCTTGGAATAATATGTGTTTATTCAAGAAATTTAAAACTGTTTAGAGACAAACAACCAAAAAATCAAAGTTATTGAATTCAAAAGCTGAAATGTAAGGTCTGCATTTGTTCTCTTTTATTTAGACTTTATGTTCATTACAATCATTGGAAATGGATGTTTTGAAACAGACCTACAGTATTAGCACAACAATGTTATGTTCTGACTTTTAACTCTGCAGGGCAGATCCATCATGCCTACTATTAAGTATCTAAATGTAGGCATTTCCCTTCTGATCTGAATGGAGGTTTCCACATCAGGCTCCTCTCTAGTGACAGCAGAAACAGACACTTCTAGGCCACTTTTAGACATCTGTTCCAGGATGAAGTAAATCTCATGTCCTCAGTGCAGTTTTCTCTCTACAGATGCCACAGAGGAGGACAAAATTAGTGGGTCAGACATAAACATCAAAAAGGTTATGTTCTAAATTTAGTCAGATTAATCCTACAGTATGTTACAAACTTTCTCCTAGTTTTTACATCTACATACTGTTTTTCAAAAGAAAATGCTCAATTAGGGACAATCAAATGTTATATTATATATGGAAAAAATTCAGCTTTCAAAAGATTGTTGGAGAATGCCGTAGTATTCGCATAAATACATTGCCCAGGTAAACATAAACTTAAGGATCTGCAGATTCCTAATGAGCAAGTCCATGTTTTTTTATTTTATTTGGTATGTACCCAACAGTACTCATGAGATTACAGGCACAGGCAGGCATATTGGTACATCACTGATTTTCTGAGCAGGAGTAATTGAACATCTGGTTAATCTCCTGCACATCCCTTATATGCATGGATTAAAATTGACTTTGCTACCTTGGCATCAAAGTGGCTTGTAGTGTGCTCCTTCAGTTCAAAGTGTTTTCATTTTAATGAAGAAAGCACTCTCAATGCACTCTTTTGGAATGCTTTTTGTTTTGAAATTGTACACACAGTGCTGTACTCATTAAAGTGAAATGAAGTTGTACAATCCCAGCCACTGGAGTGCAAGAAAAGGATAGAAGGTTTAAATGCAGACAAAGAAGTTGATCTGTGCAACATACCTCCAGAAAAAGTAGTTCTTTTCCTATTATGGAAAAAAAATGCAAGAGGAATTAGGTCACCTGCTGCCTATGTGAGGAGACTTGTATTGGTAGGTTTTTGGGACAGGAATGATGGGTTCTTTCTAGGGAATGTTAGTGTAGGGTCACTTTATGCTCAAATGGAAAATTGCTGAAAGAAGACGAAGAACTATTATCAAAAGAAGGGTGTGTGAAGATAGATAATAAAAACATTTATTAAATGGAAAAAAGAGCATCAGCTTAATAAGAGCAGAAAGGAAACAGCTTCCCAAATTGTTGTGAGTGGATTTTTCTTCCCAATTTCATGTTTTCCTTGTTAGTTTCTCTGTCTCAGTTTCTGCTAGGAGATCTTTATGTGAGGAAAGACATCAATCCCCCGAATAGGAAGTGTGACCAAAGTAACCCTTCTTTAGTCACTTGTGAGAGCTCTTACATTCAAAGAAAGTCATCTCCAGAGCCTTTTGACCAAATCACTGATGTGGGACTTTAGGAAGCAAAAACAGAGATAAAAGAAAATAAAGACATACATTAAGGGTAGTGAGTGCAAAGAAAAGATAGAATTGTTGATAGAGAGGAGAGAAGAGAAAGACATGCCCCCCTCCCCCC
>JACDJE010000034.1:700038-900777 GCA_016647715.1 Pavo muticus
TTTTTTTTTTTTTTTTTTCTGTAATGTGTATTTTATCAATCAGGATCAAAGAGCTGTAGAAATTAGAAATGGAGAAGATCTTGCCAGGTTATCTCCTTTATCAATGCAAGAACATTTTCCACGGCGTATTTCTGTAATGCATAGTCCAATTTCATTTCAAGACTGCAGTGAATGTTTCCCACTGTTTCTTTCAGCAGATCATTCCACAGTCGTATAAACTGTCTTTATTCCTAATAACATCTTTAAAAGTTCCTCTCTTTTTTTTTTTTTCTTTCTGAATTACAGATTTTCTTATTTTTCTCATACTGGGTTTGTTTAGCAGTATTTATATCCTTCTAAGGTTTCTTACAAAGTTTCTGTGTTTGCTTTTTCCAGAGCCAATGTTTAAATCAGCTGTATGACTCTTTTATCCTTTTCTCTTGGTCCAGTGTTTTTAACCGTCTAAAATGACTTTTTGCTGCTCTCTGAATTTTTTTTTCCCAGCTTGTAGGCATGATGGACACAATGGGCACAAACTGGAGCACAAGAGGTTCTGTCAAAACACCAGGAAGCATTTCTGTGCTGTGTGGATGATGGAGCACTAGCACAGTCTGCCCAGAGAGGCTATGGTGTCTCCTTCTTGGAGATCTTCAAAAGCTGCCTGGACGTAGTCCTGGCCCCCTGCTCTGGGTGTCCCTGCTGGAGCAGGAGTTGGGCCAGGTGGACACAGAGATCTCTGTCAACCCCTAGCACTCTGTGGTTCTGTGGTGATTTTGCTTCTGAGAATTCAGAGCATTAATGCAGATTTCTCACCGGAGTTGTTTAGAAAGGGCTGTACGCATCCCTGCCCATTTAAATGGAGACCTGACTGGTTCTTTGTAGCTTTTGGAACTCTGCATGAATATCCAGTTCACTTCTTCACAGATTTCAGCCTTTTCAGAATTATCCCAGATAATTCCCTTGCTGCTGAATAATTGCATGTAGCTTCAGCTTTTTAGGCAGTCCCTTAATTAGCTACCCTTTTCAGTTCTCTGGCATTAAAGTATTTCAGTTTGGAAAACAGATGACTGAGTAGAGAATGGGGAACAATTATTCATATTTCCCATGATTTAAAGAAGAAGAGCTTCAAATGAAATGACAAAGAGATAAACAACATTGTCTTTGTCACATTATGCATATTTAAATTGAGGAGCTCACTACCTCAGTATATTTTGGATATTACAATTGTGAATGAATACAAAACAGGATTAGACTAACGGAACAGCGTAAAAAAGTGTTAGTAAGCTCAACAGAGTAAGCTCCTCCCAAGGATCATCCTAAATTACAATTGAAGTAAGGTGGATGCTGCAACAAAAATAGCTCTTTATACTCACATTCTCCTATATCATTCCTTAAGTATCACTGCATAACTTGGACAAATTCAAAACACTGAGATGAACCTTTGCAGTTATTTGTTAGTCATGTACAACTTTCATTAATGCTCAACTGAATCTCCAAATGATGCTTGAAAAAAAAATCAGCTTCCAGTCTGATTTTAATGTTGGCTGAAATCTGTCTTAATTTTGCACGCTGGTGAAGCAGTCTTTTGAAAAGAAACACACTGGTGTGATCAGTTCAGCAGATCATTTGACAGAATAGGGTTTATTTCCCCCTTACTCTTTCATTCAGCTTTGGCTTTTGTAAATTTAAATTGTTAGAACAAGCCAGATGGTTGACTAGATTTCAGAAGGAATTTAGGTGTCTCTGGAAAACCTTATTTTTTTTGCCAAAACAGCAATTAAACTTTAAGATATATATATATTAGTATATATGTGTTTATATGTATATATATTGTGATTGTGTATATATATATACAGTACGTGTGTATGTGTATATATGTATAATCACAAAGTGTTGATTTGCACACTTTAGACGTGTTGTACATCATACAGAAGCTAGGAGAACAGTTTAGGAAAAGGACAACTTCTAATTGGGACCACAGGGAAATGGCTCCACCCTTACAAGCCAAAGTACCCAGTGCCTTCATGCATCTGAATACATTCCCACTCTCAACAATAACACTTCAGTACAATGATGTGATAGCCAGGAGGGCCTCATGCTGTACTTAGTGTCACTGGCAGTATTGCAAATGACTTTCATAACCAGTGACTTCTGTATTTCAGACATTCACAGATCGTTATTCTGCTGTTCTTACCTATGGCAGTTACATACTTCTTATGTCTTAGGAGAATAGGCTTTGACAGAATCTGTGATATTTTTCACCGTATTCAACCATGAAAAAGAAAAGTAATATACAAACATAGAACAGATGTTCTTTACCATACATATTTAAACTAAATTGTACTCACGATAGATTTGCATTGGTCATTCACTGAGATAAACCTGTGTTATTATTTGTTTGGTCATAACTGGTGTGATCTAAAGGCATAATTGCAGTAGTGACATCTTTCTGGCAATAGCACAGTTAAATATGTTGCAGACAGTTAGATGTGTGTTTTTACCATGTAAACAGTGATAGATTTGTCTGGGTGCAAAACCTAATAATTCAACCATGCCACAAATACGCACTGTGGTCAAGCAGACCTAAGGCAAAATACAAATGTTCCAGTTTTCTAAATCACATTATGTAGTAAACTGCACAATTATTTCAAATTTTTTCATGCTTTCTCTTAGGATTCTCACTCAGGCAGTTCAATGGTATCAGATTTATTACTGAAATTTTGCTTAAATAATGGCTTTTCAAGCATTTTTCAAAGCTGCTACTCAAGACTTCACCTTATCGTCTGCCGTCTAAGTTTCTTATTTTGAAACCACTGAGCCTTTACTGTGGAAGAAGTGATCTAATTGCACCTTAAAATAGATCTTCCGCATTAGAGATATGTAGATTTCTTCAGGTGTTGGTTTGCTGTGGAATGATGAAGGACTCTCTCAAAGGTATGCTTGTACCTAGGCACTCTTAATATGAATGAGAAGTAGGTACATAACTACCTTTAAGAATCTGAGTATAATCTTCTCATAGTTTTCCTACCTCCAAAGCCATGGCTGTTTCTAAGTTTATATGCTATTTATTTTTGCAGAGTTGTTTAATTTGTTTTTAAATACTCTCTTTCAAGTGGATTTGGTCAAAGCAAGCCTTCCTAATTCATGATAGCTTCCCAAAGATTTACTTTTCTTACTTGCTTTGTAGACCATTTTTAATAGTGTATCCCAGGTCTTCAGACAACAGAGTGTCCAAACTCTAAGACAGTGTAGACAGTGCTACACTTGTTTTCTTCTATTATTGTGGGTTGGTACAAGTCAGAATTTTACAACAAATCCTGGGTAATGACACATAATGTTGTTATAAAAGATCGAACATTTTCTGCTTTCTGCAGCTGAAGAACTTGTAAAATTGTTTCCTTCAAATGCAAGAAAACAAAACCACATACGAAAACTTGCATGTTTCTTAAAAGAAATAAAATCAAAGTCTAATGAAGTCAGTAATATTATTATTCTTGACTTGATTGGTTTGATTTCTATCTCATTGCGGAAATTCAGTGCATTTTGAGAAGGTTTGTTCACCATCACTTAAAGATACTCTATAACACTACAGAAAATTAGGATTAGATTGTACCAGCAAGCACTTTCTGTTACTGGGGTACTTTTCTCTTCTTTAACTCTGCTTCCTGAAGGAGAATGTATCTTTTCTTTCCATTCACCTATTCTTGCTGCTCTCTTATTTTTTTTAGCTTCTCCACTGCTTTCCATATCTCTTTAGTCTATTGCGAGACACTCAATTTCCAACCTTAAAAGAAAAAAAATATTTTTATCTCTTCTTTATAGCATTTCTGCTTCTGTCTAATATAATTGGACTTTATAATCAGTTTATTTCAGATTATACAATAAAATTATATGCTAAATTATTCATGATATGTCTAAGCAATCATATTCTTTGTTGCATTGTATACAAGTGATTACTTTACTAGTAAATAATTCTTTCTTTTTATCAGCTGCTTTGAATCAGATTTGTCATAAGACAATATCATCGCTTTCTCCATCCAGATTGTCATTGCAAACAAACAAGCTCAAGTCTCTATGGAAAGCATAGATGGCTTGGTCTTGACTTTGCTATCAGTTGTCCCATTAAAATCAATGGAGTTGTACCAATGTAAACCTGATGTAGGAAAGAATCAATTTATGTATATTTATACAGACCCAAATCATAGGTATATATAGATATCGGTGTAAAAAGAATAAATACAATGATCATTTGGAAATACCACAGAATGCATAGAAATAAATGTATTTTATGTACCAGCAGGTTTGCTTGCATGCAAATAGCATGCATATGAAGCATCTTAGTGAAATCCAGTCTGGTTTATTTCAGTGAAAAGAATATGGTACTAGTCTAATAAGCTCTATGCAAAGTCTTAAATTGTCACAATAAAATTTACAGCCTTTCACTGAATACCTAACATATATCTTATAGGAAAACAATAATGTTATTTAGACTCATTTGATGAATAGTCCCCTTGTTAATAAAACCTCTTTTTTTCTTTCTTTTTTACTGCTTAATAGAGAAGAAAATCACGTTATTCGGACCTTGACTTTGAAGTAAGTTTCACTGAATTATTCCTGATTATTGTAGTATTTTCCTAAAAGTAAATATGAGGTGTCCATTTTAACAGATTTTAGCTCTCTGACATGTTAGATGTCATAGGACTGTTACGTTGGTACTGTATAGAACATGATGAGCAATTCTTTAGAACTACTTTGGTGCAACTTGTTTGTAAACTATTCTGAGATCAAACTGTCATATTATAATATTAGTCATCACAGTTTTAGTTTTTAAATTCTCTGCCTCTTCATTTTCATCTATTTTTCTTTCTTTTTTTCTTGGCTATCTATCTACTGAAAAAGTGTGACGTTTCTGTAGGACTGGCCACGTTGTTGCAGAAGCTTGCTTTTTTCAAGAGATCTTCAATCATTTGTTCTATCTCTTCCTTCAGTACTAATTTACTGACATATGAGTTCCACATACAGATAGTGTGATGAATGTGTCAATTTTTGAATGACGACATGCTGCAGTTGTCAAGGCTGATGGATCACATTTTATTAAAAAAAGTTTATGTAAGGTTCCTTACTTTCCATTGAGTTAGACTCTATTACTATGATGATGTCTCTGAGAGTTTTGTTTATTTGAGTTTCTTTTCTACACTCTACCAGAAGCAGTATAGCCATAAGTTTTCAGGGACATTTTAATAATTTATTTTATTTTTTATATAGGCTGTCCATGTGTCATTATCAGCAGCTTAGCTATTATATGGGACGTAAGCACATGTACTTTCAGATTTCAGATTCTGGTCCATAGAGAAGCAAGAAGTAGAATTAGCCCAATGCAACCATACCAGTTGTCATAGAAGTGGCCCTAGAAGCCTTGCAATGTAAGACAGGTTTGCTTTGATGACTTGCCTTTGCTGAAAGCTGACCTTCCATGTCTGAGTGTGTATTTTTGGTGGCTTGATATCACTCCTAATGTCCATTGTCATTTTTCCCCAGAGGGTGTAGTTACCTTAAATAGTCATGTAACTTCTCAAATATAGCACCAGATAAAGATTCATACAGTGAGGTAAGGAAAAGAAAATGAAATTATCCTAAATATGCTTTAAGATGAATGTGTAGGAAGGAAGAACATGAATCAAAAACAAAATTCTGATGAGTAAGTGACTCTAAAATTAAATGCAAAGAATCTGAAGAGAAGTTTTGTAATTATAGGTATACAAAGAATTCTGAATTTTACTATTCTTTGTTTAAAGGTATTAATATAGTGCTGTTCCCAATGAGAACATTCTCTGTGGCAACAGATACTAAAACACTCTTAACCACTCAGGAGAACATAACCCAACACCAAGTAGACACCAACAACACTGTACACATTCTGCTCTAAAGAACCAGGCCTCTCATTACATTTTTCTTCTACTCACATAGTGTATTTCAGGCATTTATCCCTTTTTTCTTGTCTTGGCTGGAGCATTGTTGCTGCATTGCCTAATATATTTAGAATAATGTTTGTAATGCAGGAGAAAATATTTGTTTGTAAAAAGGAAAGGATTGGACCATTGGGAATCACTGCTGAGGAAATAAGATCAGCAAAGACAGTTGCTGTTGTGTTTTAGAAGACTCAGACTAACCCCATCTCACCTCTCTGTTTTATGGTACCTCTGATTAAGCCTGTGGGCTTTCCTGTTTTTCCATGTAGTGTAGCTGTCTGTGTAAGGTACAGCAAGAAAAAAAAGCCAAAAAGTGTTCAGATAGTCACTCAAATTCCTTCACTCAGCAAGGCATACTGACAAAGAGATTTGAGATAGTGTTGTGTGGCCAAAACACTGCTCTGTTCTGATACCTCAAAGCAGCTTTACTGCAAACTGGAATAGAGTCTGAAGGTGAGGTCAAGCCTGAGTGATTGTCTGAACTACTTTTGTAACACCTTCTCTTTGTCTGTTAACAATGCCAGCTGGCACTGTCTGAGACAGTGTCCTTCTATAGTTCTGAGGATAACAAATGCTATTTTTAGTACACAATATGGACAAGATTGTCAGGCTTGGCTCCCTCCATCCTTTTCCCTATAGCACTGTCTCAGAAGACTGTGCACCGTCAGCCTCTCCTGCCTTCCATGTCTCCCTATATGCATACAAAATATACTCACAGACTATGGCTATCCTAGCAAATCAGACATTTTGAGGAATATTTCTGGGTGCCAAAATGCCATTGTTTATACAGATCATATTTTTAGAATGTTCTTCACTATTTCAGTCTGTTGCAAGTCTTCCAGCAGTTCCTGAAGTGTCCTTAAAGAACTAGAGGGAATAAGGTACCACTCACAATAGGCAATATCATTGTAGTCTTCTTTTGGAGACTTAAAAAAATTTAGTAACATTCATGGAGAATGTTCTATGCTAGATGGTGCCAGTGAATGGTCCTAGACATGATTAACTTACTGCTGTAGAGTCACAGTTTAATAGCAAAAAATATATATACACTACTCACCTTAATAAGGATAATCTGAGGTACAAACAAACAAACAAAAATCACATGGAAAATAAATTACTGAGGGTCACAGCGAAAATTCAAAATCAGATGCTGTGTAGGTGGAATACTGGCAGACCTTATCTGTACTCAATGTCATAAAACAGACTCTATCCCTGTTATCTCCAATATATGTTAGGACATGCAGAGAGAAAATTAGAAAGGTGAAAGTCCAGCAAGAACTTCATCTGGCCACCACTGTTAAAGATAATATTTACAAATATTTACTTATTTGTATTTTGATATTTACAAATATATTAACAGCAAGAGGAGACCCAAGGCAAATTTATCGGATGCAGCAGGGAACATTACCAACAAGGATGAGGAGGAGGCTGAGGTACTAAATGCCTTCATTACTTCTGTCTTTAATAGTTATCCTAAAGATACTCAGCCTGAGCTGGAAGAGAGGGATGAGGAGCAGAATAAACCTCCAACAGTTCAGGAGGAAACAGCGGCTTGCTACTCCACCTGGACTGTCACAAGCCCACGGGCCCAGATGGGATCCATGTAAGGGTACTGAGGGAGCTGGCAGAAGTGGTTTCCAAGCTGCTTTAAAATTGTTTATTATTATTATTTTCCATCTTTCTGCAAAAGAAATTCCATCACCCAGCATAAGAAATCAAACAGAGGAGGCAGAAAATCGGCGTGTCTGAGCAAGGACATGCTGGTCAAACTGAGGGATAAGAAGAAAAACTATAGGCAGTGGTAACAGGGACGCATGGCCTGTGAATAATATAGGGATGCTGTCATGATATACAGAGACGGGATCAGGAAAGCCAAGACGCAGATGGAATTAACTTGGCGAGAGATGTGAAAAAATAACAAGAAAGGTTTCTTTAGATACATTGGTCAGAAGAGACAGGCAAAAGAGAATGTTCCCATGTTCCCCCTCTGATAAATGAGAAGGGAAAACTGGCTTCAACTGACACAGATAAGGCTGTGGTACTCAACGAGTTCTTAAGGCTGTGGTACTCAACGAGTTCTTTGCCTCAGCCTTCACTAGCAGTCAGGCTTGCCATGCCCCTTGTGTCCCTGAACCTCCAAGTGAGAGTAGGGAGAACAAAATCCCTCCCTCTGTAAGAGAGGAGCAAGTCTGAGACCACCTCATGAGATTGACTGTGTATAGGTCTATAGGGCTAGATGACATGCACCCCAGAGTCCTGAAGGAGCTGGTTGATGTGGTTCCCAAAGCACTCTATCTTATATTTGAAAAGTTGTGGCTGTCAAATTAACTGGAAAAAGGTAAACATTGCTCCCATTTTTAAGAAAGGGACAAAGGGTACTGGGGTACTACAGGCTGGGTAGCCAGTTGTTTGCGCCTGGGATAACGGATCTTACTCGTAAAAGATGTTAAGATACATGCGAGACAAGGAGGTGATCCGAGATAGTCAACAGCTCGAGGCCTCACCTCGAGTAGTGTGTTCAGTTTTGGGCACCTCAGTACAGAAAGGACATTGAGGTGCTGGAGCAGGTCCAAAGCAACAAGGCTTGTGAAGGGCTTGGAGAATATGCCCTATGAGGAGAGACTGAAGGAACTGGTGCTGTTTGGTCTGGGGAAAAGGAGGCTGAGGGGAGACCTTATAGCTCTCTTCCAATATCTGAAAGGTGCTTACAGCAAGGAAGTTGGTGTCTTCTCACTGGTGACAGGTGACAGGATGAGGGGAGATGGCCTTAAGTTGCTCCAGGGGAGTTTAGGTTGGATATCAGGAAAAACTTCTTTACAGAAAGGGTTGTTAAGCACTGGAATAGGCTCCCTGGGGAGGTAGTTGAGTCACCATCCCTGAATGTGTTTAAAAACTGTTTGGATGTAGTGCTCAGGAACATGACTTAGAGGAGGGTTGTTAGAGTTAGGGTAGTATGGTTAGGTCGTGGTTGGACTCGATGATCTTTAAGGTCTTTTCCAACCTGAGTGATTCTATTCTATGATTCTATGAACACTGCTTCACCAGGAGCAGATCATACGTTATCATTCTGGTGGCCTTTTATGATGGAGTGATAGCATTGGTGGACAAAGGAAGGGCCATCTAATAAGGGTTTTGACATGGTCCCACACCACATCATTATCTGAATTGAAGAAATATGGATTTGGAGGCTGGACTGTTTGGTAGATAAAGAATTTGTTGGAAGGTTGCAGCCAGAAGGTTGAGGTCAACAGCTCTATGTTGAGGTGAAGGCCAGTCATGAGTGGTATCACCCAGGAGTCTGTCTTGGAACCTGTACTCTTTAACGTCTTTATTGGTTACATAGATAATAGGATCAAGTACATCCTTATCTAGTTTGCTGATGACACCAAGCTGAGTGGTGCAGTTGATATGACAGATGAAAGGGGAATGCCATCCAAAGAGATCTGAACAAGCTCAAAAAGTTGGCCCATATGAAACTAATGAGGTTCAACAAGGCCAAGTACAAGCTGTTACACTTCGATCAGGACAATCGCAGATATGCATACAGACTAGGACTCACTGGGAGAAGGTCTGTGGAGAAGTAATTGGGGTCCTGGTGAACAAAAAGCTGGGTGTGAGCCAACAGTGTGCTCTTGCAGCCCAGAAGGCCAACAGTATTCTGGGCTGCCTATCAGCAAGAGAAAGGTGATTGTGTCCCTCTAATCTGCTCTTGTGAGGCCACATCTGCAGTACTGCATCCAAGCCTAGAGCCCTCAGGATGCAGAGCTCTTGGAGTGGCCCAAGAGAATGGCCACAAAGATGGCTGGAGCACCTCTCTTGTGAAGAACGGTTGAGGGAGCTGGGCTTGTTTGGCTTGGAGAAAAGAATGCTTCAGGAAGACCTCACTGCAGTTTTCCAGTACAAGGGAACTTATAAGCACGAGGGGAAACAACTTCTTACACAATCTAATGACGATAGGACAAGGAGAAATGGCTTCAAAGTAAAAGAGAGGAGATTTAGGTTAGATATTAGGGAGAAATTCTTTACTCAGAGAGTGCTGAGGCACTGAAAGATGTTGCCTGAAGAAGCTGTGGATGCCGCATCCTTGAAGGCATTCAAGACCAGGTTGGATGGCGCCCTGGGCAGCCTGATCTAGTGGTGGCAACCCTGTCCATGGCAAGGGGCTTGGAACTAGGTGGTCTTTAAGGCTCCTTCCAACAGCAGTCCTGGTCAACCAGGATGGTCTCAGACAACTGGAGACTTGCTAATGTGACTCCCATCTACAAGAAGGGTCAGAAGGAGGATCAAGGGAATCACGGGCCTGTCAACCTGACCTCAGTTTTGGGGAAGGTCATGGAGCAAATCATCTTGACTAAAATCATGTGGCATGTGTGGGACTACCAGGAATAAGGCCTAGCCTACATGAATTCATGAAAGGCAGGTCCTGCTTGACACAGCTGATCTCCTTCTATGACTACGTAACCTTCTGAGTGGATGAGGGAAAGGCTGTGGATGTAGTCTGCCTAGAAGTCTGTGAAGCCTTTGACACTGTCTCTCACAGTATTCTCTTAAAAAAGCTTGCAGTCATGGACAGGTGTACTCCTCCTGGGTAAAAAAAATGGCCAGCCAGCCGGGCCCAGAGAGTGATGGCAAATGGAGTTAAATCCAATTTGCGACCAGTCACTAATGGTGATCCAAAACACGAGCAGTATTCTGGTCTGGGAGTTTGGGATCCTTGCTTCTGCTGGCTGTTGTAATGCCAGCTAGGTGTTCAGCAACCCCAATTGTTATGTTCTGAATTTCCCTGAAGCTGGACAGGTAGTTTTGTTCACGAAGGCTCTGCACTAATACCTAGCTCTAAGATCAAATGAAAGTCGTTCTAATTATGTTGAGGAGAAATACAGATGCTGTGGAAATTCCCAGGAGGGCTTTACAATAGGTGTGCTCTGTCACGTACAAAAACACTATTATTGACATGCATTTTGGGATAAAAGATTACGAATACCTTTAAATTCTGTGAGAGGATCTGAATCCTGCCTTTCCCCACTCATCCTTTTCACTCTCCCTTTTATCAAATGTATTCACTGTATGTACTTGCAATAAACAATTTTTATGCTAAATAATTCAGAAAATGCTCTCCAAGATTCAGGTCATCTCTGGCTCCCTTTGTGCTCTGTTAGGGAGAGCAAGAATACAATCTTGGACTGTCTTCTCTGTCCACAGACCTGTAGACTCTCACTAGTAATAATGCTGAATTGATATTAAATTGCTGGAGCTGCCTTCTTTCAGATTATCATCCACAATAGCCATTCATTATAGCAATACTAAAAACTTACACAAAATTTTAAAATCTTTTTCTTCCTCACATGAAGACATCTCTCCAAGACAAAGGTGGAAAAAAAGTATCATGCCTGCAAGGAAAAATCCTTTCCCGTTTCTAAGTTTGGCATCTGATGGGGCCTATAGCATCTTGAAAACACAGCAGGCTTCCATTATAGAGCTGGGAAGGCATTTCCCCATCTGTTCTTTTCACTTAGCTATTTCATACAATATTTGTGAGACCATTTTTACCTGTGATTATGTAGAATATTTCCGAAGCAAATTGAATAACATCATTTTTAATATTATTACTATTAATCATAAAATTGATTATGAATATCGATCAGAATATTTTTGCTTGAGGTAGATTTCAGCTAAAATGCTGTCATAAATAAAAAAAAAATTGAGCTGAGCATACATTTATGTCTGAAGTGCTTCTCACCTTGATAGCCATTCTTCTAAGAGTATATGCTAATTGGAGCAAGGCTTACCCTTTTCAAAATTAAAAATTGATGTTATTTATGAGTGGGGTAAAAATGTAGAAGAGGTGTCAAAAGTCACTTTAGGGTGTGAGACACGAGTTACAGAACTCGGTTAACAGCCGGCTGAACGTAAGCCAGTATTGTGCCCAGGTAGGCCAATGGTATCCTGGCCTGAATTAGGAATATTGTGGCCATCAGGACTAGGGAAGTTATTGTCCCTCTGTAGTCAGCACTGGTAAGACTTCACGTTGAATACAGTGTTCAGATTTGGGCCCCTCACTACAGGAAGGATATCTAGTTGCTTGAGCATGAGCAGAAAAGAGCAACAAATCTGGTGCAGGTCTAAAAAGCAAAACATACAAGAAGCAGCTGAGGTTAACTGAGGCTGTTTAGTCTGGAGCAAATGAGGCTGAGAGGAGACTACAGTGCTCATTACAACTACCAAAAGGAGGCTGCAGCAAAGGAAGTGCCAATCTTGATTCTCAGGTGAAAAGTGATAGGACCGAAGGCAACAGTCTCAAGTTGTACCAAAGGAGCAGGAAGATCTTCTTCACAAAAAGAGTGGCTAGAGATTGGAACAGGCTGTCTAGGAAAGTGGTAGAGTTGTCATCCCTGGAGACCTGTGGATGTGGCATGGCACTTAGGGACATGGCTTAGCCGTGGAATTATAGTGTTAGCTGAATGGTTGGACTTGACAATCTTGAAAGTCTTTTCCAACCAATGATTATAGAATTGTAGCAATCTAAGGTGAGTGAGTCCATAGAGTGATAGCTAACTCAGGCAGGTGGTCCTGGAAGGGGGTGCAGCATAACAAACCCACAACTGAGCCTAAAGATGGTGTTGTTTCTAAGGGCAGCATCAGAGGCTCCTCTATCACCCTGCTGAAGAATTTCTCTTCTACAGTCATCCTAGTCTATGTTGCTCGAGATCTCCAGCTCTGTGTTGGTAAAACTTATGCATTTCTTAGATTGATAAAGCTGTGCTTCCCACATTGGTTATTTAAAAGAGAAAACAAAACAAAACAAAACAGATGAAACCCCTGCAAATCTATTTTGGGTTGTTTTCTCGTAAAAGAGAAAGAGTTATGCAACAGAGCATATTTTCTAGAAAACAGAAAAGATGGTGAATTCCAATAAGAAATAAAATAAATTGTATAAAAGTCTAGAAATTAAGAATTAATGTTGGAAATTTAAATTACTGCACCTCACTGAAGTTCCAATCATTTTGTCTAAGCAGTGAGAAGGGCAGGGATGTTAGAGGGTAGAGATTACAGAATGGAAGCCTGGCAAACACAAAGCGGCTGAAAGATCCATCCATCCATGCACGTACCAGTTATTCCGCTATTAAGAATAAAATTTAAAGTCTTTTTTTTCTGGCAGACTTTGCACTGCAAGCGTTTAATTTCTCCTCCCACCTGCATCTCCTCAGGAATAATGTATTGAACTAAGTAAGACATTTGCATTATTCATATTTGCTATTTAACAAATTCTTGGGTACACAACTCAGAGAAATATCAGAAAGTAACATTCTCTATGTTTCTAGTCTTCTATTAAAAAGTTTCCAGCTGGAGACATTTGTTTCATACTCATGCTTTTTTTCCTGCTCTTAGAGCCAGTATTTTAACCCACCAAATTTGTTTTATTACCTGAAGCGTCTCCTTATTTCATCGAATAATAATCCTTGAGGCAGAACTTTTCTTTTTAAAATTCAGTGTATATGAAATATGCTAAATATCCCTGTCTACCATTACAGTAACAGCTTAAAAGAATCCCTAGGAAGTCACTTAAGTGAAACTTCCCTCATAAATTTAGATCAGCTATCTCTAGTTAAATTATGTTTTGCAAGCAGTTCCTCACTGAATCCTGCAAAATTGTTTCCCTTTTCACCCCACAAGTCATGTTAAGTTAATAGGTCCTTAATTGCTTGCTATATCTCATGTCTCTTTTGTGAACAATGTTGCCAATTTCCTGTTCTTAGAAGTAGAACAAGTTCTCAAGCTAGGGCGTAGCTGTATTAAGGATAATATGGTTATTACAGCATAGCGGTAGGAATGCATAGCCAAGACAGCAGCCATATTTCATGGAATTTAGAAACACAGAATACAAATAAAAGATATAAACAAATTAAAATTTGTATTTGTAAAATATAATTTGAGAGTCAGCTATTGCTGCTCCATTTTTAAAAGTATTTAAACCAGACTAGGTGGAAGTGTCACCTGCTGGGAAGGGTCACATTCAGGCACTGTGTACATAAGTTTGTGGGTTTTGTCATGTACGCTGCCAGGGAAAGTCAAGCTTGACAATGAGTGCATGTACATAGAGGCTGGTGACCTGTACTTTTTCTATCAACATCAATTGACTCTGACCCTGGCTGCAACTTCAGTCCATACAGATACAGAATCTTAAGAAAAGGCAAGCTGTGCTCATCTGCTGAGGGTGCTTCACCTCAGTCCCTCCTGTCTCCTGTACTCCCAGAACACAGAACCACAAGACTGGCTGAACAGTGAGCAGCCTTTGGCTCAGCTCCAGAGCCTGGTCTGAATCCATATCTGACAGTGAACATCTTTGGAAACAACACAGATGATAGGCATGACAGCCCAGGCTTGAAAACAGGTTTCTCTCTCCACGTAGCTGCCAAAGCAGATACAGGGACTCAGGGCCCCTCCAACTGTGGATGCTGTTTGGGGTCTCCACCTCTTGCACAGGAATGCCATATAATCAGTTTTTGTGGAAGAATGCCCTGTGCATCGACTACAGGGAGCGTGGCATCCAAACACTCAATGACAGTAAAGTTGAAAATGGTGCACACTTATCTTAATGTGAATGCCATTTCAACAGCATTTTCTGCAGCTGAATGCATTTGGTGGTGATCTGCATGACATGATGTCTTAATTAAAAAGACATAACATTTGGAGTTTTTGTCTTTTGGTCTAGGAGTCCTGAGTTTGGTGTTCTCATAATTTTGTTTTTTTTCCCAAAAGGTACAAAATGCTGTTGCATTCTTCTTGAAATCAAAATATTAGTACCCATGCTGATAACAAAAATTCTGTAAAATATTTCTAATGTGCAAAAGAGAAAATTACTTCTGAGATGCTGCCATCACTTTCCAACTTTTCCAGCCTAGCACAAAAAGAGTGTCCCTTTATTTCAGCAACTCTATAAATGCTGGGAAAATCAGTCCTTTGTATACAAGAAGTGCGTTAAACAGAGGAGAGAGAAGACTCAGAGCAATTCAGTTCCTTTGATTAAGTCTATAGGGAAAAGATGGCCCTGCCAAATTCAATTTTCTTTATTATGCTGGGGGAAAGAATGGTTCTCTTAAAAAAGCCCAGATTCAATTATAAATGTAAGCAATTATGTTCCTTTTTTGCAGAAAGTCATGCATACAAGAAAGAGGCATATGGAATTGTTTCAAGAGTTAAATCAGAAATTTCAGACTCTGGACAGATTTCGGGATGTACCAAAATCAGGCAGCATGGTAAGTTTTCCTTCCTGGATATTAAAAATATGCGGATATTAAAAATATGTGTTTGTAACAATAACAATGAAACAAGAGATCTTTGAATTAAATATTATTTCCTGTGAAGACCTCATTTTATGCTACTTTTATATAGCCTCAAGAATGAGAACAAAAGATATTTTCAGTAATCTAAACTATGGTGAGACTCATTACATTTTGCAACTAGACCATAACTAACTCACTGACATCATTACAGATGACAAGAAACTGAACTGTAGGGAACACATTTAAAATCTGTATGTGTCTCCTATGTCTAAAGGACTTTATGTACAGAAAGCAGCTTCATAATGTAATTTACCCAACAGGGTTTTACCTCTGGCTAGGCAAGCAAATATTAAATTATTTATAACAAATAAGTCCAGCTAGAATCACCTATACATTAGAGTGCCCAGAAAGAACACAGGGTCTTTGTAATGCTCTGTCTTTCCTTTAATGGGTCTATAAATATTTAGCATGTGAAAAGCAAAAATTAACTCATCCTGAATTGACTCTGCTATCATCATAATTCAGATTTGTGCACACACACTCACACACACAGGCATAACACCCTGACTATATCTGATATGATAATGAGAGCAAGGAAATAGTTGATTCTGCCTAATTAAAACAGGTAATTTAGTGTGACATACTTTCTAGCAGTAATATTATGATTAGTAATAATTTTCTATATAACTTTATAACGTGAAAATTGTATATTGAACGAAAGTGAGCTAGAATTGTCTTATTTTATGATTTATGAATAGTTGCTCTCAGACATGAAGAAGTACTGAGCAGATATGAGGTCTAATCTAGCAGAAATTTGGCCCAGACTCATGAATCTTTATCTGTGATATGTTTTATTTTTCACCCAGTTCTCACCCACTCCTCCATCTGAGATCTACTGGCACGTAAAGTATGCGTTCCCCCCTCTATTTGAGATTTTCTGTCCATGTAAAGCTTGAATTCATTCAAAATCTCACAGGTGGTCTCCGTGGATGAGTGTTGCATACTCTGTTTCATATCATTGGCATTTTTTTGAAGGGTCTGCTAATAAAAGCTGCCTAGAGGAATGGTCGTCCTGTATGGCAGTCAGAGATTGATCCAGATATCTAAATTCCAGAATCTCAGGCCTCTAGACAGCCTCGGATATCTTAGTCCACAGCAGAGTAAAGTGGCGATGACATAGGACCCACACCTCTATTTAAAGATAGTGGAAGTTCCAGCAGGATGTCCAAACGGGTCTAAAACAGATGTGAAAATGTTTGATTTTGGCAACTGGCATGTTATAGCAGAAATCACTGATGACTTTGGTCTTGCTCCATAATGGCTTTTATCCTGTAAAACTTAACATTCCAAAAGAATTCATGGACAGTTGAAAACAGGCAGCTTTCAGTCTGCTGATCCTAACGTGATCCTACATGAGCTCACCAGCCTGTAAAGCAAAGTCACTATCCCATTCTCAAGGAGCAGATTTCTGCTGTTCCGCCATTCTCCTGCCCCAATTTAAATGCAAACTGGCAATCTCTATCTCAGACCACTCCATATTTCAGACAGCAAGCTCTCCTCAATTACATTCCCTTCCCTTCTTGTGCTTTTCTACACAGCCACTACTGAAATGCTGGCTGCTGTTACTGGATCATTTGGCCATTCCTTACACACTACATTTCTTGCAAAGGACAGGGCTTGGCTGGCAGCTCAGGTGAGCAGCCTGCCAAAGGGCTGATTGCTCCCAGAGAAAGATAGTCGCAGCCTGTCTCCCTGCAAAGCTAGTTCCTCCATCTCCTGTGTCTCATGAGAGCACATTAGGGATCAGCCTTACAAACAGAAAATACATTATTTCATCCTTGTATTCAATTCTTTTTTCTTCTCTTTTCTTCAGGAGAATTCAGCGCCAAACAAGGTTCCATGGGACAATTTCAAAACCACAGGCGAATATCAACACTATACAACGATAAACGTATTAGACACAGAGGCAAAAGATACTTTAGAACTAAGACCAGCAGAATGGGAGAAGTGTCTGAACTTGCCTTTAGATGTGCAAGAAGGTGACTTTCAAACAGAAGTTTAACAAAAATGAAAATAAACTGAACAAAACAAAAACAAACAAAAAATTTATCGCACTGACAATAAAGAAACTTTGGGAATCCTGACACTCCTGTCTGAACATTGTGACTACTTTATGCCAGGCTCTCCCCGTGCCAAATGTCAGTGGTTTTTTCGTACAGTTTCTTCCCACTAGTATGGCTAGTGGAGAACCAGGTGTACAATTCTTACCATCGTGTGTTGTAAGTACCCGTGGAATGGATTTGTAAGGTAATCTTTATAGATAAACCTCAAGCAACGATTCATGTTGTAACAGCTTCATTTGGTTTAGTTTTCAAAAAACTTCACCATGAAGCACAATGTATATATTTATGCAGTTTTTAAAGTTTATAACAGTCTGTTTGGCCATTACTACACTTTTTACTTTATAATATAAAAGCAAAGTTTTTGTCATTAAATGAATGTCTGTTGAGCTACATTCTTCATTGCTTTAAATGCAATAAAGTAATAATCTCACTTTTATATGAATAATATATTTCACATCTTTATTATTGCAGTTTTCTCTGGAAAGCTCAGAGTAGCTTTCTCTGCTGCAGCTGTGTATAAAATATTTAAAATGTTGTATGGTGTAAATAAACCTTTGTCTACATATCAGTTTCTTAGTGCATTTTATTCTGTATTTGTTGATCTTAAATTTGCATAAAGTTTTCTTTTAAAAGTACACATGCTGAATATGTATTTGGAGTTTTCATAGTATATTGTTCTAGCTCCTCCAAGGAGTTTCTGTATTACTAAGTTTGTAAAGCCATTCTGCATTTTCTTAGGATATCCTCTGTGACAATGAACCATATAAGTTGGACTTGTCGGAATACTATTACAACTGTTCTATTTTATATATATTTTTGTTTTGTTGAAGAAAGATAACTCTTGGAAAATAAGTTGTTTCAATGCACAGCACCCCGGGAAAATGTTGATTTAGAATCATTAATTTTTTTGCATGTTCTTGTTGCTGTATAACAACAAGAAAGACTTCAAAGATAAAAATTCTGAAATATTTTTGACAAAAAAAAAGAGTCTGTTTCATATTATAAATCAAGAGCTCAGTGTGATTTATGTTGCAAGTACAGTTAAAAAAATTAGGAATAGAAAGGAAGAGTAAACCTGTTCCATGCTCAGAATCAAAAGCAGATCTTCAAAACCTCTCCTCATCTACAACATTGCTGGGGGAAGGTGGGAGGGTATCTCAAACCTCTGGGTGCCAAATTGCTAGAGAAAAAAGTTACCCAAACTATTTTAGTACTTGCTATACATACTTGAATATGCCCCATCCTACTAGCTAGAGTGATCTTCTGGAAGGAAGAAAACAGGACCTCTATTTTGTAAGGCAGGAAAAAATACTAGATTACAGAGTTGTCAGGGAGAGCTTTACCTAGAGCTCTGGAAGTGGGAAATCATCTTCCATTTGTTGAGAGGATGGATGATCATCCTATTATTTTCCAAGAAACAGTCCAAGGAGAATCTTTTGCAAAGCTTTCTCCTCTCTGAATCCTAACAGAAAGGCAGTGCTTTCTCCAGGCCATAATAAAGTCTTTAAGTTATGAAAAGGAGCTTGATTTTGCCTATTCCAAATGAGCAAGTATCTCATTCAAAGTGCAGACTTCATCTAATGCTTCATTTAATCTTTGCATTAATACAAAATAAATAACTAGTTCCCAACCTGGTACCAAGTCCTCTATCCAATGTAGGTGCCTAAAGTTAGATGTTGTAGAGTTTAATCCTGCAATATGCCAGACGGTCAGAACTGGCCCTCTGTCAACAGGCTGATGGAGAAAGAGGCAGCTGGCAAAGTGGACTGTGTTGCCTATGGATGTCACACTGCTGAGATCTGATAATGCACAAAAACTCAATTCTTCATAAGGACAGAATTTAAGTTCCCAAATATTAATTTCAGTCTCTCTCTTTCCTTTTTTTTGCATCAAGTTCTAACCTAAGAGGGGTTTATTTTTACCTCAAGATAAATATACAATGCAAAATTCACATTTTTTAAGGATTTCATCTGGCATGGTTGGTATTTCTCAAGCAAAGCAGGTTTTGCAAAATTTCCATTTTTCAAGACCAAATCAGAAAGCTTAAGCTTCCTGATCCAGCTGTAAGCCTTAGCATTCTCCTTGATTGATCAAAATGTAATCCAAATCCAGAGCACCTTGGTATTTCAGCAACTAGTGCAGAGAGAATTTATATAAGCCTTACACCAGCAGTCTAGTTACAGCAGCAGGAAGCTTAGGGTAGACTGAAAACTTACTCAGGAAACATTATAAATGTCTACACTCAACATGCTGCTGACCCAGTTGTGCTGTTATTAATAACCCAGTTGATGCAGGTTTAACATTAGCCTGAGTATGTACTGCACAGCAGTTGCAGATGTACTTTCAGTGTGTGAGCAGCAATGTTCAGTGCCTTTTTAACCATATCTTTTACTGCACTGCTTAAAAATATGGATTTTTATTTTTCTGTATATTTCATATCTAGAAATATTAAGAACATGCTGAAACCCACTGTATTTACCTATTAATGTTTTTGCTTCAAATCAATCCAGAGTTTGTTTTTCATAGACAAGCTGCCACACAAAGACATGGCTTGCTGCTCAAGAGAAATGGACAGGCTGAAGAGTTGGGTGGAGAGAAACCTTATGAAGTTCAACAAGGGCAAATGTAGAGTCTTGCACCTGGGGAGCAATAACCTCATGCATCAGTACAGATTAGAGGCTGGCCTGCTGGAAAGTACCTCTGCAGAAAAGGACCTGGGTGTCCTGGTGGGTAACAGGTTGGCCATGAGCAAGCAGTGTGCCCTTGTGGCTAAGAAGAATGGTATTCTGGAGTTCATCAAAAAGAGTGTAGTCAGCAGGTTGAGGGAGGTGATCCTTCCGCTCTACTCTGCCCTGGTGAAGCCACATCTGCAGTACTATGTCCATTTCTGGGCTTTACAGTTCAAAAAAGACAGAGAACTGCTGGAGAGAGTCTAGCATAGGGCTGATGATAAAGGTCCTGGAGCATCTCACTGATGAGGAAAGGCTGAAAGACTTGGACCTGTTGAGACGGGAGAAGACTGAGGGGAGATCTTATCGTTGCTTATTAAAAAAGCATTAAAAGCATCCCTGGTTCAGTTAGTGCTCACATGGAAACTCTAACATCCTCGTCTCCTTTCTCTACAGTTTCTCCAGGTGTGCTAAAGTTCTTAAATAATTCTCAGTAAATTCTGATCTAATTGGAGTATTCTGTTTGATCCCTGTAGAAAAAGGAAAAGCTCAGCCAGGAAGATTCATTAAGTAGGAAACATAAATAAATAAAGTCAGAAGGACCTGAATTTTAACCTAATGTTTTATCTAACTGCTATTTAGTGGAAAATACCTGACCAGAAAGATATACGCACAAGGCAGCTAAGTAATCCTAAGTAATCATCTTAACCTGTGGACATCAGAACCTACTGCTTCTTCTCTCTGGTCTGGTGAATGAACGATCTTTATTTTTTAAGTAATGCTGCTTCATCAAAGACTGGCAGAGAGTTACCTGCAGCCTGCTGGCTGAGTTTTGCAGTCAGAAAGGGAGAAAGAACGATGTGAATCCTTTTAGATGGAGTTGTAATTCTTTCCCACATCCTCAAAGTGTGCTGAATTCTGAGTATTTTCAGTTTTTTTAACGCCTTCTCCTCTAGCTCTGTGTTAAAAGAGTGACAGCTCCTCAGTTGCTGACTATCTTTTTCAAAACATACAGTGGGCACCTAAGACTTGAAAGGGATTAGGAACTGTTGCACCTGACTGTTCATCCCTGTAGCTATATTTTGAACACCTGTACATCAGGAGAAGTAGCATTGAAAACACAGCTCTAGTCTCTTATTGATTAGATTAGCAAGTAGCCTAGCTGGAGGTGTCTACTTACTTGCATGCTTTGTATAAGCAGATAACGTGCCTTCATCAACATGCAGTTTCAAGCTTAGCAAACAGGCACCTATGCCTTACGTGATGCAACACTGACCATACAAAAAGTCTATATCTGTTTGTGTATCCCTACTTAGGAGTTTAAATACCTTTAAAAATCTTGTTCTCTGGATCCAATTTTAAGAACAGCTACAAGCTAGTGGTTTTTTTCCATCATCAATTCAATGATTTGTCGCATTATGTTCCTGGGCTACTGACACAGGAAATTGCAAAAGGTGATGCCTGAAGGACCACATACTATAAAAAGGAAACTAGAATTGATTAGTATATATGTTCAATTTTTTATTCAGTGTCTCCTTGGACCTATCTACTTTATTTCCTGCTCTTCTCAAGAACAGTGTTTTAGGAAAAATATTTTTAGAGCTCTGTTTTTAGTAATTACATTCTTAAATCAAGCAAGGATTAGCTATGGTTTCTGAAGAGAGATAGGTAGAATCCATTACATTTAATATGGAAGTCTAACTACAACACAATCTTGCCAGTATTTTGAGTATTAAGTACTTGCAGGGCAATCTAACTCTGTCTATTTTAGGTGTCATATTAAGGGGGGCACCTCTAAAGCCCAGCTGGATTCATCCAATTCTCTACATTTAGTACTAACACCTTTATATTGATTGCACAGAAAATTTAAAAGCCTCCTGAGGGCAATAAAATAATTCTGCTACATTAAGCACCAGGTTTAGGTAGATTTAGTCATCAATATGTGAGCTAACGTCTAGGCTCCTACAGTAACCAGTGGAAAACAGGTCAATACAGGCAATGAAACCTAAAGACGAGTTCAGCTTATCCATTCTTAGAAGCAGGATTCATTTACTTTGAGATGCTGTAGTGCATCTGAAACATCTGTGTGGAGATTGCAGATATGAAAGACAACTGAAGGGAAACCTGCATGCTTCTAGTCCAGGCAGGATTCCACACTGCATCCGATATTAAACACTAGTGTTAAGACAGGTGAATCCAGCTTCAAAAGGAAAATTTTCTGATGTGCTTGAGGTTATCCAGCCTCCATCTTCCTCAGAGAATTACATTGGGTTAGAAATATTATTTCACATTTACCAACTTCATACAAATGTCATAGGTACTCTCAATATCACACGTTGCCACATTACTCAGAATCCACCTTCCCTGCTCTTCTTCAGAATATTTATGTCTGTTCTGGTAGAGGTCTCATATTCTCAATAATAATTCTAATGGTTAAACTTCCACATACTTTGTAAAGGACCCACCATCCAGTACAAACTGATGTGTCAGGTTATCAGTAAACTTGAAAAAAGAACATTCTAGGTGATGGGAATTGAGCTAGGAAATTTACAGTGTTGTGCGTGGAGCTGATTTGAATTTCAAATACAAGCGTAACTGTAGAATATATTCGTGTCATACTGACCTGGCATGCAATCTTTCCTTCTGACTCTAAATGCTTCTCCTAACTATTAGGCAATGGTCAAGTTACCTCTTTTTTCTGTATTCTTCTGACCATTTGGCACTTCTAATTATCATTAGACAAAGATCAAACCTGAACAGAGAAGATGACAAGTGTAATTGCCAGTGATATTCTCTGTTTTCTTAACTTCCATCCTTTTCCTGAAACAGATGGTGGTGGTGGTGGTGGTTCAAATTGTTACAGGATCATCTGGAGGTGGAGGGTCTCCAGTTTTCTCTCCGAGTCTTCTGACCAGCAAATAATTATGCACAGAAGGAAAAACGCTCACACCCTCAGAGAAGAAAAAGTCAGCCATACTCAGTGCATAAATTCAGACAGGTCTGAGAACATTATTTTTGCCACAGAAATAAAATAATGGTCTCTGAACCCCATCCTTAACAAGTCAACTTGGGCTAGGGATATCCTGAACAAAAATTTTAAAATAATCAGTTCCTAAGGCAGATTACACAGAAATTACACAGAAATAGAAGAGATAATGTGGTACACCATAGGATGAATATCTTAAAGTGAGAAGGAGGGAAAAGAGTTCTCAGTTTTATGGTGTAACTCTAACTCCAATGTAAACAGTGGCTTTCAGGGACTATATAGAAAACTACATCAAAAAAGATGTTCATTACCTCATAATTAAATATGAACAAAAAAATATAAATATCTAATAGCGTTCTATAAGAGAAAGCACATTTTTCTCTGTCAGGCCTGGAAAGTCAAAAATACATCCATGCTTAATTTATGATATGAAATATCTAAATAATTTCAGCATACATCATTTCCAAAAAATAAAGTGTCAAAATCATCTGCTTCAGCATCACCCTTTAGTAAAAATTGTTGGTTATCTTTTGGTCAGAATTAACCAACTAAAAGATATTAAACATTTACGTATACTCGAAGTGAAAAAGAGCTAATTAACTATGAACTGGAAATTTGTTTAGCCCATTACAAAGATATGTATATCAAATTGAAAGATTTAAAGTAGATTTTTATTTGAATTTACAATGGTCACTTAAGACCTTGTGTTCTTCTGAAATAGGGATGGCAATAAAGAAACTGATTAATTTTGGTAGGTAAAAGCCGGATCATTCTTTCCCCAGTGGTTAATGATTGCATATCAAGAAGTCCCCCGTTTAATTAAGAAACCCTATTCTAGGATGACTACTTTTCTACTGTGCAGCAGCACTTCAGATCTTATGAATCCAGTGTACAAGGTCTGCAAAAATAGGAAGAAAATGTCCTTCCTTCATCACAGAATGAAATTCAAAAAAAGTTTAATTTTTGCATCTGACCAGAAGATTACTACCTTTGTTAGAGAACCACCTAAAAACACAGAGTGCTGGAGAGCTTTGGATACTCTAAAGACGTGAAGACACCAAGGAGCTCATTGCAGCTACTGAATCAATAGCACACTTTGTGTTAGGTATTAACTGCAAAATCTTAGACTTTCTTAGATTGTTCTTAATGTTTAAATTCTTTGAAAGTTTAAGTTCAAGCATTTGCCTCCTATCTTGACACTTCATGTACCACAGCTACTGTATCAGCAAGCGAAGATGTAAGCAGAAGTCTTCTAGGGTGGTGTACTTTCCTCAGTTCCTCATTCCTAAGTAATGTTTTCCTAATATATGTTCCCACAGAAGATATCAATGACAGATTACTAATAAAAAATAAAAAATAGATCCACAGGGAAGATTGCTATCTGTCTTCTCAAGCATCCATCCTGCTCTGCATTCCCATCACAAGAGAGACATGGACATATTTGAACAAGTCTACAGGAGGGACACAAAAAATTATCAGTGTTGGAGCACCTCTCCTATAAAGAGAGGTTAAGAGTATTGACATTGTTGAGCCTAGAGAAGAGAATGCCCTAGGGAGACCTTATTGCAGCATTCCAATACATATAGCGGCCCACAAGAAAGGGAGACACTCTTCACAAGACTGTGTAGTCTCAGGACAAGGTGTAGTATGTCCCCTCCCTGAAAGTGTTCAGTGCCAGGTTTGATGGGACTTTGAGCAACTTACCTAGTGGAAGGTGTACCTACCCTTGGCAGAGGTTGGAAGCTTCATTGTCTTTAGAGGTCCCTTCTAATTTAAACCATCCTATGATTCTATGATGGTGTTATGCATCTGGTTGTCCGTTCAATTAGCATTCTAAGTAAGATAAAATAATTCCAACAAGACCAAGAACTACGAGACTCTGCAGCTGCCCCATCTGCAAATCATTTCAGTTCTGCAAGGATGTCTCTCCTTGCTATTACTTCAAATTTGACAAGCTGCAGCTCACACACTGCTTGAAGACCTCCTCAGAATAGGGAAAAATACTGAGAAATTGAGATTATTTGAGGAAACCTGTCTGAATGCATTTGGGGTAATTAAGTAGCTGTTGCCATGCCAACTGCAGTATAAGGAAATGGTTGTCAACTTGTGTCCACGTTTGTCTTTATCATAAAGACCAAAGGTAGCAGAACATATTTATCTTTCCTTAATGACTGTGTTTTGACTACTTGTGACCTATGCTGTGACTGAGATATTGATTTTAGTCTTTAATAGGGTAAATATTGATACAGTTGCAACTTTTATCAAACTTCCAAGTTGCTTTTCCACACAAGCTTTGTGACCTGTAGTTAGAAAACAAGTTTTAGGACTCATTAAATTGTTGACTAGGAGTGAATAATTAAAGTATTCTGCATTCTTTCAAAATATCTCACTTTAAAAATGCTAACCAGCTATTAAAAGATAACAATAAAAAAAAATATGAACAATATTTAAGGATACTGGTAGTTTTACTTTCAAATATAAATGGCAAATGCTTTGGAATATTAACTCAGAATCATAGAATGGGTTGGAAGGGACCTTTAAGATCATCTTGTTCTAACCTCCCACTGGACCAGGCTGTTGACCCATCCAGCCTGGTCTTGAATGCCTCCAGCGTGGGAGCATCCACAGCCTCACTGGGCAACCTGTTCCAGTGTCTCATGGTATGTTATATATAGTATATTATGTTAATGTACTAACTCTGCAACAGTTCCCTGTTAGATGACCTAAGATGAAGGCAATGTCTCATCAATTCATTTTGTTTTCTTGTTTCCAAGGAGGATGTTGAGCACAAATGCTACTGTCACCCTACTCAGGGGGACAGGGCTTTGCAGCAAGACACCTAAAGAACCTGCTCACTGCCTGCTGGCAGCATTTGAGTTGAACCAGTTGGACTGCAGTGGGAATTATGAATGCCGGGCAGAGAAAGTTTTTGCTCAAGGCTCCCAGAGCCTGCTCTGCATAAGAGCAAATATGTGGTTCAGCACGCATTGCGTGTCACAGCATCATCATTCACATCAAACAAATGCAAATCTTAGTCATATAGACAAATCAACCATCTGGCCTCTCTTTCCTTTGCCTGACAGCAGAAGAAATCACAAAGTGTTTCTTTCATTTCATAGCAGCATTCCAGACAAGAGCAGATGAGGAAAGGCCAACACAAAAGCAGCATAATACAGAAGAGATTGCCCAGAAATAACATAACTGCCCATTCCCAGAAAATTCTTTGCTCATTTTCCCAGAAAACAATTCTTTCTCACAGATCCTGAAGAGTTGAAGGTTGCTGCCATCCCATTCTCGAACTCAGAATGGAATAAGGTGAGTTCAGATGGAATCTGTTGCATGTCTTCCTCCCCCTGTGCTGAAGCATTCAGAATTTCTCTCATTATCAGCTTTGAATTCCTGTCCTTAGTGTAGAGGCGGTCCTAATGCCATTTTGTTCTTCTTCTTTAGGCCTGTCGAGAAGTGAGGCAATTAGCTACACTGTCTACATCCCTTTGATCAGAGAAGGGAAAAACTAAACACCAGTAAACAATGTCATTGTACACCTTCTACTGAGCTTGAGAGAAATAAAGTTCCTACTTCTTCTTGATCTTTCTCTCAGGCCTAAGAGTGAGGAAGGGTGCATGTTACTCTCTGTTTGGGACCAGTGCTTCTCTGTGGCGCATAGAAGATGGATGGCTCCACCTCTGCCATTGACCCTCCTGACAGTTCTTGACGGTAGTACTGATTATACAGCCACAAGAAGGATGAGAAAACTAAGTGAACTGTCTCAGCTGTTTACAAGGGAGAAGAGAGTTAAGTAGCCCATCCCTTTCTGAGGAATTAAGAATGAGGAAATCGCTAAGGGCTTTGTTGTGAGCTCTTATTTTTCTGACCTGCTGCCTGAAGAAAGGTACTAGGAAGATTGAGAGAATCGTAAGAGAAAACACAGGGTCTGAAATAGATTGAAAACAGACAAGAGGACTTAAACAAGGCTGATTAAATTGTCTTTTTGTCTCAAGAGTCCATCCAAAAACCCTCTGGCCATTCAAGTCATCAAAGGAATTGTACGTTGATCAGAAACTAAACAATTATTGTTCATTGATTTCCTAGCTCAAGCAGTGTCTATTGTAAAGTTTACTACTGTTTCAAAGAGATGTCTCATCTCAGCAGTTATTTTTTGTGCCCCAGATATCTGTCTGCCCTCCCTGTGAATTGAGAGACAGCGGTATGCTTGTTAGTGCCAATTTAACTTCAAGGCTAGTAAAACCAGCTCACATTTCTCTCCAGGATGCGAATGTTTCATGAAACTCCAGCCACCAACCTTGACTGTCAGCTCTTCCTGCAACCTGTGACATCTATTTGTGAAGCTGGCAGGCTTTTTAACTTCATGCTACACAACTACAGTGTCAGAGTCAGACCTCATGAAAACTGAATTAACCTGCATGAGAAAAAAGCAATCCGGTGAGTTCTTCTTGACAGGGAATAAAAAACTACACATTTATTGCAGTCATGTTGTGATCTGTGTCACATTAGATGGAAGCAAACCAGAAAAATGTATTCCCCACCACCTAAGGAATTCTGGACAGGCAAAAATGTTGGTAGAGAATTTATTTTAGTGACAGCTGGAGGGGCCTGGAAAGCTGTCAGGTCTAATATAGTCAGGTTCAGGGTTAATTCCCACATGCAAGATGCAAGTATAGGCATGCAAAATTTGGAACCCACTCAATCAGGGGAGCAGCAGCATCTGCTCTGGTCAGCAGGAGATGTGGCATTTGCTTTCTGAAATACAGTACTTTAGCAGAGTAGTCTTGTAGACAAGCATAACCTGGCAGTTTCAAGTCCTGGGTACTAGAAAATCTTTCTCCATACAGGTGAAAAGCGCAGACCTACTCAGAAATAAAAAGGAAAGGTTACAAGTGAAATTATTTTAAAAGCAAGGAAATCACCTCACTTGAAGAGATAACCAATGTAGGCCAGTTTTTGTACACTGTAAATCTGGAATTAATCCATGTGCCTCACTGAAGTTATTTTGTGTGAACAGAGTTAAAAAAAAAAAAAAAACACTTTTAAGTAGCTTTTTTCCTCCATCCTAGAGTAAACCTAGCTTTACACATATGAAGTAGACTTCAAAGACTAAATTTCTTCTATTTTTCTACATATGCAGGAAGTTCTCTTGTGTAAGGCAGGAAAACACATCTGTGTTCTTGTTTTTTTCTCCTCTTTTAGATGAAAAAGAAGCTTCTGGTAGGCACAGGTCATTGGC
The DNA here is from genome assembly GCA_016647715.1 of Pavo muticus. Lineage (NCBI taxonomy): Eukaryota > Metazoa > Chordata > Aves > Galliformes > Phasianidae > Pavo > Pavo muticus. The sequence goes on from JACDJE010000034.1 coordinate 728,294, forward strand.
AAGAGACAGAAGCTGAACTCCATTTATCAATATTGATGTCCCAAATACTTCATATGAGAATATTATTTGTAAGTAACTTTCCAGACATATTGAGAATTTCACGTTTATTTGGAACTTTTCCATAAACTGCCCTTCTCTGGAAAAATTAAAGAAGAATTAGTGTTGTTGTAGTTAGGGCACTTATTAAGACAAATAGATTTATTTTTTTTTAACAGTCAGTCATAAGGTTTTCATAATTACTTTGTTTTCTAGATATCTTATGTCACAGATAAACATCTTTTATTATATGCACTTAGTCTGTCTTTAAAAACCAAAAGATGGGAAAACACCTCTTATATAGCAAAGATCTTACTCTGTTCATCATTAGGATTCTCACAACTCAGAAACCTCTAAGAGGTATAGACAGGATTACATGGAAAGGTTGATCCTGAACACCAAATCAGCCTTCAACTAGGTATGTTTTCAAGAGCTTGAGCAGAAATAATTTAAAAAAAAAATGTTTTTCACCTGAAGTTATGCATATCTCAGATATCTTTATATGAATCAGAGCTTGTTACATGTCAGATTGAGGTGATCTTAGCTCAGTTTGAGGTTATCCTTGAGAGGTCAGATAAATGCGTGTATGATCTGAAGAGTCTGAAGGGGAGATATAATGTGCTCCAGCTTCACAAAAAAAATAATAATAATAACCAGACTCACATGCTTCCTGCATGCCAGTATTGCAAATATGAGACATTCTGATGAAGGGAAAGTATCATTACTATCCTCTTCTTTCCTTCGTGTCAGTCTTGGCAGATTCTTTAAATCTCCAGGGCAAGTCGGACCAACTTGAAACTATGCGATCCTAACAGATTGATACAAGTATGAGGACATGAGACAAAGTAAAATATGTGTACAAAATATGGCAATCTCCATCTAGGCTATGAAAAGATTCTCTGCCTGGAGGTTCTGTAACTCTTAGAGACAAGATAAGTGCTTAGGAATTGCAGTATATATGTATGTGTATTTATATATATATATATATATATATATTTTTTAAGGAAAATTAACTTTTGCAGTTGCTGGAGGCTTGACTCTGACCTTTATACGTGTATGTGTTTGCAGAAAGACATTAGAGAAGGAACAAAAACATGTTTTTTTAGATCTTCCATGTCTGACAGCAATTTCATTAGTTTGTGTGAAAAGCTGTTCTGTACTTTTATAAGCTTGTGAATGAAGAACAAATGCATTTATTATAAGTGGAGCTTTCAATGACTAAGAAACAGTGCCCTTTCTTTTTGTAAAATCAAACTTCAAGTGTGTCCATACCAAGTGAGTGTCTTTTGAAATAATTTCATTATTCTGTGACCAATAGAAGGAAAAGAGAAATTCATCTTTACAAGGAAAAAATTTTGTTCCACAAGTAGCTCCAGAAAGTCAGATTCTGGTACATACTCACTGGGGCTCGTCATCACAATCAAGTTACAAAAAGGAGCATCAGGCATCCCACAACCAGCTATTGATAGAATGCTGTGAGCAAACTGTGAAAACCACATTAGGCAAGAATCTTCCCTGTTGCTATGCAAGATAATACTTGAAGAAATTCTCTTGCATTTTTCTTTCCCCAACCAGTAAATCATCTTTTAGTAATAAATACTTTGGGCTCAGACTCTAAAAATAATTTTTCCACTCCTCCAATTAATTGCACTTAATGACATGCAAACTAAAATATTTACCTTCAGCGTTATCCTACTCCTTAAAAGTGATTTTTGTTTTTTGTATTTTTTTTGCTTGAGGTCTTCTTTGTGGGATTGTTGTTGTTTTCAATAAAAGTGGACCTAGATGAAATTGAAGACTTCAAGAAATCTGAAAAGCAATTTACCATTCTGCCTGGAGTGAGAGGTTTCCAATCAGTGTGTCCCTCCTGCAGTGACTTATAGATTAGAAGTGCAGAAGCTCTTAAAGAAGAAAAAAGACACAAAAAATGCAAGTAAGCAAAGATGAATATAGTAAGCTATAGGCTGGGAATAGCAAGTGCAGACAAGAAATCAGTGAGTGGTTCTGTCGAGGGGACTCAACAGAACACAAAACATGCACAGTCCTAGTTCAGATACTCTGCGAGACAACAAGATAAAAGTTACAGCACGTGAGGTACATGACAGAGCAGGATGTAGATGCAGAAGTAATGAAGAGGTGAGGTAGGAGAAGTACAGATGTAGTCAGTCACAGATAAATCTGTAAAAGACCAGGATACTGCAGAACTGATAATGAATGCTTGACTTGTTGGTTGCTTTGCAACTCATGTCTAAAATGTCGGTGACATATTTCTAGTCATCTTAAAATCTCTACAAACAGATGAGGCTCCAAGAAAATTAAGTACTTTTATACAATATCTCACAAAAAATATATAAATAATAAAATGCATAAAAATATTTTGCTATATATATTTATTATATAAATCATGAAAATTCTTATATATGCTTATATATTCTTATGTATGCTTCCTTGTTAGGAAAGATGAACTGTTTGAGTTAGTTTGCAGTGAGGGATCCGCAGCCTGTAACACAAAGTCTCAGGAGTACAGACAAACTCTGTTCATTCAGAATTCCATTATTATAAATGTATACATTGCCTGAGGTCTGAGCACACGGAGGAATGTTCTTCCTACTGTTAATGTCACACTAGAGATTCACCTTAGCTAAGCTAATTTAAAAAAGATGCCTGCACTGTAAGAACAGCATCCTATCAGCCTGCTGTTATACTGTGAGCTCATGCTACGTTCAAATGTTAGGCACAAAGATTTACAAAAGTTCAGATGACAAAGGGAAGCCTGTGGTTCATAAAATCATTGTAGTTTCATCTGATTGCTCTCAGTAAATGAGTACACTGCTTAGAAATTCCATTAGTGTCAAGTAACCATGTTTTTTTCAATGTCCAGTCTTCATCTCCAGAGATGCTAAGATGAAGGTCATCTGCAATAGCGGCCTGTCCCACTATTGAATAAAGCAACCTACATTCTGCTGAGCTGTTCCTGAAATGACTTACTGCTCTGCAAGGAAGGAAGCTGAAAGCCAGACAGTGAATAAAGCTGAATGAGAGACCTTGTAAAAACACATGAAATGAGTTCCTGCACCTTCTCATACTAAAAGAGGTCCTATTTGCTGAGGACTGCTCTTGACCTACCACCCAAAAACACAGCAGTAAGAATAAATTGTCATCAGGCTATAGAAATACTTGTTCAGCTCAGGACTTTCCAGAGGAAAGTCAGGAGTAGTCATGGCACAAAAAGAAATTCATAACTTGAAGATAAGAAAATAAATACCAACATTGAAGCATATTTCTAACATCTTCTGGATCCCAGACCTGTGAATAATCAGTCTGGAGTTTTCACGTTAATCATGAGTACAATTGGAATGACATCTGCCAAGCAGTTATAGTTACACAGCATCCTTCTCAAATTGTGGGGCAACCAAAACTAGGTGCTTGAGACTTAGTAAAATTGAAAACAATAAAATGCTTTGTTTCTTTCAGCCAAACAGCTTCCAGAATTCCGCTAGAGCTACTAGTTGTGAAACACAGATTCTTGTTTTTCTGGATGACTTAGGCTACCCTCTATTACCAAAGGTTTTAAAAGGCTTAGCCTGATGATGACCTATCTGAAAGCCATTATCTACTCTGTTCGTTGTGGGCTCAAGCCTGCAGAAAAACTGCTTTCAGTAAGCTTTCCAAATTTGCTGAGGCTAGTGTGTTTAACAGCACTCATTTTAGAAGGATGTGCTGGCCTACACAAGATTTGTGAGGAACATGATTTCTGGCAGCAATGATTATTAGAGTCCTTGAATGCTTTGGGAGCACAAGTCGGGGTAACAAGCTGATATTCTTGAGTACAGTGTTTTTAAAATGGGACTGCAATGGCTGCTGAGCCATATACATGAAAGAAGTAGACTATGTGAAATGAAGGAAAATAAACCTCAGCCTTTGCTGTAATAGTTCTTAATGTAAGGCTGCAGAGAAAATAGCATATTTCAAATTAGCTTTACTTTCAGATTTTTTTCCAGTCCTATCACAGAGAGAAGGCCTACTTCTTGAGTACAGATTCACCACACAGGAGATGAGAGAGTATTCACAAAGACACACTTTAACCTCTACAAACACATCTCCCTATTTCCTCTACAAACATTAAATGAGAATTAGATTCCTTAAGAGGCAATTCAAAACATTTACATTGGTACCTGATTCTAAGTCACTTTTTAGGACCCAAAACAGACTTGAACTATAGAAGGAACCTAGATAGTTAGTCTCAGTAGGTGATAATCAACCTTAATAATACCCCCTTGATTGCATTAAGAAATGCAATTTTCTGCAATTTAATTGAACTATTTTTGCTTCTCCCTACTGTTTTCCCTTCCTGTATCAAAAGAGACTCAGCTTAAATTTGCCTGTTTTATGAGGAGAGGGTGTTAACGTAGCAACTTTGGCAACTCTGTTGAAGCTCTTATCTTTAGGGTTTGACTTTATTGACACCACAGAAAGCAACAGACAAAAAAGCAGCATTATTTTTGCCTCATTCTTATAGCTTCCTGCAAGGTTTCCCTGCATCAATCTTAATTTTTTCCCATCTCTGGCAGAATTCACAAAACATAGGTAAAACAAACATACACAGGATTCTAATTTCTAATGACAAACTCCTCTGTTTAAGTTTTGAGGACCAGAGGCACTGTCATCAGTTCACCCAACTACTTCCAAAAGAATTGCCTCAGAATTACAGCAGGCACTTCCTGTATGGATTTGATAGGAGCAATAAGAGCTGTCTAAGACCACTGAAAAATTTAAAGTACTAAAAAACTCTGAGCATCCATAGACAATATTCAATTTTCTGTCTTTATTTATTATTTTCTGTCTTTTACTATGTTTGCAAACACATAATAAACATTTCAGCAACTTTCAGCCCATGGAATCGAGTCCTCAAGCAACCTGTGGTCTCAAATAATTTGCAGCTGAAGATAACTTGAATAAAACCTGAGGCAGACGCAGAAGGGAATTGTGGTTCAGGTCTATGAAAACAGATGAAGCAGTAATAAGCTCAGGAGAAAGAGGGAGCTAGAGAAGAGGAAATGACCTTTGGAGTATCGGGGACATTGGACTACTGTCTAGGAGTATTTCTGCTGCGTATCAGTCTGCTGAAATGTCCCCGAGGGCTACTGTGGACACCAAGCTGAAAAGCGTGCTTTCCTCACAAAGTGGGCAGTAATTTGTATGCAGGAGGAACATGGCTGGCAGACTGGGAGAAGCTATGGTTCATCATCTCAGCACTGGTGAAGGGCATCTAGATTCCAGTGCCTAGTTTTGGTCTCACCTATCACTTCCAGTTTAAGAGGAATGTAGATAAAGTAGAGAGAGCATGTGGACTACCGCTGACATTCATCGACACTTGCTGAACATTTATGGGGACCAAACAGTAAATGTGAGCACAGTGAGAGGGTGGGTGGTGTGTTTCAGCAGTGATGACAGTGACAGCTGGTCACCTCCACTGGTGTAGATTTTTATGAGCGCAGAGTGCAGGCTCATGTTCATCACTGATAAAAATGCATAGCTAATGGTGGTGACTGTGTTGAAAAATAGTATTTTTTACCCGAGAATTTCAAATCACTCTTTTAAATATTGTTATTGTGCTCTTTGTGTATCTGTGGTAATTTCCATGGAAATAAATAGGAGACATTACTTTCAGAGTGACCTACATATAATCCCCATTACATAAAAGAGAGTTATTTGATTTCTTAATGAATATAGTAGATATTTTCCTCAGTATTTTTTTCCTCATCATTGCACAAAAGTTTATTAAGAGACTCCCAAAACCTCTACAGTCCTTTTCTTTAATCAAGTTAAGATTGCTAAGATTGCTGATGAGCAATTTAAGTTTTTTAATCAAAACTACTCTGAACCCTTCAAGCATTAAATAGTTGATCAGTTCTCCAATTTCGAACAGGATTGGAACATCCAGTTGAATAAAGTTCTGTGGGGCCTGACACAAGAAGGACATCCAGTGGAGGGCCACGAAGATGATCAGAGGGCTGGAGCACCTCCCCTGTGAGGACAGGATGAGGGAGCTGGGGCTCTTCAGCCAGGAGAAGAGAAGGCTCCAAGGAGACCATATAGCGGCCTTTCAGTACCTGAAGGGGGCCTACAGGAAAGCTGGGGAGGGACTTTCTATACAGGCCTCTAGTGACAGGACTAGGGGAAATGGCTTTAAACGGGAAGAGGGTAGATTAAGACTAGATATCAGGAAGAAATTCTTTTCTGTGAAGGTGGTGAGGCACTGGAACAGGTTGCCCAGCGACATTGTGGATTCCCGCTCCCTGAAGGCATTCAAGAGCAGGCTGGATGTGGCTTTGAGCAGCCTGGTCTAGAGTGAGGTGTCCCTGACTATAGCAGGGGAGTTAGTTAGAACTAGATTATCTTAAACATCCCTTCCAACCCAAACCATTCTGTGATTCTGTGAGTTAATATGACTGCTTTTGATTTTTGCTTGCATCTCCTATCCACCTCCATTAGAACAAGTCGCTTAGTAACGACTTCACAAAAATAAAATAGGTGATAAAATTTCTCTTCTAATTCCATTTTGGAATTTTATGCTAGCTACATTTCTGCAGCCTGATAGATCTGTTTTGTAAAAATGAAAAGTCTGATCCCTTGATCCCATGCAGAACACTTTCACAGAAGATTTACCGTTTACTTATCTTTAGTTAGGAACACAGAGGTGCATATCCTGATCAGTAGACTCTGAACTGGCAGAGTAACAAGAGAAATACTGCCTTCAGTTGTAAAGTCTTCCGTGTCAGATAGTGTGAGTGACCTTTAAAAATGCTGTCTTGCCATCTAATCTTGAGTCCATTGAAATAACTTCAATGCGTTTGCTGCAGAATGAGAATTCAGTCCTTTTATGCATCCTAGCCCTTTTCAGGATTTCTAGGAAGATTTGCAGAGATAACATAATGGAACAAATACCACACTAAACTGTTCTTTAAATCCACATATAGACTTGTACCTGAATTCATTTTTTAGAACAGCAATTAAATGAGTTCAAGCAGTCCTGCTGTTCAGATACGATGACTGTAATTGTCTGCAGCTGTGGACTCAGGTAAGTATGAATACATATGTATTGCCATGATGCAGTTTAATTCGCAGTTATTCTCTGTAGTATAATGTCACATCAAGATTATTTAGACACAAAAAAAAATTTAGTTTCAGCATGTATTTTCTCATCAAATTAAAATAACTACTGGGAAATGGGTGAATGTCTCATCCACTTTACTACAGCTCAAGTCAATTGTCAACTATTAGCCTGATCATCAATTTTTTCAGGAAATTTTAGGTAAACTAATACATTTTAACCATTTTTTGTTGAAGAAGTTGTAGCACCTCCTATCATTCAAAGTTTAGGAAAACAGCTACATGCACTTACAAATATTGGAGAAGAATGCCTGGCAGTTAAGTCATACTTAAATGACTGTCTGGAGGAGTTAACAGTCTGAGGCAATGTTCACCGTTCAGACAGTCATTAAGTATAAGAATCTACCTGACCTGGAGGTCATTACTGCTTATGTTAATTACTGCAATGACAAATACTACATGCAACGCTCTACCACATCTCCCTAAAGCCATTTCTGCACCAGATCTATGGTGACATCTGGCAGTCAAGAATAGCACATATAAATACATTTATTTTGTTGAAGATAAAACACCAAATGTTTGAACTGACCAGAACCACCAATAAATTGGCAGGCAAGACAATAATGCTGTCATAACCCTAAATTTCCATATCCACATAGTCAATTATTATTAGCTATAGATATTGCACACTTACAGCGTTCAAGAAATACTGTGTGTGCATATGCCTCTGTTCTTCACCAGTCTAAATGAAGTTTTTCAAACAGATATAGATCCGCTGGGAGATAGATCAGACAGACTAAGTGAAATAGCTCAGGGCTTGCTTGAAATAGTGTAAATCAGGAATAATTTGAATTACTATTGTTTGTCATACAGTAGTTTCTGGGAATATCCACTGTACTTGCTGCTCGTACATCTGCAATAATTGTATCTCATAAGATGTCTCTGATCTGAAAAGATCTGAGTCCTCGTGGGCAGCACAAGCAAAGCATAGCAATAAAACAAGGCCAGCACTTCTAAGTGGCTTTAAAAATTCTACCCTAAAGAGACACACTCAATATTAAACTAAAGGTGAGGCTTGAAATCCATGTGACTTCCAAAGACTTAGCAGTTCGCACTGCCATTACAGTCACAGTGGAGTAACACTATTAAGAAAACATTTTAAGAAACACTACTGTTGTGGTCAGACTTGCTCACTGCTTGAACTCCTTCTAATTGACCTTTATTCAGTAGGTCTGCATTGTACTTCAAATTGTTTATGGTATTGCTCTTCAAACAAGCTGAATATCTACGACCTCCTTGTGTCCTCACACACTCGTGGGGACCAGTGGTTTGCTTATTACCAACCAACAGCTGAAGTCAGAAAGTCTACTCTAGCGATCAACTGCTCCCCAGTGTACAAAAAGATTCATAACTGGCAGACATCCAAAAATTTTACAACAGCTCACTTCTGCTTTACAATGCAGTGTATTGAAGTACTATTAAAAAATAAGATTTTCTTTTCCTCAGATTAGTTGAAATTGTTTTTATCTTCAGATTATGGTACAACAACTACTAAATGAAGAGTGTAAAGATAACCATTATCAATACATTAATTTTGACAGTTTTCATTTATGTATTTATTTCTAAGACTGGAGATGTCCATGCAAACAAGGTCTCTTTATTGAATATAATAGATCAAGTGGACATTTTCTTCAAGACAATATATGGAAGAATGTAAAAACCTCTTCAAAGGATCATTTATGAAAGCATGATTATCCTTTCCATATAGCCAGCTTTTATAACAGACTTCTACACTGTACCCTAATGCATGGGCTACATTCACCCCAATCAAAAATTTGTACTATGACGTCTCTCCATTCTTGATGTATTGTATTATAATTGGTTACGTACATCTCTTGTGCTTTGGGTAACAGTGTGAGCTGCTTTCCAGAGTATTTACAGTAGACATTCAAAAAGTGCTGTGTGACTTAAAGACTTGCTTGTTTATGGCTGTGGTGGCTTTTACTGGAATATGACAAAATGGCTTATTAGCGTACTTTTGAATGTTTAGTAATTCAACAGCGGCTTGCACTGACTTGCTGTACAGCCCAAGGAAACTACGAGATGCAGAAAGGAGTATAATTTGATACAAAATCCTCAAAGGAATTCTCTCTCTGCACTTGTAGCAATAGTGTCTAATATTTTCTGCTGCTAAGAAGGCCTAACTGGATCATTCATAATATCAGCTCTCTACTTTCATGAAAGCAAAAAACAACACCTTACAGCCAATCCACGTTTTTGTTTTTTTTTGACCAGAAGCAAAGAATAATTTCAACCGGGAGCAGCTTCAGCTGTTTGAGAACGTCTAGACCTCTCTTTCTTAAAAGTGAATGTAAGCAAGACTTCTATCTTAACCCTTCTACTTCAAAATAAGAGTGTTAACAATGATACGCATTTACATTTGAAATGAATGAGAAACTAGGATTCACTTCAGAAGTATATGCCCCCAAATCTAGAAGACTAAATTATTTGTTATGTTCTGTTGATATAAAAAAATTAGCAGTCAGATAAATAAAGTGCAGCTTCAGTACAAAGTACTTTTTCTTTTGAAGGTAGAAAATTTAGTAAAAATCTCTAGCAAGTAAGCTCAACTGTAAAAATAGAACCCGTTTCAGGCAAAGAAATAAGTGATTAGGTAGAGTAGGTGAAAAGGAAACGACGGAGTAATGTATCTAAAACTGCATGTTGGCTTCAGGGACTTGAAAGTACGTCAGGTCTGCTAGCATCAGAAGTCACACAAAATGCCTGGGGATGGCAAGGAAAGATTATCCCTCACAACCTACAGAGGAGCAGTAGGAGAGCCAGAGCTTGCTTAGAAAACAAAGAGTGAGGGAGGTAGAGCAGCAATTATTAAGCATGTTTAGGTTACACTTAAGGCTCTGTGCTAGGTGCTTGGCTAAGAGACATTACACTGAAGGGAAAATAAATGTAGGAAAAATCTGAAGATCTTCTTGAATTAAGTTAAAGATCAAGCAATGACTGTGTTTCAGAGGTGTCACGTGGATCTGCCTCAGACTCAGCAACACAACTGAGGCAAATCTAACAAGAAGTTCATTTTTCAGTTCTGTCAAGGTATTTGAAATGTCACACATACTGGAGACCTGTTTTACTTGTAATGATGAAAACTTATCTTTTATAACCTTTCAGAATAGGATGGGTTTTTTTCAGACAGAAATGCATTCTAGGCAAATTGTCCTATATATTCAAGCCTGTCTTATTTTGGAGTGACACGAGTAAAGCAAAACTTTTCATATCTGGATATTAAAATGTATATTATTTTAAGTTATTTTAAATCTTATTCAAGTTCAAAGAGCTTGAAATTGTATTGCCATAACTATTTCACATTACTTTTAAATGAAAAATATTTTTAAACAGTATAAACTAGGCATAGGGTTCTATTCTTTAATTATGCCATTCATGTTTACTTAAAAAATGTGTGGGTTTGACAAAGAGAACTGTGTAATATTTAAAGGATTTCACAGATAAACACTACTTCACAGCTATGGCTAGTGGTATCTTTGTCTTCGTTGTTTGTAATATGTTTCCATGTTACGGTTTCATTTAGAGAATAGTATTATGTATGCCTAGGCAGAATGGTACAAGGTGCTGCATCCTGGGTCAGATAAAATGCCCTGAAGAAGCATGGTGATTGGGCCTACCTTGTGAGCATCTGAACAAGAACATCTTTTATAACTTAGGAAAAGTGCAACAGCTCAGCCAGTAAGGGGTTTGCCAAAGGAGTCAAAGCTAGCAGAGCAGTGAGAAAAGCAAAGATATGCAGGCAAGCTCAGAGTGAACTGTAGTTCAGCTATTCATTGAAGGTCATTTGGTCTCAGAAAAATGCCCAAAGAAAAAGACCAGTCCCTTGTGGGCAGAGGTTGGTTAACAAACACTAGTTTTGGACGTTCAGATCCTACTGGTGTTTTCAGAGGAAACACATTAAATAAATTGATCTCCCCTGAAAGATACAGTAGTTAACCCAGAGCCCACCTTACAAGTGTGGTTTAAATCCCTGGAACAGGCTTCCCAGGGCAATGGTCATGGCCCTAATCTGCTGAAGTTCAAGAAGTATCTGGACAATGCTCTCAGACACATGCTCCGATTTTTGGGTGGTGCGGAGCCAGGAGTTGGACTTGATAGTACTTATAGGTCCGTTCCAACTTGGGATGTTATATGATTCTATGACTCTTTAGTTAAACACTACCACAGGAATTACATAATTTACCTGAGTAAGGAAGACACATTTAATTTTCTAGGCATATTTCTTATCCTTTCACCAGAATTTTTAGAATTTGAAATACAATTTCTGAGATTGTTTAGTCCGGAGAAGAGGAGGTTCAGGGGAGACCTTACCTCTCTCTACAGCTACCTGAAAGGAGGTTGTGGCAAGGTGAGGGTTGGCCTCTTCTCCCAGATAACTGGATGTAGGACTAGAGGGAATGGCCTAAAGTTGTGGCAGGAGAGGTTCAGATTGGATATTAGGAAAAATTTCTTCTCCAAAAGAGTGGTCAGAAGCTGGAATGGCCTGTCCCTGGAGGTGTTCAAGAAAAGTTTAGATGTACTAAGGGCATGGTTTAGTGGGGAAGCATTGGTGGCAGGTGGACAGTTGGACTAGATGATCTTGGAGGTCTATTCCAACCTTGATGATTCTATGATTCTGTGAAACCTTCCTTATCTATTCATTTCTAAATTTATCCTATGAGATGAATCCAGGAATTAACACACTCCCATAACAAAAACACTTCATATTGCCAAAACCAAAGCCAACGGTTGTACTGCATTTAATGCTATTTGACATTAGAACTAATAATGAATTTTTTATCAGTATGTCTGAGAGAGTAAGAGATCATTATGGATAACTCATTTCCTGACACTGCCTTCATTCTTCTACTATCCCTCTTTCCCTGTATGCCAGTTTTTTTACTAAAAATGCTTGTGTCATTATTATATATAAAGTGCCTCCTTATTTTTTTTCTCATTTCATGCCTAACATACTCCAGTTCTCAGCTCTCTGTAAGGTTCTTGGTAAGGTCAGCGAGAGCTGAGTTCTCCTCTGGTGAGTCAGGAGGGTATGGCAGATGGTGCACTGATGTGTTAATTAACTGGCTGCTTTGCCTGTGATCTTCCCATTGCTCACCTCTTTCTGTTAAGGGCTGAGAAACAAAGGAAAGGGTTAATGAGACAGAAACTTCTCCAGGGGGTCAAAACTTCACTGCAGCTCCTGAACACTATAGTGGCATCTCAACAGTCAACAACAAAAGGGATGAAACTGACCACCATCACTGTATATCACCTACATTACAAAACCCTACAGACTACTGCAAGACTCTGGTTTCCTTGCAATTTTTTTAGGACAGAAGTGGTGAAACACAGAAGAAGTCAAGTTGATATTGCAAAAAAAACCATCAGGGAGAAAGGCTAGTAATGTAATAATAGCTGAAAGGAAAGGGAAAGAAAGGAAGTCTTCTACAAAGTAGCCATCCTACTGTTTCCCATCTCTTCTCAGGGTACCGGGAAGAACTATTCCAGGTGAATTCCCTCACACTCTTAGTTTCCTCCTATATGCAATAGTTTCAACATGTTTACTATTACGGAGAAAGCACGCATTCAGGCATAGCTTCATCTTATTCCTTTCCAAACAAAAGTCCTTTTACTTATCTCTAGCCTCTCTTTAGACCAGACAACAGGGAAACCTGGAGAGCATTTCATCCTCACTTTATTGTGTCCTCTCTAAAACCTTGCATCATCACATGGAAGTCCTGCAATAAGTGTGCTCTTATCATCTTATTCTCAACATAAGTGATAAAAAGCTATTACTCTTTTTTTCTTGTGTCTTTCTCCAAGCCTTTTTCCACAACAAGGGAGAAAATCACTCACTCATTTTCTGATACCATGATGCCTGCAAAAATCCATAGTACCCTCTGCTACCCTGAGCAGTCCCACTTATCCTTCTGATCAATGTCATTTTACTATATCTTGTACTCCTCTTGAGTTCATAGCCATCTGTTTTTTCCTTATTTTCATGCTTACTACTAGTTGGGCCAGGGTTTATTGTTTTGACTGCATTTGCACAGTGTCTGGATTTCAGGTAGTGCTTCTGGTTAATGAATACAGATCCCAGATCTAATGATAATATAAATAAATGCAGCAATGTTAATCATAGTGATAAGCTTAAGAACTTAATTCTAGGAGATGAACAACATTCAAAAACTGTACAGTATCTCTGCATTATTTCTGAATTTCTAGGAATATTCATAGAAATAAGCATTTGTAATGTTAACAACCTGTGTTCTAACCAACAAATATTCAGATTGAAACAAGCCTTTTAAGCACAGTGGAGCAAATCTACAGTGGATTCATTAATGACAATACTTGGCAAGCCATCAATCATCATACATTCCTCAGAACAAATCTTTTTGTGTGTCCTTGCCTCACACACCATTCCTTGAGCTTCAATACATTACCTGTGGATCACTCCTTGAAACAAACCAAGACTTACTTGGAAACAGCAAGTGATTTAAGAAGTGCAACAGCCACAAGTTGTGGTTAAGGAAATTCAGATTAAGCAATAAAAATATCACCTGAAGGGCAATGCATTACTGCCTCAGATATCCTGGGGAGATTATGGAGTCTCTTTGCTTGCAGCTTTTCAGGATTTCAGATAGGACAAAGTCATGACTGACCTGTAGTAGTTCCAGAAATAGCTCTGCATCATGCAGTGGGATGTATTTGAGACCTGCAAAAGTCACTTCCAGACAACATTTCTATGGTTCTATGATTCAATAATGCTTTTCTTTTTTTTTTTTTTTTTTTTTTCTGTGTGTGTGTGTGTGTGATCACCAAGACTCCCACTGAACTTTAGAAATGGAAGTATCTTTAAAAAAAATCCCTTTGTACCTTAGCTGATCATCTGTAAAATGATTCCCATACCTCCCTAGTCCCTAGTTCCCAAAGGGACTATGTAGGTGTATTAATTAATTAATTCTGTGAAACTGCCACCTACTACATGAATATCAGAATTAAAATAAATAAATAAATAAAATAAAAAACTTCCACTGATCTAAACTGCTACAGCTCTGGTGATTGAAACAATACTACACTACTTTACTCCAGCTGAGCTATGAGCTCTTGCTTTTATTCACCCATATAAGCAACTGTTAAGTTGAATGCTGCTCAGTATGTATTATTAAAGTGAGGAATTTTTGTACTCTAAATACTGTCTCTCTAAAGAGCTATATTTACCTCAATTTGGTATCACCGTTGGGGAAACTTTAGAGAATTGTGAGACAGACTCTGGAAAAAAAAGTGTGTTTAAAGGAGTATGATTACTGAGGACTAGTTTTAGCAACAGTCTGCTAAGGACTAAATAGATACACATGCTTTGGAGGAGGACATAACTGCTTATCACATTTTGTTAAAAGTGCAGCAAAAATTAATATCTGAAAATTCTAACTTGTTACATTCCTTCAAAAACATTTCTATTTAGGTACTGCTATTTCTTATGCAAATATGAAGGACAAAGAATCATTAATATACTTAATTGGCATCTGTGTTTGCCTCGGTAAACTTAGCAAAGACAGCCAAGCAAAGAACCAGAAATTTAAACAGTTTTAAAACACACCACCCCAGAGATGAAAGGAAGGTTCATGAAAAGGCCAAGACTGAAGTGATCATAATAGTGGAATCACCATCAGGAGAAGAGCATCATGGGGGATGGAAGGATGCCAAATAAAGACATCGCTGCCCAGACTACTCCAACCCTCTCTTAAAAACCTTCCTTAAGGAACCCTGGAGAATTACGCTGTATCCTTTAAAGTCAACCATTACTTAAGAAATTACTTCCAAGGATATAGGAAGTCTTCTGAGAATCCAGGTCAAATTCACAGATAGTCTGGTAGAGAGATTGAATGTGATAAGCATTGTAAAAGGGCTTAGATTAAGTTAAGTAACTCCTTATTGCTATAGAAAGTGAGCTGAGCTTTGAAGAAAGGGCAGCTGATTAATTTAATAGGGAAAAGATACTCCTTGAACAAGTCAGTAATCAATTAAATTGGTGGAGACTAGTGCTCAGGTCTGAACTAAATGCAATAGACTTAAGAGCCTGTTACAGTGAATTAGCCACTGGCAGTTTGAACAAACATCCATACTGTCATGTATAAATTCTACTTACTAGATGATCATTCCATGTTGGTAGAGTCCAAGAAGCAGAATGTGACAATGCTACTATTCACTAACAAATGCCATTTGGAAACCCATGAGCAAAGATACTGGAAATAGAACAACTTCATTCATAGCAGTAAGCCATATTTATATCACAAGAAATATAGGATAATAATATCATCAATAAAGAGAAAAGGACTCACAAAATACAAATCACTGTCAGCTGTAACTATTAATTATAGCAAACCACACAACTCTGCCCTCCTAATTCCACAACAACAATCAGGAAAAAGAAGAGAGGAGCACAAACAGAGCATGGCTGTGCTGCAGAATGGACAAGTCCACACTGGCAACTTCCTTCAGAGCTGCTGTGAATATTTATACCCAGACAGTGACAGGCAGCCTTACATTTACCCTGTGTATGTAAGTCAGCCCCTGCCTGCCATGTAGCCATGTACACTGCTGAGTCCAAGCCACAGCTACTTTCTTACTGTGCTTTGAACTCTCCTAACACTCCTCCGTTCAGGTAGGCACACAGCTTCCAGCCTCTGCATCTGTCCATACTGAACACCAGCAAGCTAAGCACACCAGCATCTACACACATGCAATTAAATGTACTCACAACTGTTATTGATCTTCATTTCCCTTAATATGTAGCCTCTTCTTCTGTTTGAGTTTTCCTTATTTTCCCTACACAGGTCTAATAAAATAACATTTTCAGTTCTTTTCCAGTACGATCAGCAGAAGTGACTGATGTGCTTGGACTGTAATAGAAATTATTTACTAGAAGATACTGTGATGGATAGCCATATATCAAGAAACCAAGGCTACCTACTGTGTGCACTGAGTGAGGCAAATGTCATCTGAGAAAAAGAGTTTGTGATTGTGTGGTTGGAGACTGTCTTAATGGATACATATTGGAGACATGGTGAAGATTGTGAGGTACTCTGGTATTTCTGTAGTTTTTGAAAGCTTAATTTTGCAGCCTTGGTAATGGTCTTTTAATCTAATTTCTTAGTGGCACAATTTCAACCATTGCATGAGACAAGATGTTTCTATTATGCAGTGAAAGTAGTAAATGCAGCCTAAATTGGATAACTGATAGCAATAGCAGGTTAGCATTATTCAAGGTTGAATACATATTAGCAAAACAAAGTGTTCCAGGACATGGACACTGTCTCTTAAACTTGTTTATCTGTACTATATTTATAAATTAGAACAGCCCCTGCTGCAACTTGATCTGGGCCAGCCAGCTTTCTCTCAGGTCAGCCCTGGAAAGCTTTACAAGCAGCCAGAGATAGGCAAAAGTTTGAATGCAGCCACTGTATTCAGGAGCATGAAAGCATGAAACAGAATACATGTGGCGACAGCACTAGCTGGCTTCACAGCCAAAGAATGGACCCTACCTCAATCTTGTTCAATGGTACAGAGTAGCCTGTAACCCCTTTCTTCATTAGCTGGTTCTGCCTCAAGTGACATTTTTCCTCACCTTTTTTTCTTTACTCCAGTCCTGCTAGGTTTCCAAATCTTGTTTCCTGTCTCAGTTCCAGTTTCCCTTTTTAGCCATTCACCTCCAAGCTGACAATCCAGTTTTCTCTATGGTGTCTATGTCCCAGATGACAATAGTTGATGTGACACAAGGTTACAGGGAGCATGCAAGCACTCCAAGAGAGATGTCCAAAACCCTTGGAACCGAGTCAGGAGCACTACCCACAGCTAATGTCTCAGTCTACATCAGACATCAGCATGCAGCATTTTTACATCCACAGAACACAAACTTCTATACCAGATACCATCAATGTAAGTACCTCTTCTGGCAACTGAATTAGCTGCTGTACTTCTGGCAGTCTTAGAAACAGAAACTAGAAAGAACCTACTTCCTAACAAACTTTTTATTGAGTGCCAGCAGACCAAACATTATCTGCTGCAGAAAATCAGGAATAAATACATGTTTACAAGTCTGAAAGTATTCCATTCTTGACATCATTAGGTTTTCAAATAAATATGGGGAAAAACACAGAATACAGTGCAAAGTTTTCATTCAGATCTGCTATAACATAGAGAATATCCTCTTTGTTTGTACTGCTGCTTTCATTAGCAGATTAACTCTGTTAGATGAGCTGAATTGTGAACAGAGCTCAGTTGTGGAAGGCAGGACCACAGTTCTCATCCAAGAGAGCAAGTTCATGTCCACATGTGCCACTGTGAATGAGTGTTCTGGTACTAAATATTATTATCGTAGTTTGGTGCATTTGCACTGAGAGTGATGAACATGTTAAATAATGTAAAAATATAATAACATCTTATTGCCTCTGTCTACACTTGACTTTTAATCCAGAGTTTAAAAGAGAGATATGTCTCTATCTGCCTGTTTTATAATGTATTAAACATTTCTTGCTAGATTTTTCAGCAATTCTCATTCAATTCACAAAAATTTAGAAACCTTAGAAAATGGATGAACAGTAAAATAGGAGTTATATTACAAAGTAAATACAACAGTGTTTCCTTACAGCTGTATTATGCAGTTGGAATATCACTGCCATTTCTTTGGATGAAAGAGCTCCTTTCAGTTCTGTTTTGGGATTATCAGAGATTCTCTAAAAGATATGACATTTCTCAGAGTACAGGAGGCAGCAGAGAAACATCCCTATCTACCCTTAGAGGAGAATGATACAACAAGAAGAAGTTGATACAACGCAGTGAGGACAAAAAAGAATTGCTGTATAAAACAGTGTACCTATAAACGTAATTTCCAGTAAAGACTAGTTAGAGATGTCCTCATCTCTGTGGGATTCAGAGGAATAACTCAGATACCAGTGTTGTAAATGCCTCTTTTGGCAACTGCAATAACTGCTGTACCTCTGGCAGTAACTTACATGAAATTTTAGGCTTTAAAATTGCTTTCATTGTCTGACAGAGCATGGGCCAGGAAAGCTCTATTTTTCTCTGTTCTCTTCAGAAAGCACTGAGGGATCTTTTAATTTTTTTTCTTGAATAATCATCAGAAACTGGAACAAGTCCAGTTTTTGGCTTTATTCTTGTGCCTTTTTTAAGTAGGTCATTTTCTTGGACGGTTTTTTAAAACTATCTACTTGAAGAATGTTCTGATAACACAGTTGATGCCAATTGTGCACTCTCTGCCCTCTCTTGCAGTTCTGTTCATTTATTAATTTCTTCCAAAGTGACTAATACACTGTGCCTTTATTGCCTGGAAGCTGCAGCAGAGGTCTGCAAACTGCAGAGACTATTATGTTCCACTATATTCAAGGATCCCCTTCTTCAGCTGAGGCACCATCTAGGCCTGTCACCATGTCTGGGTTGGAGAGCTCCCTCAAGACTAAGAATAGAGGTGACAGTTGAGTTTAAAACAAGCAAACAAACAGCAACAACAATAAAACAAAACCTAAACGAGTCTCTCCAGTTATTTATCCTAAAGACCTATGAAAAATACAATATACAACGGGCAAAGATCACAATTCTCAGCATTGACCCATCCCAGACATCTAGAGAGTGCAATTGCCATAGTAACACATACAGAAACCCAGGACCGCTAGCTTTCATAGTGAAAAGCACTGAATTTGGCACTTAAATTAGAGTACTAAAGGAGAAAGAAGACATAGGACTTAGAAAAGGAAGAACATTTTATTGCCTCATCTCTTCAAAACTGACCAGAAATGCAGTAAACTTTGAAATACTACATTTTAGGTGGCATGAGATGACTGCTGTCACCCTTCAAAATTGTTGACTGATGGGTAAAAAAAACATGGACATTTTGTCACAAAGCCTTTTTTTTTTTTTTTTTTTTTTTTAAAGTTAGAGAGCAAGTTATCCCACAGAACATCACATAACTCAATGACACCAGCTTGGTAAGGCGCCCCTCATGACAGCTGACAGTTGCAGGAGCCAGCCTCACCTGACCCAGTGAGCTGCCCGTGAGCAGTGGCAATTCTACAGAAGTGTCCATCCTGTTCTTGCCATCCCAGTGTCTCATGCCAGACACCAGAGCACCATGGTCAAGTTTGAAGTTTTCCCTGAAGAGGGAGGATCTTACTGGCAAAATAGACTTCCAGACTGCCAAATTTTTGAGTTGTTTTTTTTTGTTGTTGTACAGAAATACACATGCCATTCTGGAAAATCAAGGACATTAAAGCAGTAGTTTTAATCATGATTCCTTGTTTCAAACAGACCTTTTTCCAAACAACCACTGAGAAACCTTCACCTGCTGAACAAAAGGGCTGAATAGTTGAGTTACCCAGTCACCTTGTACTTGTGGAAGGGTACCGATAAGTTGCTCTTCACAGACTGTATTTTCTTGGAGGAATGCCTCTCCCTGGAGGAGCAGACATACACCTAGGGTATACACCTTTGCAGGTGTCCTGAAATTTGTCATCTTGGACATACTGCCACATTTACACATCTGTTTTTCATCCCTATGCTACCTTCTTTGCAAACTGTGCTGCTAGTTCTGCTGTGCAATACTGACAAATCCTTAGACCCTCTGAGCTCAGTCCGACAGGGCTTTGTGAGTAGGAAGCAGGAGAGTGAACTTCATGTAATGTTATGAGAAGCCCATAGCACAACACTGATAACATTAACAAAGACATGCACCACAATGTTCTGTAACAGTAAATATATATCCTGGTATTGAATATATTCTATTACAATAGGTCACACTCATAAAGCAACAAAGAACATTTTTAGAAGACTCCCTTACCTCCCCCCCAGACAACATGGTGGCTCTAGCCACCCAGCATTAATCAGGGCAGAAATATCCTGATCAAAGTCTATCAGGACAGAATAGTCAGAGAAGGAAAAAAGTGGGCTGCGACATTCACATACTCTGACATTCACATACACTTGATAGAAATGAAAGAAAACTTAGTTGGAGATCCACTGTTTAACAGATTTAAGTTTGAAAAACCAGCACAGCACCTGATAAGTTGACCTTCTCTCAGCATTTCTTGAGATTGGCACTACCTGCTTTTTACCCCTGGTATTCTGTGTGGGCTTCTCAGTATTCTCAGTATTCTATACTGTAAGTTTGTATTTGAGAAAATTCAAAAAAAGCATAGCAAAAGCCATGTATGCTATGGTAATTAATGGAACATAGAATTGACTGAGAGGTGTCTAGTGATTTTGAAAGGAAAACACCATTTTTTTTAACATAAAAGAATGCAAAGAGACGTGGTGTTCTTCCCCGATAGAGAGTATAGACCAACACCACAGAAACATGTAAATTTATGCCATCTAAATAATGAATCATGTCAAAATACTAAATCAATTTCAGTTCTTATAAATGATAACAGATGTGATTTAAAGTGTCATTCCTTGGAAGTACTAGAGGGATTGCTATAATTAATCATCTGAAATCAAATACATCACTTGTAAGCTCGTTGAAGTCAGACATACATACCTAACATCCCATTTTTCTAATCATTTCCCAAAGGATGATAGCCTATTTAAAACAGCTAAGCTGTTTTTGTTAAAGAGTTGCCACACTTGACTCCAGAGATGATTACCTTTCAGGGGAGAAGGTGAAGACATTACAACATACTGCATTTGTTGTACCTCCAAAGTTGCCAGTGTAGGCACAGGAGCTTTCATTCTGCATTCAGATGCGGTGGTGTAAATCTGGTATCACCACTAAAATCTATGTGGTTTTCATGAGTTGATATTAGTGGAAACAGAATTTGGCTACAATGCCTATTCTTTTTCATTAAAACTTGAAAGCACTTTAAAAGCTCTCAGGAAAGAACTACTGAAAGAAATTTATAGTATATTAACAGTTATTGATATATATACTTCCATATATAATAGGTCTGAGCATAAGATGGAACACAACACAACTCAGTTCCAGCGCAAGGGAATAATAGCACTTTCTGCACTCCCACAGCTGCTCTGAGTACTCTCTGTGCCCGACCCAGTCTGACTCCCTCATTGCCTCTGTACATCTATGCTGGAGCTGAAAAGCTAGGAGTCCTTCCCTGTTGTATAGTGTGTGATGGCTGAATTGTGATCTCAAAGGTGTGCACACTGGCAGCTACTGATACAGCCTCTGTTTTCATGCTTATTCAAATGGGCATAAGTATTCAAGAGCATCAAATTTATGGAGTTCAGAGAAGCAGTCTCTGTGCTGTGTTACCCCCCTAATGCTCCTAGAGAGGTGGAGCTGGGATATAGCCCACTAAAGCATGCCCAGCAGATGGCTAGATGCCTGCCCTCAGCTCCCAACACCCTCTCAAGTACACACAAAAATCTGAGCAGGGGTCACGTGAACATGGCATGTTCCTACATCTTTCCTGTTTTTGTCACTTTACTGCTACCATGCTCAACTGCTTAATGTAATTGCTCAGGGGTGACCATTAGCCATATTTTCTGGCCACGTAAACCATTTCAATGGAGTCCTAATCATCATTTTTCTCTATCTTACTTTTCCTCTTCTCTTTCTTACCTTTTGCTAATTCTTTCCTTCTGTGAGTCCACCATCCCTGTCCTCATGAAGGCCATCCCACTGTCCATCAGCAATTATTTTTTTTTGTGTGATTCCTTCTTTCCAGCCCTGTGCCAGTGCTGAAACAAGGGCTGTTCAGTAACTCATCTGCAGATGCCTTGTTGATTTGAATGGTCTCTAGCAGTTGCTTTGGCTCTCTGTGTCAAGTTGCTAAGCAACATGCTTATCAGAACAGCTTTTTCTTATTATTATTTGGAGAGGTAAACTTTTTGTTGCATTTCTACCATTTTAAACATACTTTCATGACATAATTCCCTTCAGTTTAAAATACAGGGAAATGTTGCTCAGGGGAGTGAAAGAGCAAAACAAATAAATCCTGCTGTGGTGCAGAGATAATGTGACATTTGCCTGCATGGGTACTGCTATACAAAAAAAAAATGACAGGTATAACAACACAGCCTTGTGTTTTGTGACTCAGAAAGCTTTGCATACAGAACCTCATCCTGATACTAAGTCTTCATGTTCTTTGCCAAGTGACTGGAGGGGGAAGAATTAAAATTAGTCTTAGAAGCTAAGGAAACAGTGGGAATATTAATGTTCTAATTAAAAGAGAGGAATGTTATACACTCAGTGAAGTCTCTCTGTAGACCAAGTCCTTGAAAGCAGAATTAAAAGAGGTTGCAACAGATGGATACCAAAGAGATTCGTGTTTTTTTCATATTTTTCTAATGTTGTTAGAGCAAAGCAGTAACTCCATGTAAAGAAGGAAATTCTACTATAAGCAGTTATTTATACAAGGGAAGGCTAGGAAGACAAAGGACTGTGAGTGAGGAGCCTGATTTTTAATCCTGGTCCTTCAGAGGCTTTCTGTGTAAACCTAGATAAGTCATTTATCCTCTGAGCTTGATTATCCTGATATAAATTTGTGGCATTTCCTTTCTACCTCATAGGATTCACCAAAGTGGAGTCAATTAACATTTCTACAACATCTGGAGATCTTTTGGTGGAAGCTGTTATATAAAAAGGAATATTTTAAATGACTATTTTAAAGGGCTTGGAACTTTTCAAAAAAATAATCTCCTCTGGCTCATACAAGGCAAGGTGCCTTGCTTTCCACTTGGGAGATTAAATTTGTAACCATTTCTACCATCTCCCTCAAGTCTGCAATTGAAATATTCAAAATATATACATGAATTCATGGCTTCTGAAAAATGCCAGTTTGAAAGGTACAAAGATGGAAGGAACCTAACCATAGGGGAGATTCAAAGTTACTGTTAAAGAGGCACAAAGCCAGTTATTATGTTTAATAGACAATGCAGCACCTGGTCTTGACACAGTAGTTTTTGTCCCAGTGGTTGTATGGTAATCCCTATTAATCCAGACATTTAGACACTTGCCTTACTTGAAGGTAAATAGTCTTATATTTCTCTAAGGACTATTTCTCTGCTTGGATTTGGGCTTGAAAGAGGGATGTTGAATATAGATTACAGTCTGTCAAATAGTATTTAATTTGAGTGAGTAAAATACTTTTCTAAAGGACTAAAGGAGGTCCTTTGCTCTGGAAAGTTAGAGGACCAAAAAGAAAATAAAAAAGAACAACAAATGATGAAGAAAATTTGTTTATATTCTGGGCTTCACTCCTCCAAAAATTAGTTTGCTGAGGCTTAACAAAATTAAATTTAACAATCAGCAGGAATGTAAGCCAAAAAAAGACATTCAATATTTAGTGAGGTAATGTATTCATTTCCACAGGGCCTCATGACTTTCAATATATGCACTAGGGAAAAAAAAGTTAGGACAAACTATTTTGAGCCCTTTAGGCTCAATAATGTTTTCATAAGTCTACTAGATTTTAACCAAAGAAGTCCCAAATGCTGGAAAAATGAAAAATTTGAACTATTTTTAAAAGGGGGGGATGGTGGTAGGGACATGGATCCATAGAACTGACTTCAATTCCCAGAA
Source organism: Pavo muticus (assembly GCA_016647715.1). Lineage (NCBI taxonomy): Eukaryota > Metazoa > Chordata > Aves > Galliformes > Phasianidae > Pavo > Pavo muticus. The sequence goes on from JACDJE010000034.1 coordinate 752,055, forward strand.
AGGTTCTGGAACAAACTGCTAAATAATCAATTCAAAAGCAGTAGAAGATAGCAAAATGATAAAAGAGAGCTCACATGAATGTGCTAAGAACTGATGTCGGATGTCCTTGTCTGCCAATATAATTGGTATAATGGACTAAAGGGAAGCAGTAGATTCATTGTATCTTGGTTTAGAAAGGACTCAGAAACAGTCTTGAGACACATTCTTCTAATAAGGCTGAAGAAATATTGCCTAGATCAATTGTTCTTTCTTATGCCATAAATAGAAATATCAGCAATGTTACGTGAACCACTTTGAAGTGATATGCAGTAGCAGCCGCTTCTGCCAGAAGCAGCAGGCATAAGATGTGCTTTTTGGGCTTACCTGCAAGAGCAGTGTGATGGAGATGCGGCTGTAGAACATGGGGTTAAATAGGGAAAAAGGGGATGTGGGAGGTGGAGTGTGATAAGAGGAAGGAAGAGAAGCAAAAAAGATGGGTAGGGCTGGAGTATTTAAAACATACCTAGAGGGCCAGGGCACGTAGGGAGTATCAGGCTGGAGTGACAGAGGTGGTTACTAAAAGACAGGTTGGAGCATCAACTGTCAATTAGAGGGTACAGGAGCTTACTTTTGCTTAGGCAGTAGACTCACCAAAGCAGAATGTATATGCATCATAACAGTGATCTGTGCCTACATTTTCAAGAGGCTGAACATCTGACTGCTGATCTGTGTCAGAACTATAGTGCACTACTGTGCTGTCGGGGCTGCCCACAGCCCAGAAAGCTTGAGAAATGTACAAAAATCCTTGGATTTCAAAAGCAAAATAATAGCTCAGCTATAATGACAAACTCTTTAAAGGACATAGAAGTGAAATGCCACCTGGTAAAGCTGTGGAAATGATGTCTTTCAAGGATGCTGATGACTGTGATAGTCATCAGTGACAAACTACCTTTATGCTGCTTTACAAGAAAGGATTATGCTGGTTAATCCCAGCATCTCATCTCCATTCCAATCTCATCTCCAGACCTGTGTTTCCCTGGGGACAACATTGTTATTATTATTTTTTTGTTCGTTTGTTTAACACCTGAAGTGGCACTACAGCCTCTGGATAAGGCCCAGTGAAACAGAGGAGAATCTTAGCACCAAAGCCCAGGCTTTCAGAGACAGGCCAGCTGGAAAAGCTGACTTCTGTTCCTCAGGACCTCACCTGACAAGCATGCTAGCAGGAAGTCTGCCTACTATCTGCCCTCCTTTGTTATTCTCAAAAACTGTGAGAAGTAAATACTCTCTATAGGAAGAACTAAGAATTTTCTTCTAAGACAGTGAATACTTTAACAGCGTACTAAAAACCTAACAGTTACTGTTAGTCCAGCTGCAGGGATACCAACATTCATTGTCAAAATTGATTTTTACAAAGCCTGTTTAATATACTTTAAATTTTTGTATAGGAACGCCTACGGACATCAAACCCTTATTCTAAGAGTCATGCTCATCTTTCCAGTGCACCTCAGAGAACTCAAGGCTGACAACTTCCTTCTTCCTAAAGCAGAAGGGCAGGAGGTGTTAAAACAGATCATCAGGAGGAGCATGATGTTTGTGATGAGGGTTTCTTTTCCTCCACCCTGGACCTGATCATTTTCCTTCTCCTGGGCTGCAGGCTGTAGCCTGGCAGTGTCCCCAGCCTCCCTTCCCCACAGGGGCTGCTGTTTGTCAGGCAGTGACTGGTGTCACAACCTCCCCAGTGCAGCCAGTCAGAGCTGAAGCTCTAGCAGGGCAGGGAGCAGACAACATGGAACTTTTTTCCACTTTCTTGAGGCTCAACTTCAGTCAAAAACCTTTCCCTCCTCCCTCCAACACCTACACCCTTCTTAGTCCAAATTCTGTTGTTTCCAGTGTGTCACACTTAGGCCCTCCTAATTCCTTGGATGAGACAATGGGCAGTGCAGGAGGCTGTAATGGTTTCTTTCTGCTCCTTCTTGCTTTTTACTCACTTCCCTCCATGCTTCCTTGTTTCTTACTGCCCCTCTTACCCTGTCGTGGGTTGCCCATAGGCTGCAGTCTCTCAGAGTGTGCCAAAACAAGAAAGCCTCCTTCCAAGAGGGCATCTCTAACTGTGTCCCACCAGGTCCTGCGTGTCTCCTCCTGGGTTTGCTCATTTTTGTCTTCACATAACTCCTCAGGTGACATCACACATCCCCTGTCTCTAGCAGCTTTCTGCCCCTGCTTTCTTAAAAATGCCTGACGGGTGTGCACCCCCTCACTGGCTTCAGTTTTGGGATGGAGTACGGAGTTTCTAGCCACTGTCAAGCCCAAGGGTTGGTAGTTCCTGCTGCCTCACACAGAGGGTGCCCCCAGCTGCAATATCCCACTAGGTATTTCCAATACAATCTTTAATATTCAATTAATAGTCAATTAACATTCAAAACGAGCCTATGAGGGATAGGAAGGGGAGGAAAAGAAAACGTCTTTAAGAGATATCATGGGCTGCCAACAGCCTTTGAGATAGGAAAAGGATCCTCTGTGCAGGTCCCTGAACATGCTCTACACAAAGAAATCAGGCAGCTCCCAGGCGAAAATGCATGTGATTTCAGCTCTTAATCTGAAGGACTCAGGGCTAACTATGAATGACAGAGCAAAGTTCCTTTAGCAACCTGGGATTCATGTTTTTTACTGTTCTTTAAAGTTTTCAGATACATCTCATTGTTACACCCTTTATTCTTCAAATATCATAATTATTTGGCATGGCATATTTAATTTGTCAGTCTTTGTAGACTGAGCAGTACATCCATTTGAAACTGGCAACAGTATAGCTCATTACTGAAGAAAAAATGTATCTGCTGCTAATGCCTACGTATATTTCCTAAATGATGATTAATTCTTTAGAGTAGTAAAAGTCTATATAATTAGGAGTAATGGAATCCAATTAGGGGGGGGAAAAATAAATCAAAAAAATCAGCAAGTATCCCTGATTTTTAAATCTATTTGGCTGGGGCATCTCAAGAAAAACAGCACACCCTCTATCTTTTGTTCAGTCTGCTTTTAAATGCTCAGAATTTCAATAAATGTTCAATATTAAGCAGCTCTGCTCTGGCAGAGAGTGTGTTACAACCTTACTTCATCTAGCTTGATTTTATATCATATTTCTTGAATTCAAAAAAGGAGAGGTTTTCACACAAGCTGTACAAGCCGTTACTTATATTCTCAATGTAGATTAGACTACAGCCAGAAAGAAATAGTTAATAGATATCTACAGCAATTTAGGGCCCTTTTGCATTGATTTATTGATGGCTACTTCAGATTTCAGCTACACTGAAAGATGCAAATTTCCACCTGAGGCTGCAGTATTTGCTTTCAAATCACCAAGTATGTTTCATCAATATTTATAGATATTGCTTCCAGAAGAATAAAACAAATACAAACATCTAAAGGGGCCAAATCCAAAGCTGCACTAGAATAGAATTGTTATTTTGGAATACACTGGAATAAGCATTCATGATTGCTATGAATTAAAGCTATGATGTCATAGTTTCTTCAGATTTCCTGCAAAATTTTCAGAAATGGATAAGCTCAGCCACTCACAGAGTACAACCTGTGCTCAGTATCTCAATAATTTATTTCTCAGCCATAGCAAATGAAGCAAGGAATTTTCCTTTTGGGCTAATGATCTTTAACTTTTACAGGGAGAAGAACTCATTGAGAGCAGTGCTGCTGAGAAGGACTTGAGGATCCCAGTGGATGAAATCTGGACATGAGCCAGCAGTGTGCACTTTATTGGCCCAGAAGGCCAACAGTATCCTGCAGAGCTGCATCAAAAGAGGGGTGGGCAGTAGTGCAAGGGGGGTGATTGTCTCTCTCTACTCTGCCTCCATGAGGTCTCTCCTGGAGTACCGTGTCCAAGTCTGGGGCATCCAGTAAACGAGGGATGTGGAGCTGTTGGAGCAGGTCCAGAGGAGGGCCAGGAAGAAGATCAGGAAGAAGTTTTTATTTATAGGCTAAGACTTACTGGGCTTAGTATTTTCACACATTGCTCCTTTCACCAGTTCCTTAACGCTAGCTTGAAATACCTTAGAAAATATGTAGTACACATCAAATTGCAAAAGAAATAATAGCATGTTTACTTTCAAAAAGTGGAGAGGTTCTCAGAGATTTACCACGCATTTCAGATAAACAGACAAAATGAATGTTTCTATACAACCATGGTAAATTATCATCTTTATTGTTTCACTATATTCTTTCCCCTTTACCTGTTCTTAATCCATCCTGCCTCTCTATTAATTAATCACCATTATATAAATCTTAAATCACACTGCAGGGTACTTAGGATTCAGCTCATTGGTTAGCAATTAACCTACCTTGCCTTTGGTCATAAACCTTATCCTTACAGCCTTGCTTTTGATATATGAATCAACAAGTCTGGGAGACTGCAGCTCAGTTCAGGTTAATAGCTGACCAAATATACGACAGATTTTTCCACTTAAAGATAAACCTTTCTCTTTGAAACTTACTGCTTTCTCAAAGGGATGTTAACCTGGCACAAAACTGTGACTTAATGCGCTGTTAAATTTAAGATTTCACACACAGACACCTGTGATAAGTTTCCTATTGATTTGTCACCTCTTGCAAGTCCCTATGCTCTCGGCATACTCCTGCCAGGAAGGCTCTGAAGATTTCAGCTGATCTTTTAAGGTACCCCAAAGCAACCATCTGCATCTCCTATTTGCTTCTGTGAGTACAACCTGTCAGTTCAAGGCAGCACTGAGCAAGTGCATTACATCCTTTCAGGTAAACAGCTGACTCAAGTAGTCATTCATGGGATGCCTTGCCAACCTTTCTGGACACCTCTGGGACTACCTTTGGGTCTGCAGGGTGGACGTATTGGTGAGACATATGCCAAATGAGGTTCAAACTGTAACCTGAGGATGGATTCTGGGCCATTTCTATCTTACCTTGCCACATGCCTAGTAACTGCATGTGCTCAACTCCCTCCATCCAGGACAGAGTGATCCTGGATGCTGCATCACATGTTCTTGCCAGCCTACTGCTCCTATCTTCCTCTCCAGAAATCTCTATGCTTCTGGAAGCACCAAAGGAATTTCTTCTTTGCTTCCTTCCTTCTTGACATGAGGCTGGCCTTTCCCAAGACAGATTGAGCCATTTCACTGTTCATTTACACTCACTTTGTGGGTGGAACAGTGTGCAAGCAGCATCTTGCAGATTTTAATAAAGCAGTGATGGGAATGGAAAAGGAACTACTAGGAACTGCTGTAAGGGGTAATCGTACCCCTTATGCAGTAAGGACTGGAACTGAAACGAATATTTTCTCTAGGCCACGTCCTTTCATTCCTCCCTTTCCTACAGGATAACAGGATTCTAGGAAGCAAAGAGTAAACAGAAGAGGGGAACAAAGTAAAGATAGAAGGAAAAGTGGGGGAGGGAGGGAATGGTAAGAGCAAAAGGAGCTTCAGCTTAAGTTAACAAGCACTAAATAAGGCAAAATCAAAGCATAATCATCAATGTTTTATAGATGATATTTCTGACACCAGAAATTCCAGGGACCTAACTAGATCCAGATGAAACATTTGTCTCTCTTCTTGATTAGGCAAGCTTAAGAAAGATATATGTGGCCCATTTAGATTGCTAATTCTGAATTATATTTAATTCCCTGTTGACTACCAGCAATTGATTTGGTTTTATCATAATGAAATTACTAAGGTTACTTCAAAAAAAAGAAAAGAATATGGGAATATTTCTTGGCTCTTGCCTCCTGCACAGACATTATAGGGAAAATAAAGGTATAACAACCTGCAAGCAGTTATAATGTTTTCAAATTTCTCCCAAGGGAAAGATTTAAAAAATGAAATAAATGATCATATAACTATGGACATTTCCAGAAGATTAGAATGACTTTAATACAAGATACTGTCTAAGTGTATTTATTTAACTATGCCTCTTTAAAAGAAAAATGTCTAATGTGATAAAATAGAAGCTCATTAGATCATTGCTTATATCAGCTTTTTTTGGATTCTTTATTGATATTTTCTACCTCCCACAGCCTCATTATGAAACTGGCAAGCTTTTTGCTTATTTTCCTCACTTCTTGTGGAATATATAGATTTCAGATCACTTTTATCCTGTACTTACCTTTCTTCCATACTAGAATTAATCATTTTTTCCACATCACTTGAAGGACCAGCAAAATACACCATCTCACATTTACCCATTTAAAGTAATTACCTTTAGTATGATTATTAAATGAACGCATTACTGACATGCGGAGGTGGTTTTGTTTATTTTATATTCTTTGCCTAACCAGCAGTAGCATAATAGCAGGAACATTAAAAAGTAACAGAACTAACATCACACTACTTTTACAGGACAAGCAAGTACACACAGAGAGAAAGAGGAAAGTTTCCCTGGAGAAAAAGCTGTTGTTGGCAATTCATTGAGCTGTGACTCGGGGTATTAGAAGTCATTTTCCAGTTATGTCAGAGATTTCCTCTGTTACTGAGAGATGTGAAACGTAACAAGAAGGAACATTGGTCAGAAGAGACAGACCAAAGATGGTGTCAAGCAAATCTCAGTCATATTTGGAAAGTCATGGCTGTCAAGCAAAGTCCCCAGTGACTGAAAAAGGGAAACATCACTCAGGAGGGATATGGAGCTGTTGGAGTGGGTCCAGAGGAAGGCCATGAAGATGATCAGAGGGCTGGAGCACCTCTCTCATGAAAAAAAAGGTTGAGGAAGTTGGGCTTGTTCAGGCTGGAGAAGAGAAGGCTCCAGGGAGACCTCGTTGTGGCCTTAAAGTACTTGAGGAGAACTTATAAGCAGGAAGGGACCAACTTTTTACATGATCTAATAGTGATAGAACAAGGGGGAACAGTTTTAAGCTAAAAGAAGGGAGATTTAGATGAGATGTTAGGAGAAAATTTTTCAATGAAAATGTGGTGTGGTGCTGAAATGAGCTGCCCAAAGAAACTGTGGATGCCCCATCCCTGAAGTTGTTCCAGGACAGGTTGGATGGAACCCTGGGCAGCCTGACTAGTGCCTGATTTAGTAGTTGGCAACTGTGCCCACAGCAGAGCTTTGGAATTAAGTGATCTTTGAGATTCCTTCCAACCCAAGACATCCTATGATTCTATGATCTTGTACAAGGTTGCTTAAGCTGCATGCCTAAGCAAAAGACAAAAATTTCTTCTTTTCTTTGACTGTTGTCCTAGCTATTTATCCTACACTCTTCAAGGAAAAAAAAATTCTTCTCTTTCTGCTTGACTGTGAAGAGGGGGACAGGCAGGCAGGGAGATTTACCATATATTTCTCCCTTTCCTCATCACAAGGGGAATTTGAGATCCAAAATTCACTGCTCATCTAAGTTGTGCCCAGCAAGCTTTACCCAGTTTGACAGGCTTTTGGACAAGGTATGTTACATGCCCACAGAGTATTCACTGCTGAGTGCTATGGCAGATTTTACAGCAGAGCTTATGCTGCCATTTGGAACACTTAACCAACAAACCAAAGATCCTTACAAGGAAGTTATTTTTCTTTATAATGCCTCAGTTACACCTCGTATCATATTTTTCAAAAGTACCACAGGGGAAAACGATGTTTAATCATTAGGAAGCTGTGTGTTTTACTATGTATTTTTCCTCTAATTATATTTAGATACAGATGTAGCTATAGATACAGCATATATATACTACATATGCAGACTTATTGTTGTTGTTAATTCCACAAATAGAAATGAAGGCTTGCTAGCTCTAATAGTTGAGCTTAAATTCAGAGCTTTCCATTTTAAATTATATTTAAGCTAAAGCATACACACAGACACTGCAGCTATTAGTAAAGATACCATTATTGGTTGCTTTAGTCCTCTTGTGGTACCCACTAAATTATGTATTTCTGTAAAAATATGGAATATCATGTGACACCAGGTATTCTAAACTTAGAATTAAAGGAAAATATTTCCAGCTGAAAATCCTTTCTTTTCTGCTAGCGTCAATCTTAATTAATTCTAACAATGATAGAATATAATCCAGAAAGGCAGAGTGGAAATCATCACCGTTCTAAGCCACCTACCCTTAGGTGTCCAATTGCGAAGGTCTACAGGCATACTAGGTGTCAGTTCCTATTATAATCTACCAAGATCTAGCCAGTACAGAAAAGGGAGAAAGGGAATTAGTTCAAATCACCCGAAGAATGTATCTGAACTTAGTTATCTAAATTGTATATTAAACTTCATTAGCTCTATTTAATAGGTTTCCATTAATATGGGCTGAATCCAGCCTTATTCTCCTCAGTTGACTATTCTCATACCATCTGCATTCTATTGGAGAAAAGCAGCATCTTGCAATCACCTGGAAATCACTGAATAGTCAGAGTAGCCTTATAATAACCAGCACTGCAAGGTACTGCTTCATGTATAGGTTGCACTTGTCAGGGTTATTTGTATTTTGAACAACTTACATTTGCGGCTACATCTCCAGGGCTATTGAAGCCTTGAAGTGGTAGATTCACAGTTCATGAAGCAAGGTCTAGACACAGAAAACACTGCCCAGAATGCTACAAAACAGTCATCTACGAGAAAATAAGAATTCAGTTTTATGGCCAGATCTTGATCAAAGCGTCAGAAGTCTCATCTCAGACTCTCCTCCCTAGCGGATGTTTTCTCCAAACCCTTATCACAAGCACAGTACAGTCCCTAATGGGTTAGCTATTTCCCAGAACCACAGAGTCACACAGATTGTGCCCCCGTCACACCTGGACTCTGTCCTAAGTGTTCAGTCTTGTAGGCTGTCACGTTGACAGCTGTGTGCCAGTACAACAGTAAAATCACTGCAAGCCTCATCAAACTCTCTTGTGGCCCAATACAGAGACGGAATGTTCAGCAAATAGTTTGACATGAAGTGGACAAAATATAAGTGTGATTGCTGGTGACATTCATAAATTGTGCCATGAGTAGTGCCTACCACATAAACCTGTATATAACAGCCCATCTAGTTCGAGGCTTTCACATGAAATGCCTTCAGCCAGTCTTCAGCCAAGGCGACATGAAGCTGGCTATTTTTGTAACATAGGAAATGGTGTAGGAAATTGAGTGGTTCTGGGTGTTTTGACACTGCTTACAATGAGAAATATTTTGAGGGCGCAATAATCAGTTGAACATGAACAAACGTTATCAAACAGCAATTTTGGAGATTGAAGAGTCTAGGAGGATGCAAGTCTAATAATTTTTTCCTCCAACTTGGTGTTTTCTTTGGCAAGCTGACAGCATTACTCTGGTCTCCTACTGAACATTCAAAGCTGGAGAACTCCCCATCTGTTGCTGTTAGCTGTAGTCCCAACTGTTCTCATTTTCACTAGTGCACCAAAGCACTGAGCATTTGTTATCTCCAGCATACTATTTTCAAAAGCATTTAGGGTGCACAGCCTCACAAAGTCACTGCTGAGGCAAATTCTTGATACTGGTGAAGACTTTAAAAGGGAACTTAGAGATTTTTTGTTATTTATCCTTGTAGGAGGTGACAGATCTATGTTTAAGTCAGGGTCACAAAAATTATCACACTTATCATCACAAAAGTTTTCATCCTCTACAATGAATTTATTTTTTCTTGGCAAACAATTCATCTGGAATTTGTCTCTTCATTTTAGTTATTTGTCTTCATCAAATAGACTTTTAGGACTAGTAAAAGTCATATTTGCCATTAATTCTATGTGTATGGTACTACCAACAAATGCAAAGTATGAGACACAGTGCAAACAAACATAAGATGCAATCATACAGCCAGCTATCAATACCTCAAAAAACATGTGTATATGAATGAATCAAAAAAGCAGCATCCTTCAGGAATCGTTCTTCACTTCAGAAAAGATAAGAATCTATTTACTTCTAATCTACTCCAGGTTAATGTTACTTAATTTAAATTTATATACTGCATAGTACATGTCTACAGACATATATACAAGCTGCATTTCCTGTAGACGCTTTCAATAACTTGCTTTCATCTGTGAAAGATATTGCTAAGATCCCTGTTCCAAATAAGACCAAGGCTATAACTCTGTGAGGCACCATTCAAATACAAAACGGACATCCAGCCAAGATCTGAAGGCAGAACATGCCATCTGATAATTTATCAAAGTCAACAGGCCCCCTCAGCTTGTATGTGCTTGTGCAAAAAAAGATACTTGCCTTCTAGGTCCCAGCTGGCTCACGCAGATCCAATCTGTATATGTCTTTACTGCACTTCAGAAACTTAGTGTGCACATACATCCTTGGATCAGTGAGGTGAAAAAGCCTCGTCTTAAGAATATTTATATCACATTACCATAGTATTTGCAGACTGATTTTTAATTAAACAAATATATTTTTCTACTTTCTTATAACAGAAGAACTAAGGCAGTGATGGTTCTGTGACTTGACTAAAATCCAGAAAGTCTGAAGTTAGTACATAACATCAGCTACTGGCCTATCACATGATATTTCTCCTCCACAAATACATTTACAAATAAAAATTAAATTTACATGACAACCTGAACTATTCCAGATGGATGGTAAAGGTTGTCAAGCATTAGTTCTTTTGCTTGTGAATTTTTTTTCAGTCATTCCAGTCAAAGGAATTATTTCATTCATCTAACACAGTACTCAAACCATCAAGTACTCAGAAAATATTTTAATATTTTATAAGATGATATTAGCATTGAAGTTAATAAACGTATCAGAAATATGCCATTAGCCACATCTGCAGGATTTTCCACAAACTCTGCAAGCAATAAATCTTACTATTACCCAAAATATTTAATTATACAATATATTTAATTACAACAATTAGTGCAGATGCCTTCATGCCACAGCCCTGGCTCAGTTCCTTGCCACAGACGCCATGCCACGTGACCTCATCTGATGTGACACCTGTCTCAAACAACATGACAATGGCCTCACTGCCTCTCATTTACATAAGGATACATCTAGAATTATAGAATCATAGAACTGCCTGGGTTGAAAAGGACCACAATGATCATCTAGTTTCAACCCCCCTGCTATGTGCAGGGTTGCCAACCACTAGATCAGGCTGCCCAGAGCCACTTCCAGCCTGGCCTTGAGTGCCTCCAGGGAAGGAGCATCCACAACCTCCTTGGGCAACCTGTAACCCATCAGCATTCCCATGAGGAAAAAACAAAAAAATTGGGACTGTAACAATTAAAGCTTACAATTAATGCCTGGAAAATGTACTGAGTATGCAGTCAGTGGGCATTTACATCAGTCATTGTTACACTGTGAAGTGCGCATGCAGCATTCAGGTAAAATTAACTCCAATCTCTCCTCCCCTCCAAAGCAGGACTTGGAAATCAAAGCCCATAGCTTCCACAATTAGCAGGAAAAATGATGATTTTATTTAACTTGTTGCAGATACTGTATTGTTTCACATCATGAACCCATCAGCTAAAGCTGCATAAAATCAACTGATGGAGCTGATAAAGCACCACCCTGAATAATACACCATTTTTTTGGTACTGCCTGTTATTGCCCCGAGCAAAATTAAAATTTTATTTGATCAATGTTACTTCAGCTACTTCTATTACCTTAGTTTCATAAATAAAGTAGTAAAGAATATCCCTCTTCTGATGCTTTTTGATTTCTAGATATGGAGTACTTCTGCTAATGACAAAAAAAAACATGTCAGGAATTCTGCTTGGACCTTGCACTGAAATGTTGCTGCTTCGGCATAAAGTGCTAATATTGTGGAACAAGGGAACAAAGAAGTGAGAGAGAAGGGCTCCCAAACAACAGGACTCCCGTACTATGTAACAGCTGCTTTCAGTTGTTCATCACAAATTAAGATCTTCAGCTGGTGCATCAACCTAACTCTGGTGGATGCAGAGAAAAGCTAATTTCTCCAGTTAAGGATTTCGCTTAAACTCAGCCAAAGGAAAACATATAATTAAATAAAATCTTCTGGTGATGTAACCAGGTAGCACATAACTGGAAGATACAAGTCCTTTACTCTGAACACCAAATGTGCTTTAGTGCAGTGGAGTGAGAACCGTCTGTGTTTCAGGACACATAAAGGCCTGGATGCGAGAAGCTCTGATAGCTGGGCTTTTATATTCTAGCATTATATTTTTAACTTGTTCTTTATAAGTTTCTCTTCTTGCAGGTCACATATAAATTCCATCCTTGTGGGCATTTTAAGAGAGATACTTAGTTATAATTAGCATAAATAATTACAGGTATATTAAAATGTGAAAAACGTGAATGTCTCATAAGAAAGCATTTTTTGTGCAGTGTGTTCCTATACACCAAATTGATTTTCGACCACACAGTCTCTTTCATTTCTTCAATTACAAACCTTAGCTTAATTTGGAGCAAGCATACCCAGCAGGTAAAATGAGAGAAGGACAGTTCCTTCTAACAGACGCTGTGAATCTCCCTTTTATTTTTTATTTATTTTTTAATACTGAACCATAATTGCACAGATGATCAGGCAATTAAAGCATAATGGAATGTAGGGTAAATTATAATGACTGGTGTGGTTTAGGAAAAAGATGTTTCAGAGTAACGTATTAATGCTTGAGAACAGGAGACAGTTACTATGCCTTACCAGGCCACTGACAGATGGCTACAAATTATAAACCATTAAGGAATTTTCAAACTGAATTGGGCTAGCAATCTTCATAAAAGAACCGCCAAAAAAAAATTCTGTATCCTAATTGAAACAAAGGCAGACTTCTTCCTCAAACTGCAAATGTAATTGTCTAGTCATGGGGAAAAATGTATTATTCATCTTCTCTCAAGGCACTGAATCCCTTCCTAAATACGATATTCTGTATACAGAAGAATACACCAGTTGCTTTAGGTTAATCTCTGTCATGGTGGCCATTAATTCTCAAGCTATTTTTAAACAATCATCCTTTTTCTGAACTGTACAGCAATACAGAGCAAACAGCCTGTGACAAACCAACACTGTCAGTGACAAAACAGGGGCAGCAAATGTGTATACAGAGGCACAGTTGCTCCTGTCTCAAGCCTTTGTGCAGACTGAGAGGTGACCACAGCAAGCTCTGAATCCACCCTTGGTGAGCAGGCTTTTAGAATAAACATAGCAGATTTCAGTTTAGCAAAACAAGCTGTCCATTTAAAAGCTATGGCTAAACAAAGAGCTCCACAAAATGGTTTCAGATATGCATAATTGAGTCTAATAAATGTTTTATTGTTTTATTAGTAATTCTTAGAGTTGGACTTCAGCGTAATGTAATATTACTGACAATATTATATAATCTCTCCTATTACAATTTAGCTGACAGTACTATTTTGTTTCTTCATCTGACACCTTGTTTGGATATCCATCTTAAGTAAGACTTAAAATATGCTTTGGCAGAAAGCTTCCCTGCACAGAACATCCCATTTAAAAATTAATACCTTGCTGCCTCTGTTATTCAAAGCTGGAAGAGTTTACATTAGTGTTTTAAGACTAGAGTACATGGCTCATTAAAACCCCACTTCACTGGACTTAAATCAGAGGTGAACACAGATAGGTACTAGGGAGACTGGGCTCTTGTTTCCTGCTCCCACAAAATCTGATTTGTATGCATTGTGTTCTTGGCAATATGGCCCACTACATGTAAGAACAAATTTACCTCTGCTGTTAAAAATTTGATATGATGCCAGGCTAAAGGAGAAAAGTAGAAAACTAAAACTCAAGTAAAATTCTTTTAAATTAATGTCATCCTACTGTGATTACCTTGTGCCATTTTGCTGGCCTCTGAGCAGGTAAAACATAACCCTGGTAAGCTCAATCCAAAAATTCATTAAGAAAGCCCACACGCATAATGTATAGATCCATCACAATATTTCTAATATGGTAGGTCACCGTGACACTTTCTCACATTTTTAATTCCAGTGTAGGTACACCAAGGCTGAAATCCTTACTCATTGCAAAGCCAAAAAGATCTGGGTGCAGACATGTAGGTGTTTCCTCTGAAAACAAAACCAGATCAAACCACGTCTACCTAGGACCTTAACCTACCTTTTCAAGTAGTGCTATTTATTACACAATCCTTGTCCATTCTACAAGTATTCCACTCCACTAACACAGAATTCAATTGCTTAAACAAAGAGTACCAGATCAAATCACTTATATACTGCTCTGCACCTCGAGCTGCCTCTACATCCAATCTGTCATCGCCCTGGAGCTACCCTAGCTACATACTAAATTTTCACATTTACTTACAATACTTATGAAACTCCTTCAAAACAGGAGGACACTCCCTCAAGTGAGAGGAACCTCATTCTCTACTGTCCTCCAACTAGAATGAGATTAGACAGGACTCATACAACATCTGTTAAACCAGATGGGTTTGTCACTGACCAGGCAGAATAAAGTTATTGCAAACACTGCAGGAATCAAGTAGTGGATTTACTGTTCAGATACTAGAGCAGGCTACTAAGGTTACCTTGGCATGTCCTAGCAAAAAGAAGACATCACAGGTCCACTAGTGATGGGGAAAAAATCCATAAAGCCACCTTTTTTTGCATAGATTTCCATCTTAATTTGTCTAGCGAACATGCTAATTTTATAAACTTGTCTTGATTTTATTAGATAGTGCATTGATTCTAATTAAAATAATTGAAAAAATGATATGATTAATTTTGCAAATTGTCTTCACCAAGCTGGCATCAGCACATTAAACTGTTGTCATGTAAATAACATTATAAGAAACTCACCTTGCAATTTTTCATATGCAAACATTTCTAACAAAATTAAATATATTCCCTTTGTCTGTCTTTAACTATGTCTCTTACCTTATTTTGGAAGACTGAGTAACTCCTGTGTCTGCCTACCAGATAAGCATCTCATTTATATCAGGTGTGTTTCTTAGGACTACATTTTCCCTGATTGTATTTATGTAGAGATGGGAACTGAGTTTCTTGTTTAAGTTCTCTGACTCAACTGGACAGATTGTGATATAGATTAGACAGACTGTTTGCCAGGTGAACATTTGAAGCTTTTGTTAGCCAGCACACACAAAAGCATTTTAGTATTACAAAAGCCAAACAATTTTTTACCTAGAATGCTCCAAATGTTACATAACTGAACTGCAAATGGGCTCATTTGAAGTCTCCAACAGCTTTGATCCTCTTACTTTCCATAAAATACACAAGAGGGTTGTGCTGCTATCCAGAAGAACCTCAACAGGATGGAGAACTGGGCTGACAGGATCCTCAAGAAGCTCAACAAAGGGAAATGCAAAGAACTGCATGCGGAAAGGAACAATCCTGGGCATCAGCACATGCTTGGGTGTCACTCAGCTGAAAAGCAGCTTTGAAGAAATGGGCAAGGTAGCTCTGGTGGGCACCAAGTTTGACATGAGCCAGTAATGGGCCACTGCTGAAAAAAAGTCTAAAAGTCTGATGATATCCTGGGACATATTAGGCAAAGTACTGCCATCAGGACAAGGCAAGTGATTCTTCCCCTCTACCCAGCACTGTTGAGGCCACACTAGGTAGTGGGCGTACTGGGTCCAGTCTGGATTCCCCAGTACAAGAGAGACATGGAAACACTGGAAAGAGTCTAACAAAGGGCTACCAAGATGATGGAAGGACTGGGGCATCTCTCCTATGAGGAAGGGCTGAGAGCTGGGACTGTTCAGCCTGGAGAAGGCTTGGGGGGATCTCATCAATGCCTATAAATAACTGAAGGGAGGGTGCAGAGAACCCATTCAGGCTCTTTTCAGTAACACCCATTGCCAGGACAAAAAGCAATGGGAACAAACTGGAATAGAGGATGTTCTGCCTGAACACTAAGATGTTCTGCCTGAACACTTAAGTGCTGTGCAGGTGACTGCGTATTGGCACAGGAGGCTGTGGAGTCTTCTCCTTGGAGATCTTCATAAATTGTCTAAATATGGTGTCTTAGTTTCAGCTGGGATAGAATTGCTTTCTTCAGAGTGTCTGGTATAATGCTGTTTTCATTCAAAAAAAAATGAGGTATAACCAGGTGACTTCAAGAGGTCACTTCCAGCCTCAGCTATCATGTGACCCTACAAAAAAAAAGTGCCAGTAACTGCTCCCCCAGCTGCTCAGACTTAAAACTGATAGGAATTGATGCCTTTCTTCAGGATAGCACATTCTGTCTCCAGCTGCTAAACACATACACAAAAAATGCTATTAAAGGATAGGGTAAAATTATTCCATGTAGAGGGTTAGCCATGGCTAACAGCCCAACTCCCACTCAGCTACTCAATCATTGCCCCCATCCCTCCCACCCATCAGGAGGACTGGGGAGAAAATAGAACTGGAAGGAGAAATCTCATTGGTAGTGAAAGGTAGGGAGAATGCCTACCAGTTATCATCATAGGCAAAACAGAAACAACTCTGGGAAAATTAAGTTATTTGCAATTGAAACAGATACTTAACGAGCGGTTTGGGTAGTGAGAAACAAGACTTTTCCATTACCTAGTCCCTTTTTCCAGAGTCATTTTCCCCAGACCTCTTCACCTCAGAGCAGCTCAAGGACATGGGGAACGCTAAGTGCGTGACAGCTCCTCTCTGCTGCTCCTTCCTCCTCACATCTTTCTCCTGTTTCCAGTGCAAGTCCCTGCCACAGGCAACAGTCCTGTGGACAAACATAATCCGGCATGGGCTGTCCATGTGAGGCAATACACGTATCTTTTCCACCATGGAGCACATCCTCCTCCTCCTCTGCCCTTGATGTTCCCTCTGCTGCTTCTTTCTATGGTTCTGGTTTTGTTTTGATACGGTTTGATTTTGTGTTCTACCTTTTCTTAAATTCTTTTCCCATCTTGGCTGTTGGGCCCAGCCATGCCCTGGATTTTGATTAACTGTATAATACAGGAGGAAAGGCACTGCTCTTTTTTAGGCAGCCAAATTCTTTGGAAACTGAGTGTTGGTGCTATTGAATGCCTTAGTTTCACTTTACAGTAGTTTTGCGAAGTAAGTAGAACTATTAGAACAGGAAAATGAGCAAATTTTGTTACTAAATTTCCCTTTTTGAGATCCCGCTCATTTTTTTTCTGCTAGCACAGTTTTTGATCATTGTTTTTTGTTTTTCCAAAATATAGAATTCTGTAACTTTGAATGTTCTACTAGTTAACAAATCATTACTCTGCTCTAGCAAGATTAACAGCAAAGTGAAATTAACAAACAAAATAATCTGTTTTCCTCTTAATCCATTTTTACTTGATCACACAAAACTGTTACGACTGAAGAACCAGAAGACATGTACTTTATGAGCCATTATGTAGATTGCAAAAAAAAGTTACGGAAATTGTTTTGAACATCATATGTTTAATGTAACTATATTTCTGTTAATTCAGATATGAGATTTATTCTTGTTGTTATATATTTCATGGAATTGTAGAACCATTTCAATTGGAAAAGACCTTTGAGATCATCAAGTCCAACAGTAATACAATACTACAAAGTTCACTACTAAACCAGGTCTCTAAGTGCCACATCAACACATCTCTTAAATGCCTCCAGGGATGGGTACTCCACTCTTTCCCTGGGCAGCCCATACCAGTGCCTAACCTTGCTTTCTGTAAAGAATCATAGAATCACCAAATATTTCCCCTCTAAACCATGTTCCTTAGTACCACATCTACATGTTTCTTAAATACCACCAGGGATGGTGACTCAACCTCCTCCATGGGCAAACCATTCCAGCACCTGACCACTCTTTCAGAGAATAAATTTTTCTTAATGTCCAACCTGAACCTCCCCTGGTGCAATCTGAGGCCATTCCCTCTAGTTCTATCACTAGTCATGTGGGAGAAGAGGTCAACATGCACCTCACCACAACCTCCTTTCAAGTAGCTATAGAGAGCAATAGCTACTGAGCGTCTTCTTCTGCAGACTAAATAATCCCAGTTCCCTTAGTCATAAGACTTGTGGTCCAATTCTCTCACTAGCTTTACTGCCCTTCTCTGGACACACTTCAGGGCCTGAATGTTTTTCTTGCAGTGAGGGGACCAAAACCAAATACAGTACTTGAGGTGCTTCCTCACTAGAGCTGGGTACAAAGGGATGATCATCTCTCTGCTCCTGCTCACTGCAGTATTTCTCATACAAGCCAGAATGCCACTGGCCTTCTTGGCCACCTGGGCACAGTACTGGCTCATGTTTAGCTGAGCATGAACCAACACCCCCAGGTCCATTTCTTCCACGCAGTCTTCCAGCCATTCTGTCCCAAGCCTGTAACGTTGCCTGGGGTTGTTATGGCCAATATGCAGGACCTGGAACTTGGTCTTGTTGAACTTCATCCCATTGGTCTCGGCCCAGCGATCCAGCCTGTTCAAATCCCTCTGTAGGGCTTTCCTCCCCCAAAGTAGATAGACAGTTCTTCCTAAATTGGTGTCGTCTGCAAACTTACTGAGGGTGCACTCAATCCCCTCATGCAGAAATTCATCCAGATTCCTAATCTAAACCTCCCCCGGTGCAACATGAGTCCATTTTCTCACATTCTAGCTCCTTTTCACCCAAGAAAAGAGGCCCACATCACTACAAACTCAAGTAGCTGTAGAGAGAAATAGTCACCCCTCAGCCTTCTTTTCTCAAGACAAAGAGTTTCTCAAATAAGCATGCTAAAAATAAAGATATCTTTGGGTCTCCAAAGGTTTCTTTATTAATTTTAACTGATAAATGTTTCATAAGAGTAATAGTCATCCAGGAGAAGGAGTCAAAGTTAGGTGCTCTCTCATTAAAGAAGTTCTGAAGGTTGAGTAGGATGTACAGTCATGCTACACTTACAGGCACAAGGAGACTCATATTTCATCTCGCTGACAGAACTTCAAGGAGAGTGAACTCTTTCTCCCTTCCTTTTCATCCCAAATAGTCTCATGTGAGACATTTTCCTAGACGGGAGGGGCACGAAACTGTGAAGGCAGGGAATGGAAACTCTTTTAGTAAAGGAAATGAAACAGAACCATATACAACCTGGATAAAGTGTCTTACATACAAGGCTGAACTATAAAAGGGAAGAAACTTGCCCGGACCCCTCTGTGCCACAAAACAAACAAGTTACCCTATTTTCATTATTCAGAAGAATGAAACTAAGCATCCAACTTCAGGACACTATTTCCAAGTCACTGGAGCTCTCTGGATGGTATAATTCAGGATGTGTCCTGTTATACCAAAGCTCTTCTTAAGGATAGAAGAGAACACACCATGCATATGGAGATAGGATTAGGCCAGGAGGAGAAAAACAAGAGATAATTTTGAATGTTATCATCATAGAAAGTGCTGTGTCTACCCTATCATAGGAAACAGCTACAAGAGTGAGCTCAGGCAATAGTGCATGCTGGCAGGAGTGTTCTTTGAATCATCTGATGGTGTCCCTGCAGCTGTGGTGTGGAGCTGAACCCTCAGCAGCACTGCTGGCCAATGCTTCTCATTAGGCTCCATGGTCTAAGCAGCCTCTTAGTCTCTCATTTTCCTGCACTGTGACAGCAGAGATTAAAGATAACCAGGACCTTTCATTTGTGCATGACCTGCTGCAAAAGCAGGTAGGAGTTGCAGGAGATCAGAGTTTGGAGAGTGTGGACTCCCTGAAAACAGTTTAACTCCAGGGGCCGGAGCTTAGCAAGAACCAGGAACTCAGACAGCTTCCTGGGAAGTGCTCTATGGCTGTGTATTTGCCTGCCTGCTATCCAACTTGACTCCCCATAGTGCACCAAACTATCAAAAGAAAACTTCCTGAATCATTTTAGATCCCATTGCATTTTTCCCTACAGGAAGGAGACAGTCGCTGCCCACCAGCACCTCTGGTTTTGGAGATGACAGGAGAGAAATAGTTCACCTTAGTACCATGACTTTTATATTTCATGTTAGGGGTATCATGCCTTATAAACTAGCTAAGGAGTGTTTGTATTTCTTGATCGAGTACTGACAATATTTAAATCAGACAATGAAATAAACACTACTGCTCTCAAACTAGAGGCAGACCAGAAGTGTAACACCAGATGAGCAAAACCTGAATTAATCAGAAATCTCTGGCTCAGGACCATATCTACTAGTGAATAGCTAACTACAGAACCACATGACCACATGTAATAGAGAGAAAAGGAGAAGGGGAAGAACCTGGCAGAGTCGCACTGGTTTCACCCCTGCACTGGGGCCAAGTAACTGCTGCTCCCCTGCTTGAAAGGGATGGCCAATCTATTGAACGGGTGACACCACCACCAGTCACTGCATGACAAACAACACTGCGTGGGGCTGCCAGGTTGTGACCAGCAGCCTAGAAGAAAAAAAAAACAAGCAGTCCTATGACTGAGGAGGAGAAACCTCCACCATGAGCATCATGCTCCTTCCTTGACAGGACCGCAGGATGCTGATGATTTGTCATAACGCCTCCTGCCCCTTCTGCTCAAGGAGGAAGCTGTCAGCCTGAGGACTCCAAGCTGTGTTGGAAGGATGAGCGCGACACCCAAGAAAAAGGGATGATATTTGAAGACTTTCTTGGGTAATATTTTTAAGGGTATTAAAGAAACATTTCTTAGTCTTTCTTAATCAGTTCAGACAATGTGTTAGTATTCCTGCTAATAAGCAAACAATAAATGTTTGTTGTATTTTTATTAGACTGTTAAAGTGGCCTGACAATAAATTCTTAGCACATATATAATGTGTTCCCTTCTGGCCATAAAAAGATTTGGAGTGCATCATCTGCTTCTCATTGCCTGGGAGCACTTTCTATCAGCTTTCTGGCCAACGTGGATCTTATTTCAGCTTCCTGAATGCTTCAGTGAAGAACACTTTCAGGGGGACAGTGGTTTGCTCCAGGGACCAGGCACAAAAACCTATGCCTAAATGAATTACCTGTAACTATTTGGGAAGGCTCCAAAAGAAACAGGAATTGAACTGAGATCATGTCTGCACTCAACATAAATTCACCCTAACTGTCAGTGTAGCACTTCTGCATGGTAATTTTTATCCCAGGGGTTTCCAGGGCACTTTACCTATGAAATTTGCATGTTAATTATTCATTTAATTCTGGATTCATCTTCCTGAACTATTGAAACACAGTAGTTATTCTACTGGACGTAGCAACATCCAACAGAGTGTGTGGGTAAAGAAGTAAATTGTTAATTATATGAAAAGTGAATCATAAGGCAGAACATAGTCACATAGCTTAATGCATTTCCCAGCTCAAAAATAGCACTTTCAGCAACATAATGCCAGTGAAATTGTCTCGTGTATCAATTTGTTAATAAAAAATTGAATCACTGACATTTTTACAGCATATTGTACGCTGATGGACATAAAGTTTCTAAGGGGTATGATCTATCAGTGAAACCTCTGCAAAGAAAATAATCTTTCTCTTAGATTAATCCGTAATTAATCTCTTCTATTTTGACATTTCAAAGTCATTTTGATACCTGGAATTGGGAACTAAGCGAAACTTTCTTAGAGGCCACAAATTTCCATTAGCAAGCCCAATTTTCAGGAACATTAATGAGTCCCTGGCATTTAATCTAACTGTGTTTTAGGATGATTGGAAAATCCCTCGGAGAAGAAAAATATCATTTCCCCCTCTTCAGCTGGAAGAAAAATGATGATGGAAAAAGCTGCAAAAGAAACCACAATGCCAGCTTTGTCAGGAAATATTTACATCTCTGCAGTTTTAATGCAAAAGGCCTTCTGCATTCTCCCATTTGCAGCGTTTCATGTCTGAGCGGGCAAGCTGCCTGAAGGCCCGATCCTCTGACAGAGTTATTGTCAGGGAGGTCAGCTGTAAATTTCAATCAGTCAGTGCAGGGCACAAGGAAAACATTGTCAGGAATATTTCCCTGCAGCCTAGCATGAGATATAAACACTGAATGTATGGCTCTAAGCATAAATCTGCAAATAAGAACTCATCCTGGAAAATGAGAATTTTAAATTCGCACTACAGCCTGCTACTAAACTACAAGTTCTCCACTGATAGCTGCTTTTCTTTGCTGGGGAGAAATTTCTGCCATGATTTCTGAAGCCAATGATTTTATTTATTTATTTATTTATTTATTTTTTAAAGAAAAAGCAAACATTATTCTATTACAGGTATTAAACCCCAGAAATTCCTGTGATAATCACATGCTAAGCAGTCAATTAAGAAGAATTATGATTACAAAATTAAGAATTACATTGTACATCCATGTGAATTATATCTAAAATTAGTCTAAATTACCATATTTGCATCTAATTTTTGTTGTTCCCAGCTCATAAGTTCTTATCATGGGCCTTTATCTTAATCACAGTATGAACACACCAGAACATTACTACCAACTTAAATGAAGTTTAAAAGGAAAGTCTGAAAATAGTCTGAGGAAAAATAACAATCGCATTACATTCCTTATCCTACTGGTTCCTAAGAAAAGCTTAAAAATGTGCTACAAAACCAAAAGGGGCAAAAGGGTATTTGTCAGAAAGCATACATCTGAATGTGTTATGACACTTCAGTCAGCATTCTTGCAGGTCTTGTGTACCAAAGAATGCAGGTTCAAGCCATGGCTCAGCTTTTCTTCTGTCCTAGGACAGGCTGCTTAGAAAAGATGTGGATGCCCCATCCCTGGAGGCATTCAAGGCCAGGCTGGATGGGGCCCTGGACAGCCTGATCTAGTGGGTGGCAGCCCTGCCCATGGCAGGGGTTTGGAACAAGAAGATCTTCGAGGTCCCTTTCAACCCAAGCCATTCCATGATTTTATGAATTATCTTCATTAGGATTATTGTCCCTTCCCATCTTCCCTGATCATAGAATCATAGAATTTGGGTTGGAAAGGATGTTTAAGATCATCTAGTTCCAACCCCCCTACTATAGGCAGGGACACCCCCTTTAGACCAGGCTGCTCAAAGCCCCATCCAGCCTGCTCTTGAATGCTTCCAAGGAGGGGGCATTCACAACCTCTCTGGGCAACCTGTTCCAGTGTCTCACCACCCTCACAGTAAGGAATTTCTTCCTAATGGCTAGTCTAAATCTACCCTCTTCCAGTTTAAAGCCATTTCCCCTCTTCCTGTTGTTACATGCCCTTATAGAGTCCCTCCCCAGCTTTTCTGTAGGCCCCTTTCAGGTACTGGAAGGCTGCTATAAGGTCCCCCTGGAGTCTTCTCTTCTCCAAGCTGAAGAGCCCCAGCTCCCTCAGCCTGTCCTCACAGGGGAGGTGCTTCAGCCCTCTGATCATCTTCGTGGCCCTCCTTTGGACCTGCTCCAACAGCTCCATGTCCTTCTTGTGCTGGATGCTGTACTCCAGTTGGGGTAGCAGAATAGAGGAGGCAGAATCATGTCCCTCAACCTGCTGGTCACACTTCTCTTTATGCAGCCCAGGATAGAGTTGGCCTTCTGGGCTGCAAGTGCACATTGCCAGCTCATGTTGAATCTTTCACCAGTCAACACTCCCAAATCCTTCACCTCAGGGCTGCTTTCAAGCCATTCTCTGCACAGCCTGTATCTATGCTTGGGATTGCCTCAACCCAGGTACAGGACCTTGCACTTGGTCTTGTTGAACTTCATAAGGTTGTCATGGGCCCACCTCTCAAGCCTGTCCAGTCCCTCTGGATAGCATCCCTTCTCTCTAACATGTCAGCTGAACCACTCAGCTTGGTGTCGTATGCAAACATGCTGAGGATGCACTTGATCTCATTGTCCATGTTGCCAACAAGGATGTTAAATAACACCTACTATGTAGGCTGCTCATCTACTCCCACAGTTCCATAACTTGGCCACAACTCCACATCCACTGCACACCTTATGCAGACCCCACCACTTCTGACTGTCCAAACAACAACCAAAGGCAATAGGCACTGTCTGCAGACTGACATGAGGAAAGCTATATCCCTCCCAGAGCTCTGCTGTGCCAGGGACAGCTGCTCCAATTGTGCTGGAGACCATCCAGCTCCACCGCTGGTGAATCCAACCCACCTTCCACAGATTTGCAGCTACCTGATGTGTTGGCTGGCTGTGTTGAGAATTTGGTTCTAGCACAGAGAGCCATTTGTATGTCCCTTTGGGCAGGACACAACCTCAATCAGGGTTAAGTGTAATAAACAGATCTGAGTTAGGCTGTGTGAGAATTTGTGACAAAATATTCTAGGGTGTTCTCCCATGATAGCTATACAAGTCTGATTTATGGTGTTATAAGGAACCAGGCCTCAACTCATAGCACTGACCGCACTATGGGCAGCAGTGTATCACTTTCTACTGCCTGTAACTTCAAATGTACAACCTTCAACCACAGCTTTTAGCCACCCTTGCATATTCTCCTTTAACCACTGAAGAAGAGACCATCTCAGGCATAAAACTAGAAGCTGTGTATGTGAATCCTCAGCAGATAGGTTCAAACATAGCACAAGGGAGCTCAGAAGCAGGTTCACGCAAGGTCTGAATTTGAATGACTGGAAGAAGTTATAGTGCTCGTGTGAGTTCTCACAGTGCTGCACAGTTAACTTCAGCCCTGCTCTGCTAACACAAACCCAAGGCTTATGTTAACAGGATAAGCCAAACTGTTATCACTTCTACTTACCACTTAAGACAAAAATAACTCTGTGGTTTGTTTTGTCCTCTGGGTACAAAAGTCCTGTCTTGCTTGGTGGTTTGAGGATTCAGAGAACTGAAATGGAAAGGCTGTTGGTATTATATTAAATGTTCTTTTACATCCTTGTCTGCTGCTTTCTCAAAAATAGTCAGACACTCTTTGATATGTACAAGAGCTGAGACTACAGATCAGGACCCAAGTTTCCCTATGCTGACAGAGGAGGAGCAATCCATACAGGGTGGAAAAAAAATGAGATGTCTTCTTTAGGAATCTTCCTCCTTCAGAGTTAGGGACATGGAGAGAATATTTGTGTCTGAAACATCTGATTTTGTGGCACTGTGCCAGGATCTTTGATTGTCCAAAAAAAAAAAAAAAGCCTTGAAGTGAAATTATGCCTTCTTACTTGCTGGTAGATGCAAAAGATCTGGTTAGAACGCAATTAACGTATGTCTAATAACTCTGTAAATAGCAAAAACCTATCTACTGGTCAAAAGAAAGATTTTCTTAAGAGTGTTTTCAAACACCCTCCCTGCCAACAATGTATTTGCAAGGAGAGCATGGACTGCAGGGTCTTTCTCAGCTCATCCTGCTCTGCACTCCAGTGAGTTCTCTGGGAACTACAGCTGTTCTGGAGAAAGGCACAAGTCACTTCTCCCCTTTTCTGGAGTTTCTACTTGAAGCATGCTGCAGCAGGAAACTGCTTTTTTCCCTCTCATGTACCTCAACATTTTATTTTTTTTAATATATAGAAGTTCTTGCCTTCACAAGAAGACACAAAGGAAAGAGTAGGGTGGCAGCTCTCACACCAGGAGGATCTGGAGGGAGAAAGAGAGGTCCCAGATAATTGCAGTCTCATGCTGAGTGCCAGTTGCAGGAAATTTTTAAAGTGGGGCAAGAGTGCAATTTTTACAGCAAGGTGCCACATGAAGATGTGTTACCAAGTGAGAATATTGTGTATACACAGTACATTAATTAAGAACTGGAAATAAATAAAACAGCTTCACTCTTTGTATGACAGAGTTTGTGAAAAATCTCTGGAAAAGCCATCAGAATGCAGACAGATTTTTAAAAAAAGTTTCCCTGTGCGTTCAAGGTAGACCCAAGCTTGATAAGGAAACTGTTTTTATTCTTTGCTTTCTGCTAAAGGGATGAATTATTAATGTGGTGATAATAAAGCCTACTTAAACCATCTGAATAGTCTCCTCATAAATCAATTCAGGGATCAGTTTTGCACAATGCTATTTTGCCAACTGACCAATGGTCAAGAGGAGACAAAAACGTTAGCGAATAACAGGAAAAATCTATAGTGTCAACTTCTCTTTTTTTCCTTTGCATCACTATTAACAAGACTTCATGTATTTTGAACAAGACCCATTTTTAGTAAATTTCTCTCTTCTCTTTAACTTAAGGATTTTGTGATTGAAGTTAGGTTAAAACCCTGAAGTGACAGATGAGGTTCTGCCATCAAACTTCTAGCACTGCATTCATACAGACAGATATGCACAGGTTGTGATTTACTGGTAAAGGGCCATCTGAAAAGAAAGTTAATTTGAACAAAATGTGATTTACAGAAAGGATTTAAACCTGGTGTGCTCATTCTTCCTTCATCAGTAAGTAAACAGAGCTGCCAGAAAAGAAAAAAATAGAAAAGTAAGGAAAAAAGGAAAAAAAAAAAAAGGAATCTAGGCTATGCCTACCCTAACAAGTAGTGCTGCACAACAGGAAAGTTAGCAGGGGGAGATGTTTTGTGCAGAGAACCTGATAGGTACTCACAGTATATGCATTTTGAAGGTTTAAATTCAGACAACTTATGTTCTGGTCCCACAGGCTGAACATTCACTAGTAGCTGCAGCATGATAGAGTTTCTCCTCAGCACACCTTAGATTTCATTTCAGTTCACACATCCTGAGACTTCACCACAATGCAACTCGAAGTATGGTCAGAAGATTCACATCAGAAGTCTGCTTCTGATTTGAACTTAAGCATAAATATAGATTCAACAATAGACTGTCAACTAAGAGGCTCTGGCATGTTAGAGAATTTCTTCAAACATCTTCAGTGATGCAGCCAATGCTACTTTTGATTTAGAAGCCAGACTTCTTCTCAGTTGTGGTCAGACCACATGCATTAAGGCTTAGTGAAAGATAGTGCTTGTAAACACTAAAGGACAGTAAGTATACGCAACTGTGCAATATGTTATTTTCTTGAAAGAATTTAAAATCAGAATGATAGGACCGTAATGCACAGGTCTGAAGATCAGGTTAGCATTTGCAGAAGTTACATGCTTATGAAGAAGAGGATTTGAGACAGATTAGTTAGAAAATTCAGAAAGGATGGAAATTATTTTCTGTAGAGCACTATCTCACTAGGTCTATCCATCACACAAACATTACCATTTTCAAAATAAAGCTTAAGAGGATCTAAGATATGCCTGGCTCTTGAAGTGTTGCTTTGTGTATTGAAATGAATTTCAGCTGAAATGCCTCACAATTGTAAATGATAGTTGGTAGATATATGAACAAGCCTAGCTCCTTGAGTAATCACACAAGTGCCTATTTCCCAGGAAAAATGAGTCCAAAGTAAATGCAAAAGCAGGCAAGTCAGCTAGAGGTGGCTCCTTATTGCAGAACAACGTCCACACTTCCCAGAACTCTCTGAAAGAGTAGCCCAAGCAGATCTGTTCTTGGCAATCCTTAATTTGGTTTAAAAAAAAACAAAACAAAATTTACATCACTTATCTTGTCGTGAATTGGTCATTAGTCTCACCTACAACCTGATTTCACATCAAAGAAAAATCTTATTGCTCAGACATATAATTTTGGTAGAGACACCATTTATCTCATATGCCTCCCTTGGGGGTTGACAAGTGAGATAAGACTATTCCAAGTTAGTGACTACACTTCTTCATTCTATGTCAGTGAATGTTTCAATATCACTACTAGAACAGATTTACATGAAAGCAAGCTTGCAACCTGTGTACCTTCTTATGAGCTGAAGATTTAGTGGAACAGGAACCATCACCTTTTGTTAAAGGCATTCAACTACTGAGTCTAAAACAAGTCAAGATCAGACTACCAGTTCTGTAATGTATTGCAACAGCTGTCTCTGTACTATTGTTCAACTGCACTGGGAAAGAGCATGCAATTGTTTTTCTCACTCAATATCAGTGTACAACTGGACGTACATTTGTTACATTAAATTGAATGGCTGAATGTAGTCTAGCAAGTCTATTTATGGTTACATCTACCTTTTAAAATATTGTGCCATGAAAGCACATTACACCACAGACAAATTTGTAATAGGTAATCTTCCTTTGAAACAAGATGTAATTTGGTTTAAAGTCTTTCAGTGTAAGATTGAGTTGCATGTTCTGACACAAAGGGGTCCAAGGTAAAACCCTTGAAAAAACAAAGAAAAGTAACTGATGTCAAAAGTATCCCCAAGACTGCATGACTGCAGGGTTCACTGCTGTGAGCAGAGCTACTGGTGTTAAACGATGGATATTCACAGGACATTTCATTTTTGTTTTGCGTTGCTCAGTTTATGGAATAGTTGTATGCAGTACTCTGGAAATCCAGAATTCTATTTTAGAAAGTGAAGTAAACAAACTGAACATCTAAAGGTCTTGCATCTATACTGTGTTTGGGGAAATATAAGTTACAAAACTGTGGTGTTGCAGTTATAGCTAAGAAGGTCAGTCATGTCAAAGTTTAAAGACGGTTTTAGAGAATGAACACAATTTCTGTATTTAAGAAAATATAAATACAGATAAAATCTTTTAGAAATAAAGTTAAATATTCAAGATTTTTATGCAATCTGTAGCGTTTTTAAATTCTATCCCCCCAAAAAGGAAAAAGATGGGTATTTTTAAATATCTTGTTTGGCAGAAATTATTAGCTTCTTTTATTGAACTTCCTAAGATAACAGAAAAAATGCCTGCATTAAAACTGTACTTCAAACCTAAGGCATCTCCACAGTCTTGTGTGCTCGTCCTTCTCTAAAACCCAGACCTTTCATTTTTACCTAAAACATACTTTTTCTTTCTCATCTTCCAAGTCTTAATTTTTCACAGCCACATCACTTAATTACAATAGTTCAATTAAACACTTCTGTTTCTGCAATTTTATATTGCCAGTCATTTCCTATTTCTGTCCACACAGCCCCACTCCTACAATGCTGCATATTTTGCTTTTGTAACCTCATATGACTCTCCAATTAATTAATTAGTAGAAACAGTGATTTCATCAGTACTATCCCCATATATGTCTTCAAGTTTAAAATGAATGTAAGACTCAAAACTTAATCTGAATTTGCTTACTCTTGTAATCTGTGGCTCTTATAACCAATCTCCAGAGTAAAAGAATTAAAAAACCTCCCTAGTTTAACACACTGGAGAAGACACCCAACACCTGTGTCTGCCAGTGAGATACCCTTTTCCCTTCTCCTTCCCCACTGCTGCCCCAAGATGGTGTCTCTGAGAACCTCTTTTCATGCACAGTTGCTGCAGATGTCAGTTATGTACAATGGGACTTGGAGCAAAAGTATGCATAACTTAAAAATATGCATGGATTTATAGACAGCATAACATTGAGATTACCACATTCACATGTATTTCCTCCATTTCTTTCTAGTCCCTTTCTCAATAAAAGACTCTAGAGTTTTGATCACTGAAGGTTGTCAGGAATGAAAGAAGCCGCTATTGCCTAGGAGTAATTGAGTTGATCCTTGAAGCACAGGATAACTAAAGAGGCCTCTCAATTTCTCATGTTTTAATCTCTTTCATCGTATCACATATTTTAGCCCTGTAAAGATATGGTATTGCTAGGATTGATAGCTTAAGAGGAAATACACATCTGAAAATATTTCTTCTCAAACTGTGAACTATCAGCGTGAATTGATATAGTATTTTATTTGAAATCTCTGAACATTTTATATGTTCAATTTTTGTTCATGTGGAGGCTTAAGAGAAGTCTTGAAGCATATACATGTTCACTAAGATGAAAAAAGGTATAAGAACAAAGTTATATAAAAAACTCATCACCATGGTAACTAAACGCAGGCTAATTTTATAACCACATTTTGTTGGGAGGGCAGAACATATTGTTAGCTCTACATCGCCTGATCAAACACTCAAAAAATATCAAGTAATAAATGATAATTTCTCCATAACAAATAACTACCTGAATACGGAATTCTAAAAAAAAAAAAAAAAAGAAAGAAAATCAACTCCACAAAAAGCCACAACTTTGAATACATTTATACAATGTGCTCCAACGTTTTTAGACAAGTACTTATGTTTTAAATCCTTCATGGACTATTTGTGAGAGGAAAAAAAAAATAAGATAATGACTGCATTTCTTCCAAATAACAATGTAATATTTAAAAGCAAACTACCTGTGCTATATAAAGCACTCCCCCAAAACTGTTTATAAAGGAACAACATTCTACTCAGTGTTTTGCACTAAGAAAAAAAATAACAGATGTGTTTGTTTGGCAGAACTGGATAGCAAGTTATTAGTTGTTCACCTTACCTGTGTACCATCATGTCACAGTGGATGCAAATTTCCTAAAATACAACAGAGTGCAATTGCCTCAGTCAGATCAGTAAAGGGGGAAAAGATCCTTCAAATTAATTATTACCAATAGACCAGAAAGAGATGCTAGATTAATTTGTGTTCATTTAGGATTTGAAGTTTCAGCTGAAGCTACCAACAAAGGCTTCCACTGAATAGCAATTTTGGTGGCAGTTTCTGTGACATGCCCATCTGCCTATGGCCTTCTATTACTTACATCTTCCCAGTACCTGCATTCCCATCTTATTGGGAACACATGTATTGTTCTGAGTAACACATTTTAATGAGTTACTCACCAGAGAGCACAGCACTCACAGAAAGCCTGGACTTCACTGCTTTGCTGTAATACATTGCCTGACTTTATGCAACAAAATATTCACGTGCATTATAAGAATTTCTGAACAATTGTATGTGAGTTTGGTGATCATCACTTCATGGCACACTGAAAATGTTATTTCTTTTAGAAAGAAGACAACTGAGTATTATTTCACATGCAGCATCTTATTAAGTTTTAAGTGGTACTGATTGATCCATTATGAATGAAAACATATTTCTTCTTGTGGAGCCTAATAGAATGGAAACAAGTTGTTACATATTATATTATAATAAATACTTACTATTTCAAATTTCTAATAAAAACCCAGAAATAAACTTCTCAGTGGAACTGAATGCAAGGTTCTTTTCCATTCAGAAAGTCCTATAAACCAGCTAATTGTATATAGGTTATGTCAGGCATTGGACCTTTTTCCTCAGGCTCATTGTAGGATTGCCTTCATTTTAACTTCATGCAACCAAAGATGTTTCCTCTTATGTGGTCAGATACCATTTCCACTTACCAATAAATATTTCAGAACTTCATATTAAGTATTAATTGAAGAAGGAAAAAAAATGATGATGTTTTGCTTTCCTAGTGGGTGTCCTAACTGCTAGCCTGTACAGCCCCAGTCTGTTGTGGTTTCTGTCTTTCGCCCCATAAATACTTAACTAGTATGTATGAAGTGGATTTATTACAAGACGATAAAGCTTAGAGACTAGTGGAAAAATCCCCTACTCTCTTCATCTTAAATCAATGGTCTCTACAAGTAGAAGAGGGGGAAAGATGCCCTTAATCATGTTAGGTGACATCAGAGTGCGAACCAGAACCTCACTCTTTGAAGAGCGAATGTCTGTTCTGTCAGTTCTGTCAGTAAGTGTATAGAAGATAGGAACTGAGTGACTTCAAGTCATCGAGATTTAGGTGGTGATGAGTAAAATCTAGTTGCAGAGTCATCTTCAGTGACTGCAGGTCTAATGGATATTCTGTCAACATTAGCAGGAGCTAAATGTTATGCTGAGGCACTTAAGGGAAGCATATGAGTACATTTTCTTATTGATGTATCCACAGAAGGGTATCTAGATTCAACAAGATTTGATTGCTACTCAGACAGCAAATAGATTCTTGTCTTAACAATCCTCTATATAAAGGGGATCCTCGGGAGCTCTGCAGAATTAATTTTTACATTTTGCTCGTTTTTTTAATGGGTGAGTTCCAATTCCAGAAGGAGTGCAAGTGAGCAAGAGCTAAGAAAGTATTTTGAAGAAAATGCTCTTTGCTCCTGGAAGGGAAAACAATTTTCTCCCTTTTAAATTATCTTTTCCATTTTGATGGCAAAATAATTTCAATTGAAGAGTGCTAAAACTTCAAAATCATTTAATCAGAATGCTATCATAATTCAGACCCATGCCATCCATGATACAATACCAGCAAAATATCAGACTACAACTGTAAATAATTTTAGCATAGCATTTCAGAAGTTCTGTTATGACCTCCAAGAAATAGTAAATAACTTGAAGCAAAGTAAAAGGTACTGGGTATATGATAAAGAGGCACGGAGGCATGTGAAGTAGCTTGGTGTTATAAGCTCAGGCTCCTGGTAAAGAGAAAGCACCTACAGAATTACCACACAAACCCACTGAAGCCTGACACAGGAGTGAGGAACAGCTGGTTATGCTAAAAGCCAACTTGGTTGCCCAGCTGTTCTAAGGAGGTGTACAGTGCCGGAGAGATAAAACTTGATCAACAGGAGATCAAGGGAAAGTCTTCAGACCTTTGAAAAGACAGTTCTACAAGAAGTCAGAACCTCCTCAGTACCACTTCTGAGAGATTGCTCTCTGAAATATCACTACCAATATACAAGAGGCCTTCCTCAAGTGGAAGTTAGCAAACATCTTATTCTCTGTCTCAGCCCCAAACCCTTCACGTGGGAAGTTTCTACTTAGCAGAGGAAAAGATGAAAATAGTAATAAAACGGACAAAAGAAACCCTCAGATAGAGCTTACTGACCGAGTAAAAAAACTCCATTAAAATTTGACCTTTTTCCTGACTGAACAACATAGAAAACAAGAATAAGCATTCCAAAGGCAGCTATTTGTCATTCTAATGCCATTATTTTTTGAGGAAAGGGAAGAAAAGCCAACACAAAGTAATTTTTCTCCCTGGAAACTAAAAGAACTGGGTCTGAAAAAGAAGTTGCAGGTCAAAGCAAGTGTCAGAGAAGAGAAAAAGACTCGGTTCACAGCAGCCATGAAAGGAAAAGATTAAATGGCGTCTGATCGATTCAGAGCACCCATGCCTGGAATGCATGATTAACCTGACTGGAACAGAAAGCATCCAGAAAGAGGGAGGATGGGGAAGGAGTCTTGCAGAAAGGAACTCGACATTGTACATTTTGTTCTTTCTTTTCTTGGACACAGAAGCAAGGTTTCCCTCTCAGAAGCATGTCAAGGTATAAAGTGCAGTCTCTCTGCACTCAGGTGAGGAAAAAAAAAAGGGTTAGTTGAGTAGTGAATTCCTCTATTCCTGTCACAGACAGGAAAAGTTCTTTTCGACATTTACCAGGTTGCTACTGCACATTATGCCTAGCTACAAGAATGCGGGCCTTTGTCACCTCTGTTAGACCACTGTATATATTTTAGTTTCAAACAATCCACTTGTGCAGCAGATTATTTCTGCTGTATTAGTCTGAAGACATATTGCTTGAATCATAAAGTTAACACAGCAATCAATCTATCCCTGCACATAATAAAAGACATCGAATGCATAGCCATCCTTTCAAACATTCAGCCAAGTAAGGTCTGTATTTACTGCTGTTGGTAAAGTTCTGTACTTGGGATTCATAACTAAATTATTACTTTGTTTAACGTGAAGCCTAAAAGGCACATAAAGCTTCCTCCAAAAGTTTCAGGCTTTACATGATCAAAGACCCTTTATCAGTATTTTTTCCATTCAGATATCACACTGTAATAGAATATTTTTAAAAAATAATAATAAAATTCAGAAAATCCTACTACGAAAAGCAAAAGTGCAGATGGCAGCTTTCCTCAATAGCAGTACAGAACAGTAAAATTCATCTTCTGCTTTTCAAAAAATAAATACTTAATCAAAAGGAATTTTCTCTCTGTGAAACCTTCTTCATCTGACTGTCCAAGTACTCCTGCAAGTGTACATACGTTCAGACTTTTTTTTTAATGTCAGCAAATGAAACAGAAGCCAAAAAAGAAGAGTTTATGGAAGAACTAGGATACAAGATAAAAGGATGTGCAAACACTTCATATCTTTCTAAGTCTGTACCTATGAATGGGAGTAGCTCCAACAAGCAGTGCCAGTTAATACAGGACTTTAAGCTGATGGGACTTGGAAGCAAACAGAAAATGTTTGAAGGTTGATACAGCTTATAATGGTGGGGGTATTCATTTTCCCCAGGATGGCTTGTGTTGTGTGCCAGGTCTTGAATCTTCCTTTTAATTACTTGCTGACTGAGCGCACAAAACACATTGGTCACACATCCAAGTCTTGCAGGTTGTGATTTACTCTGCTTTGGAGTAAACACACCATACCAGGCCATTAGATAAATCATCCATACCAATTTTTCAGACTGAGAGTCAATGATTTGGATTACTGCCAGTTCAGAAAAGCCCTGAACTTGTGTGTACTAAAACTAGCCATTATAAGTTGCTCAGTGGAGTTCCAGAATTTTCCAAAATTATCAGATAAATCAGATATCAAATATATCAGAACCAGAATCAAAAGGTCCCACTTCATTTAAGAACTGCCTTTGTGTCCCTTTCTGAAAATGAAATTTAAGAAAAAAAGCACATTTTATAAATACCTGATTGCAAAATCTTTACAAGAAACATTTGCCACTCATAAGGCATCTAACTCCCTTCTCATGACAGACGTCACCATACTTACTTGCAAACGAGATCGTCTGCCACACTAGACATTAAAACCAATCAATACATCATAGTTTAGCTCTTTGGAGATGTCATGTAATCAAAGTTTTCTTAAATGTATTATTTTTTAATGAGTTTAATTTTCTTCATGTACAGAAATTAAAAGTCTGACTTCTTGAAGTACAGAGTAACTTGCCACACCCACAGGAGCACTTACGTATAGTGGTAGGGAACCCTCAGTATAAGGCAGCCAATAAAACAAAACAATAAAAACCATCATCACCAGGACCTGATGAAAACATACTGACTTCTACTGTAGGGAAAATGTGTAGGATTAAGATTAGATTTTGGGAACAGAACTTCAAATAGAAAGATTTCCCCCCCCCCCTCTGGTCAAATAAACATTTAGCTTTCCACATAGAGAAGTTACTGTCAAAAATTACTGTTCAAAGTCAGTCAGCTAAGTATCAGATTAGAATTTACAAGCATTGCGTGTCCAGAACTGGAGCAGCTGAAGAACAAGCAATTGTCTTGCCTAAATACCTGGGTAACTGAATATACAATCGTCATACTAGTATTGTTTCAACTTCACTTCTTGCTAACATCACATCTAATTTTATTTCTTAGTAATGACTTTGTAGAAGGACTGTGGAAATCTGTGGCCATTGCTATAGACTCAACCATACTAACTTGATTAAATAGTGGAAGTTCTTCTCTTTGTTGTAGATAGTTTACATGGAGTGAAGCAAGATGCCAATCACTTCAGACAAAGAACACTGAATATTCATGAACTTCCATAAAAGAAACTGAAGAAGAAAATATCCAGGGAATTTCTAAATTTTTAAGTAAATGCATAATAAATTTCTTCCTTGTTAATCATCATTTTGTTGGCTTGATTGCTATTGGAGAAGGGAAGGAGATAGATAATTTAGACATGCCTACACAAATTACTTAGACTGTAAAAAGAAATCCGGGATTTTTTCACGTGGCTTGATAATTGCAAGTGCTCAAATTGTCTTTGGAGAATAAAAGCAAATGAACTTATTGCAAACATATCAAATGGTATTCAGTAAAAAAAAAATAGAAGTTTAGAAGGTGTAGTAGAATAACAGAGACATGAAGTATGACTGGAGGCAGAAAAAGCCAAACTTGCAAGAGAAAAACAGAACCAGCCTTTACTGTTTTTTTAATTAATATAAGTGGTAGTTTTAATTGCAACTATATTCTCAATAGAAAGTCATGCACTGGGGAGAATTCTGTAAATCAGCATTCAGATAGTGTTCATCAGCATGACCATGGTCCTCTTGTATGTGACTTTTTAAAGGAGAAACTACAAACAGATTGCTATTTATTTTTTTAACAGAGCACCACATTTTTTATTATTTCCCCTACATAGCAGAAAAAAAAACTGACTGTATTACAAAAACCATGATCTAAAAGCGATCATAAGCTACAACACAAAGGAGATGAACAAAGTAAGAAAAAGCATTTACATAACAAATGTTCCATTTACTTCATAGTAACCAAGTATAAATGGGCTTCGGCTTAATTTCTGCTTGAAAATAATAAAAGTCCCTGCACTGTGGGACTGAGCAATACAGGAGCTGAGATTATTTTTCTATACTGCAGGGATCCTGAGGGATGTAGATCCTTATTGGATTCCATTATTGCTGACATTTCACAAACCCATTAAAAAGAGAGCTCTTATTCCTAGCACTTACAGTCATCTACTAACTAAATCTAGTTACAGGAGTAAAAATTTAGAACGAGATGAGGACAGGAAGGCTGTGAATGCATTTGAGCTGTAATATAACAGCTAAAGTATACGGGAATATATATTTATGCTTGTGTGCCTGCATGTATAAGTATATATATGCACACACATACAAACATAAAAGCATGTGTCATGTGAACTCAACTGCCAGCCATGGGTTAATCATTTATTTCCCCATAGCCTCTAATTAAGGACTGGCATTGAGAACATGAAACTATTAGCAGTCAGCAAGACCATTTATCTCAAGCAGAGGAAAAACATGAGACTGATCAGATGAAGAACCAAGCCTAAAGTGAGAAATGACAGAGAATATGAGCAGAGGAAAGAATGGAGTTTTCAAGAGCTTTACTGCTTAGCAGGAAATAGTGTGACATGAAAATAGCAGTTTCCTCTGAAATATGCTTCTGATCTATAGCAATTGTTGACTGATTTTCATAGAATGCTTGAAGCTGGCAGGGACCCAACCCTTGCTCCAGCAGGGACACCAAGTGCAGGGGGCTCAGGACCATGTCCAGGCAGCTTCTGGAGATCTGCGCCATAGCCCCTGGGCAGCCTGTGCCAGTGCTCTGTCACCCGCACAGCACAGAATTGCTTCCTGATGTTCAGAGGGAGCTTTCTGTGTGCCGGATTGTGCCCATCACCTCTTGTCCTGGTGCTGGGCACCACTGAGCAGAGCCTGGCTCCATATACATATATATATGTATACATACAATGTATATATTGATGAGACTTCTCCAGGATGAACAGTTCCAGCTCTCTCAGCCTCTCCTTTTATGAACGGTACTCCAGTCCCATTATCATCTTCGCACCTGTCCAGTCATGTGATCCTTCAAGTCATTACTGTTTCTTTTTAAATTTTACCGTACTCTTCTAAAGATCTGAGATATTTTTCTGTCTTCTTTCTTCTTTTGAAAACCGAAACTCTTTGGCAAGGCAAATTGCTATGCTATTTTCCAGTTATATGGTCAAGGAAAACTATCTTAGATTACAGACATTCTGAAGCTTTGTTGTTTTATGATATACAACATCCCATCCAAAATTGAGTTGAAATAGACTATGAAATACAATTATTCCAGTCTTCCTTCTTTAAAGCTCTGGCCATAAACCAGTGCACATATATGAGTTCAAGCACATCTTATTGCAGCGTGAGGAGGAGCTGGAGCTTAGCTTTGCATCCAGAAACTACAACAGAAACAGCTGATGGGAGTTTCATTTCATTTGCAATGGATTCTCACATGAGATCTCTGTAGAATAATGTTGCATGACATTTTAAGATCACTGTGAATCTCTGAATCAGACCAGAGCCTTCAGGAAAAGAACTGAGACTCAGAAGAAATCAAAGCCAGACTTATTTTCTCCTCCTATAGTGATAACTTCGTATTGCTACTAACACTTTTTAAAAGCAGTGAGGCCAGTCTCTTGTTCTGAGCTTTCAGACAATATTTTCTGGAAACAAAACATTGTTTTGCTACATTTTTAAATAAAATGCAATTCCAAGAAGAAATGAAAGACTTGAAATTGTAAATACTCTTCTGCCACTCATGAATTCCTATGGTAACAGGATTTAAGTCTTGAGCACATTTGATAGCTTTTCAGTATAACATATTTCACCTAAGAGCATAACAATTCTGACTGTAACATCCATCAAACAAAGCAAATAATACTAGCCTTCAAAGAGAATATTCAAAGACTGAAAAAAGTTTTAATGAGAACATTATTAGTCATCCTTCATAAATCCTTCAAAAGGCTCAAGGAACAGAACTTATAAAGAAAGTGTTGTTTACACACTATCGCTATGAACAGTTGGGTCTACATTTGAGGTTGTAACATTTGAATACAAACAGAAAATATGACAACTACTGTTTTTCATCCTCATAGCTGCAGTAACTCAGAATAAAGAGTTAAATCAATCTGCTGCATCCAGCAGCTCTAGAGACAAATGGATGAGCGGGCTGTCATGGTAGAATAGGCTGCATGTATTTAATTTCTGCACTGATGATTGTGACCCTCCAATAAATGCTCTGAAATCAGAGTCCTGGGAGCTATAACAAAGGAATGCTGGCATTCAACTGTTTCCTTACAAATTAATAATTCTTAATGGTGCAACCCTGCTGTTATCAAAAGCTTTAAATCTCTTTTGCATCTAGAGTATAAGTCATGACAATCAAACATTCCAGCACCGAGTATACGGTGCGGATTTACATGGGGTTGAATTACATCGGCTCCTTGCAAAGCCAGTAGGGACAGTAACTTAAGAATGGGACATACAGAAGCCTGACCAGGGTCAAGGATGCCCTACTGGGGCATCTGTAAGAAAACTCAGGGTGCCCATGGGAAACAGTTTCAAAATCTGATATACTTTAATTAAGACACACAAGAAGACTTTAGCTATGTACAACCTGGGGCTAAAGAGTAAGTATACACATCAGCATTGTAAAGTATTTAATGAATTCAGGCAGGATACAGCAGACAAGGGGTCAGCTCTTTCCTCTGAGGGTTGCAAGCAACATACCACTTCCTGGGCAGTTCTCTAAACTCAGTGTTAGAGCATAACTAGCCAGAGCTGAAGGGAAAAGCATTTCTCATCCCTTCTGCCAGCCACAAGTCACCACAAAGAAAAACATTAAATACAGAAAGCTAACAAAACAGCTAAAAGGCACTTTAAAGCCTTATGGATCCTTGGAATCTGATCATAGAGAGTTTCAGAACAGGTCAACCATCAACTGTTTTATCCCAAGGCATATTTTATTGCCAGCACAAGTTTTATTGCACAGTCATTGCAAGTTATGTTTTATTGCACAGACAAGGTATATTCCATGGCCAACTAGGTCCATATGTTTGCATCAGCATCAGTTTCTTTTGATCTTTCACAGGTATCAGACTCTCAGAAAAGAAAAACTCATTTTCATCTGCTCTGGTTTTGCCTGGGATAGAGTTAATTTTCTGCATAAGAGGCTCATATCATGAAGAATTTTCAATTTTTGCTGAAAAAAAGTGTTAATAATAAACCAATGTTTAAGTTGCTTCTGAGCAGTGCTCACACTAAGTCAAAAACTTTTCAGCTTCTTGTGCTGTCCTGCCAGCGAGGGGGATGAGGGTGCACAAGGATCCAGAAAGGGACAGAACCAGGACAGCTGACCTAAACTGGCCAACGAGACATTTCATACTATATGGCATCATGCAGAACTATAAAACTGAGGGAAAGAAGGAGGGTCACTCATAGTGATTATGGTTGTTTTCCCAAAAAAATTATTAAATTTGAAGGAACTCAGTTTTCCCATAAGTGGCTGAACACCTTCCTGCAAATAGAAAGTAACAGATTAATTCTTTGTTTTGCTTTGCTTGGAGGCACTGTGTTATTTCACCTGTTAGGCCGTCTTTATCTCAAGCCATATCTTCTTGTTTTGGCTCTTCTCATTCTTTACACCTTTTAGCCCATTGCAGAAGGGGTAAGGCAGTAAGTAAGCAATGGGGTGGGTGCTTAGTTCCTAGCTGTGGTGAACCCACTGCGACTAGGCTAGAAAGTGGCCTAAGTGGCCGGGGGCTCTACTAAGAGAAGCAAGTGTTAACCTCTCATTTAGTGACTGTTTATTTCAGTAGTGTAGAATAATTTCAGATTAGCAGAGGCTGAAAATCAGGCTTAGACTGCCACCAGCCTGAAAGACAGAACACACAGTTGAGATATCTGAAGACAATGCTATGGTTTAAAAAGGTCCAAAAGGAAACCCAAAAACAAATCTTCCAGGTGAGAGCTTCACCTAAAATCATACACAACCCACATCCTGATGTATCTATTTTGCCAATTACTATTACTCATGTCTAAATAGTAGATGAAGTTATGATAACCTTCCTCCATCTAGGTTGTAAACCAACCAAACACCAAGTGGCTGCATTGGAATGACATTGAATCCAAGCCAATAAAGATAGGGTGATTAAGGAAGGAAAAGAAAAAGAAAATGCAAGCTCTCCATCACAGTGTAGGAACTACTGAAGACCACCAGGCAGATGGGAGGATAGGATAATAGGATTTTTAATTTTTGTTATCTTTTGAAATATTTCAAAGTGTTCAATCTAATAATAATTTAGTAGTTAGACTTCTGCTGTTGGGTGGGTGGGGGCAGAAGTACAATTAAATACAGACTTCATCAGTCTTGAAAGAGGTAACCTAATATTTTTTACTCTTGAGTAGAAGAAAATACAAAGAGGAGTATTCTCCTGTAATTCATTCACATAAATCAGAAAAAAGGTGGTTGAAAACATGAAAGTAAGAGGTAAACTTGAGCACAAGTGATTATGAACTAATACAGCTGATGCATCATGAGTTAGGTAAAGAAATGAGAGCACAGAATTTAAGAAAATAGTCTTCAAAAATTTGCTAGCTAGCATACTCAGGAGACAAGGGTAAGCTTATGGCAGGGAAGGGAGAGATTTTCCAACTCTTAAAGAATGATATTAAGAGCACAGATAAAAAGGATTCTTTCACAGATAAAAGGCAAGAGGTCATAATGTGTTCAGCAGCTTAAAATTTGAAATAGAAGAACATTACAAAAATGCAAAGCAGAAAAATCAGGGCAGAATGAGACAGATGTCCTTCGCTAATAACAATGACTAACAATTTTTTGTATCCATGACAGTGAGAATTCTGGCTGGAAACA
Source organism: Pavo muticus (assembly GCA_016647715.1). Lineage (NCBI taxonomy): Eukaryota > Metazoa > Chordata > Aves > Galliformes > Phasianidae > Pavo > Pavo muticus. The sequence goes on from JACDJE010000034.1 coordinate 792,761, forward strand.
GAGAGAAAAGACAAGACCCCAGTGAACCACTGGGTATTGAGAAGATTAGAAAGCATTACTATACCTACCTCTTACTTTTTATCTCCTCCTTTGGGTTTTCAGGATCCTAGACTCAATATTCAACGTGTGCAAAATAAGTCAAATCAGTTGCATTTTCCTTTACAGCATTTTTCCACTTTTTTTTTTTTTTTTTTTTTTAACATTTTCTTCTTGTTACTAATGCCTACTAGTTACTAGTGCCACAGTGTGACAACAAGAACACACATACTCTTTAACATAGGAATGGGAAGTTGCAGCTTATTCTCATGGCTTGTTTTTCACTAAATTATTTGCTTACCTTCAGAAATTCTGTTCCAAATCAGTTAGCCATACAACCCTTTCAGTAAACAATGGCACACACACAAAAACACAATGAAACTCCCAGTGATCTTAGAAATGCATGTTAATTATCTTTCAAACTCTGAGTAGCAGAGGAGTCCCCTTCCATTTTCTTACTGATGTTTATAGGACTACCTTTTACTGAAATCCTTTCCTTTCTGAATCTCATTCTGCATCCCTTTTTAGCCTTCAACTCAGGCATTACATCTTCATTTTATGCACTCTAGTAGCTGACTAAATTTCTGCTTCTGTTGTCTAAGGACATAAAAAAGACAGACCAAAATACACTTACAAGAAAAGAAGCTCTGAATTTTCCTGTACTACACATTTTTTCCCACTGGGAATACTTCGTCAAAAATAAACACAACTTGCAAGCTGTTTGGCAATATTCTTATTAGCCTTTTTCTTTATCCCATAATATCTTAGTAAAGCGGAAAAAAAAAGCAGGAATATGAAGTAGAAGCTAAGTAGAAACCCAGCCAAAAAATCAAGGACTTAATAAAGACTGTAGTGCTTATCCCCTTCACTTGATGAATGTCCTGTTTTTAACATAATTGAACAAAGGCATAGGCAAAGTCAAAAGCATCCACAGAGGGGCAGTAAGAACACAATGAGACTCAAAAAATCATACTATAGGAAAAAAAAAAAATCAGACTATATGAAATCCATTTTCTAAAATAAATAAAGACCAAATCAGGAAGCAAGAAAAAGAGAACAGTCCTTTAATGCAAATAAAGATTACTAAGGAAACAGTGAGCAAGTATTTTCCATACCAACAGAGCAAAAATATGTAGCTTCATTTGCAGAAAAGCGCTTTGATTAACTGTGTCTAAATGGATAACAGCCATTGAGAGAGACTGTCTAGAGCTAGCTCGGAATTGATTCAAAACCTTTAACAGATATGATATAATGCCGCACAAATAGTTGTCTAGTATTGTAAGTTGTCCCAATTGGTCTACATGACCAGCTAAAATTTCTTCCAGCCCTGTTTTTTGAGGATTATGGTCTGAAACATAACCTTTCAGAAGAAAGGATTTCACAAACAGCCAGAATGTAAACTAACCATTCCTGTATGTCTATATATATAGACCAGAAAACGGCCTTAAACACTTCATCTATTACACCTTATTGCACATGTATTTTACACCTGCAAAATCTGAGATACTCAGTGCTTTTTCCAGACACGGTGGTCAAACTTTCATACTGGAATGTTACATGGAAGCAGTTAACATGCCTGACAGTAGCTACGAAGCACTTTGACAAATTCTGTTTCATGACATTTTCCCTCTGTTCCTTTGAGATGAAGCCAGTAGCCAGGATGACTCAGAAGAGTTGGGAAGAAGATCCTTTTGAGTCCTCAGGCTGTCTCTCTGTAAAACAGCTACCATCATGGCATAAGCCATTACACACGATTACCTGCATGGAGAACATATGAGTCCCCTCTCAGCCTTCTCTTCATCAGATTGAAGAGTCCCTGGTCTCTCTGACTTTCCTCACACAGGCGTTGCTTCAGGCAAAACAGAACATGTTATCAGCTTGCCTTACAGAATACATTCAACCCAAGCTACAGCAAAATGCTCCAAAAAACTAAAAAACAAAACATCAAACCTATATGTCACCAGTTCAGCCAGCTAAAGTGGATAAGATTAGGGCACGATAATAGTTAGAGGCAGAGCAAGGGAAGGGATGAGAAAAGAAGGAGCCTTAGCAATCAGACTTCCCTAGGCAGCTTAAGGCTGATCAGAAAGCTCTCCATTAGCTGAGTAAGTGTCCTCCAGATCGGCTAAGAGCATCACATCCACCCTGATAACTTGTAAAGCCTGTAGCTTTAACAAAGGACCTTCCTTATCTCTGGTAGAGCACATCAGTTCTTATAAATGTCTTTCTGGAGTCTTCCAAAGGATGGAAAATCTTTCTTCAGACAATCCTAGTGTGATCTTACAGGCAACTTGCTGGCTATCATGCAAATGGCAGCCACGCTCCTTTCCCAGCTCTTTCCTTCTACCTGCCATGCATCCTTTCTGCTCCCTTGCATCTGCCAGTCACGGCTCATTTTTGCTATTACAGCAGCAAATTAATCAGCTCAAGAACAGATGAGTACCAGATGCAGCAGAAATGCACAGAGAGGGGCAGAAATAAAGGAGAATTGCCCCTTTTGGTAGCAAGCTGTTAGAGCAGTGCAGCACAACACAGTTTCATCCTCATAACATTTCCTCCTTACCTAAGGGAAATGTGATTGTTCGTAATTCAAATAGGCACTGCTTCACTTCCTTAAGTATATTTTTGTACTTCTCTGGCTAAGAAAAATTCTGCTTCGAGAATTAGAACTCCCTCCCTGTTTTTAATATCTTTAACTTCTAATAATACAAAGTATAATTAAATGCAAAATAATTTACATTCATCTTTACGTGTTGCATCATCCTGCATATTAATAAAACACAGAAGTGTCCACATTATGACAATTACACTTATCTCCTGACTGAGATGAGCCATAGCAAAACAGTCATTTCAACAAATGGGACCATAGTTTCCACCCTAGGAATTTTTTTTAAGTCAGACTGGCATTATCACAGTAGAGTAGTGTTTCTCATAACTAAGAACTAATCAAATGAACATCTAAGATGCAAGCAGTAGGACTCATTACCTGCTCTTCAGAGAGTAATGTATTGGCAAACAGCTAAAAGTGCTTTACGAATAGTTAAAAAATAGATAAGGCTTTCTGGGGCTGGGGAGCTCCAGAGGTACCGTGTCAATACCCCCACAGGAGCACATTAGATAGTTCTTCCTCCTTCATATGGATGACAGTCACTGTAGGTGGCTACAAAGCAGGATTCTCTCCAGAACAGCGGGAACAAGAGGCGATAGCTGAATCCATTACACTGCAGAGAATAGCTCTCATCCAGCATGCAATTTAATAGTCGAGTCCAATATGTAAAGTTTTATAACTGCAATTGCTCACACAGGAGCATTACAGATTCGGGAGTACTGGCATATTTCAAAAAATAATGATGCTGCATGAACTGTGATAAAATGTATGGGAAATAAAAAAGTACATCCATCAATTCGCAGCATAATCTCAGCAGTTAAAGAGCTGAAGATTTGCAAAAGAGACTCTAAGAACAGTTCTGGGAAGTGTCCAAACAATACATCCATGTCAGAGAGCAACAGCAAGGCAATAGGTATGTGATTTGAGGATAAATTTGGCAACATTTTTGCAGAAAATGGAGTGGATTCCTCACAGCACTTTGAGATTGCTTGCCCACAAAACCGGATTACAATCCTGAAAAAGCAGTTAAAAATAACTTAAAAAACAACAGCAAATCAAAGCCTGAAAAATTCCTCCTCAGAGAATAATGAGTTCAGATCTATGTTTAACCTAAGATGAACAGGTAAATTTGCATAAGGCCCTAGAAAAAACAGATGGTGTAAGATTTAAAGTAACACTATCAGGAGCAATGTGCCTGTATTTTGCAGAGATGAACTCTTCAGTTCATGGTATCCCCATTGTATCAGACAACTCCACTGCTGCTAGGAAGATTTGTTCAGGCAGTAGCCTAAAAAAGGACACTAATACAGAAACATTTCTATTTAGAGTACATTTCTTAAGACAAATCCATGTATGTGAAGAACAGCCCTTCTCCACGTTACTCATCCAGCCCAGCCGCAGATTTGCCAAGTCTGAATGACGTACATATCACTGTGTCTTTGGCAGGAGACCTGGGAGCCTTACTGGGAACTGTGAAGACACATCCAGCAAGCCTGTCAAAACAGGGACTGTTCACACATAGCTAAGAGGATGAGACAGAACCATCCTCACATGACTTCTGCAGTTGCATCGGAAATCTGAGGAAACAGTTGCTCTCCATTCCACTGTAGGAGGATGCCAGCTTGTCAGGATGCTGATCTGAAGCTTTTTCTAAAGCAAAAGTGGATGTGCTTCACCTCAGGAAGAAGGCAGCATTCCTGTTAGCAGGACGCAGATTTCTACTGTTACTGCTTACAGCTGGCACCATTTGTCTGCTCAGCAGTTTTGCATGTCAGCGCTGGACCCCACACATTACATGGGTAGCACTGGTCCTACAGCTCAATAAATCTTCCATTCAGCAGGGTAACATAGTGAGACGAGGGATGAACGAGGGCTCTTTTGCTCAATTACATTGCAATGGGTGCAGCTTTCTTCAGTCCTATAGGACACAAATCACCACTCAAAGAATACCTCCAAGACCACAGATTTTAATTTGCTGCCACCCAGGATCTCCACCCTCTGCAGTCAGAGTCCCTCACCTGCTCCGATCTTGTGCATATACGTCACAGAACAATTGGCTACAGAAGCTGCATCTTTTACTTTTTTCTCTCTGATGTCGCTTGATATCTGCAATAGCCCAAGTTCAACAGCAGAGGGATAGAGTGCTTTCTGTCAGAACACAGTGATGAAGATTCCTCTGTAAAACCAAAACCAAATGCTCATTCCACTGAAATTCAGCAGTATCATGGTCTACCCATGCTGGAAAAGTATTGCAGCCAGTAAGGAATTAGCAGTTCCTGTTGTATTTCAAACTTAATACAATCGGATGTTGGATACACCTGCATAGAGTACCTCTGAAGATGGAAAGGGTTTTCACTACAGATGTCCAGGAAACTTGGTAGCTCAAATCTAGCACTGTTTCTTAGATGGCTCAGAATTTAGACAGAGCTTGCTCAGACTAGGTTCTGACCACAGCTTTTTTATCAATCCTTGCTATGAATCCAAAATAATTCAAGTGTCAGGTCTAAAAAAAACTAGATTTAGCCCCTGTCCAGCTTCCCCCAGACAAATATTACTCACCTATAAAAGATGCAAAGTGATATTTCTAGATAGGTGGTATAACTGTCGATAATCAGGAAGGATCTGATTCCCATTCAGCAGTAAAAGATTCTTTGTAGATCAAAACCCAGGAAACTAAGTATGAGCCATTAGGTCCTGTCTGCCTCTAACAGAGAAATAATTTTCGCTGCAGTCTAGTTTTGTATACACCATCCAACAGCACCACCTGCCCCCACAGAGAGAGACAGCCTAGAGTGAAACAGCACCTAACTTTTAGACATCAGGTTGTCTAAAATGCAGGTAGTGTTGAGTCCCACAATGCAAATTAAGTTATTCTGTTATTCTGCATGTGGAAGAGTCTTTCCCCCTTGCCTTTGTCTCATCTAGGACAAGCTGCTGTTTCCTGAACAGTTTCCCTAGAGACGTCAGCATCTTCCAACATATTGTCAAGCATGATTTACACAGGCTTGAAAAAGCACAGGACTAGAAATCACATATTAAAATTCTAAAGAAATAAATAAATGAAATAAAAGTTTTCTATCATTAAGTTTCCTACAGATGTGATGAATATTTGAGAAAGATGCAATCCAGCTTTTGAATACCAACCACTCCTGCATATTTTTCTACTCCCTACTAGAACAAGGGGCACGATTAGTGAAGCACGAAAACTTCAACAATAAATGCATTAGTCAAGTATTAACATATCAAGAATGTATTTTCAAATATATAAAAATCTGTGGCCTGTTCAACTCCAATCATCAAAAGATTTATTTTTTAATTCCTTCATGAACTAGAAAACACGTTATTGTGTTTGATGCACTTAGGGAAAATATAAAATCAAAGCAGCATATTCCCTATCACCTAAGATAGGAACTCCAATAGGTTTTTAGCAACAGCGGTACTCCCCATTTTTTAAAATATGACCATGAAATAATCCTAACGTCGGTATCTGTGCAACTTAAAAGCCATACTTCTCTAGTCAAGGATATTAAAAGAGCTATCACTATTACTTCTTGTTTGTGAAAAAAACGTAGCACTTGCTACATTTAGTACTTAGTTAAATGAGAGCTCCTCTGGAATTCACATGTAATTATTGAAAGTGTGATGTTTCCATGAACTAGAAAGAAGTACTCAATTTGAAGAACTTAATTTTTAAGGCAAAGCAAGAAGTTACACATTCAAGTCTACACACCCCAAGACAGAAAAACATTTCTCTTTAAAATAAATTGAAGTTTTCTTCACTGATGTCCAAATAATTTTCCATGCAAATTAGACACCCGCTATCAATACCTTGAACATATTTATTTGTAAGGAATGTAAGGTCAGCAAGCAATATGGATGCAGACTTGCACTGCTCTAGCCTGACAGTTTAGAGAAGAATAAGTACAACTCAGAGAAACTCAAGACCCAAGCAGTACCTTTGGATCACACATAAAACATCAGAATTAAATGTCCTGGCCCAGCAATCTTTCAACTGCTTAATACAATAATTAAGCCCACATGCTGCAAGTTGTTCTTTTTTTCCCTGGGTGGTGGAGGTATACAAATATTGCAAGAATTCACATTAAGAAAAATTATTCTTCCTGTCCTACTTCTGAAATACTCCCAGCTGTGGGAGTATTTTCAAACTCTGTAGAGCTCACAGTAACATCACAATTTATGTTTAAGCAGCACAGGAGAAGAAGAATAGCTACTATATCAATCTATGTTTTATTTCCTCGATAGGAAGTTTGATAAATTCTGGCAGAAAGCCCAAAAACTTGAGTTACCGTAGGAACTATGCACGTGTTGTGCTTTGTTTGCTTTGAACATTCACAGTCCAGCCTTACAGAAGACACATGGACACTAAGGATTTTGATATCACACTTCAAAATTGCTTGAATATTTTATGATGTATGCCTATCTGCATATTTTCTGTTGAAAAAAAGCAGACATTATTAGAATAAACAAATTTACAACTCAACCTTGATAGAATATTAGAAGGGAATTCACCACATGCTATGCTAGGTGGTGAACAAAGGGAGATCAAAAGCTTAGCCAATCTAGGTGGTTCACCTCTAAGATCAGACCTCCAGAAACCAAGATTCTCCTCTCTAATCCCTTGAGTATATTACTCTTTTCTTAGAAGCGAATCTGAAAGAAATATATGAAAGCAGATGTGTCAGATGTGCTTAAACTATTTTAACCAAATAATCACCTTAGAGCTATATATTTGATCAAAGTGCTATCAGTCGTGCAACCCTCCTGAGCAGGAGGACAGGATGCTAAAATTAGCCCAAATTCCAGATAATTTATATAACAATTACAGCTTATTAAATTTGGTCAAGAATTTGCCAGTTCTAAATAAGCCAGTGAAACAAACTTAATTTAGAAACACAATTTCTTTCGATATTCAGACTATTAACAGAAAACAGACTCTTACTGAAGTGTTCTCATTACTTTTATGAGAACTGTGTTCAAAAAACACATTTACAGGAAAAATGGGGAATTATTTGTTTTATCCATAAGAAAGCTGACTTTGAAGAAGTCTGTAGCAAAATTCGGCTTTAACAATGATTTCAGAGAATCATAGAATCATTTGAGTTGAATGAACCCTTAAAGATCATCTAGTCCAACTTCCCTGCGCTGAACAGGGACATTTACAGCTACATCAGGTTGCTCAGAGCTGCCTCCAGCCTGACCTTGAATGTCTCCAGGGAGGGGGCATTCACCACTTTTCTGTGTGTGCAACCTGTTCCAGTGCCTCACAACCCTTAACATAAATCTTATATACGTATACATACATATTTATACGTATACATATATAAATATATGTTCTTATATCCAATCTAAATCTCCACTCTTTTAGTTTGAAACCATTTTCCCCTGTCCTATCACAACAGGCTTTCTGGGCTGCAAGGACACACTGTTGGCTCATATCCAGCTTACCATCCACCAGTACCTCCCTCCAAGTCCTTTTCAGCAGGGATGTGCTCCACCCTTTCATCCCTCAGTTTGTATTGGTAGTGGGGGTTTGCCATGACGCATGTGCAAGACCTTGCACTTGAATTTGTTGAACCTCACGAGGTTCACCCGGGCCCACATCTTGAGCCATCTATCTGGTGTGTCAACCACACCCCCCAGCTTGGTGTCAGCTGCAAACTTTTTGAGGGTGCACTTGGTGGAGGTATTAAGGAGCACTGGTCCTGGTACTGGCCCTGAGGAACACCACTTGCCACTGATCTCCATCTGGACGTTTCAATCTAAGAGAGCCTGAAGAATACTATAGCTTGTGTATTTCAAATTATTTTAGACTTGATTTCAGGAAGGGATGAATCATTTTTTTCCTTACTTAATGTCACAAGCTATGTTTTATTTCCTTCTCATACTGAAGCTTCACTGTCCTAGAGCTGTCAGAACAGGTTGAGCATCTACTTACATAGACAAGTTACCTTCTACGCTCAACCTCTCAATGTATTTTTTAAACTTCAACTGTAACTATGCTTTGCATGCCAGTAGTCATCAGTATTTTGGAATAACCAGTTTAATAGCTTTTGCAGGTGGGCAAAGTTTCTTCAGATTCAGTTCTAAGCCACCATATAGTTCAGGAACTCGCATTGAGAAAGTCAGATAACAAAACAGCTAGGAGCCCCAAAATACATTCTGAACAGTAGAAGATGTCTCAAGGAATATTAATGGCTATGTCTACACTGACAGTTTATAAGCAAAACATGAGCACTGAAGGAGTTCATTAGATTTAAACTACGAAATTACCCAAGTATGAAATGAATGTTTTCTGTAGAATGGTTCTGTTACAGGTGCACTCTACCTACCAGATTATTGTTTTGAGCACAAAACCTCATAGAATTTTAGACTATAGAATAGTTCAGAGAATGGCTTGGGTTAGAAGGAAAATTAAAGATCATTTACTTCCAACCCCTCTACCATGGGCAAGGTTGACAACCACTAAATTAGGTACTAAGTCAAGTCAGTTTGCCCAGGGACCAACCCAACCTGGCCTTGAACACCTCCCAGGATGGGGGCATCCACAGCTTCTCCGTGCCTCACCACATCAAATCATTTGAGTTGGAATGAACCCTTAAAGATCATCTAGTTCAACTTCCCTGCACTAAACAGGGACATCAACAGCTACACCAGGTTGCTCAGAACCCCCTCCAGCCTGAATGTCTTCAGGGATGGGGCATCCACCATCTCTCTGGACAACCTATTCCAGTGCCTCATCACCCTTAACATAATATATATATATATATATATATATATATATATATATATATATAAATTCTTACATTCAATGTAAATCTCTCCTCTTTAAGTTTGAAACCATTTTCCCCTGTCCTATCACAACAGACTCCACTAAAGAATCTGTCCCTTTCTTTCTTACAGCCCTCTTTCAGATACTGAAAAACCACTATCAGGTCTCCCCAGAGTAGTCTCTTCTCCAGGCTGAACACCCTGTCCTTGTAGGAGAGTTCTTCCATCCCTTGGATTGATTTTGTGACCTCTGAGTACAACCACCCAACCAATTTCTTATCCATCAAGTGGTCCACTCTTCAAATCCACATCAGAGATTAGAATGCAGTGTGGGACCACGTCAAAGGCCTTGGCATCACCCTCATGTCTTCAACTGAAGTAAAACTCCACTTGGAGTCAAAACAGGCAGCAAAAATACAAAAAAATTGTATCATTTTGTTTAGCGCTCTGAAGCAGGAAAATATTTTCACTAGATTTTAACAATCATCAGGAAATCTGCTGCACAGTGTCATTTTAGCTAAAAAAATAACAGCCTACTATAGTCTTTACTGTATTTATGTTCTGTGGTTCTAGGTAGACCACCATTCGCTACAGAATAAGTAGCAGGCAGTGGTGCCAAATTCCATTAAACAATTTTGGTGACAATTGTTTAATACTTCAGAATGATTTAAGGCTTACTAGCTTTTAAACATTCACAAGCCCCAAACACAGAAATGATTAGAAAAATGAAAACAAACTAGATCTGATCATAGCGCTACACCTACGAAAAGCTCACAAAGATGAATTAGAAATATTCATATACTCAAAACAATTCTGATGCTGTTTTATGTGAGTTTAGTATAGACAAAAATAGATCTTTGAAGCTTGATAAGGAAACATCTAACATGGAATATTGTGTTATGTCTGAAAAGGCTAAATTTGCTCAAAACTGTGCAAAAAAAACTCTGGTCATTTCGCAGCTACCAGTCAAATGAGTCAATTTTATCAATGAAATTAGACAAGCTGCCACAGAAGGAATAAACTCATGGAAAAGCAATTCATCATTTGACTTACTAGTATTATACTTAAGGCAGCACAAGAGACAAGAAGAAAAAATTCTATTGGAAGATCAATTTCTTAAAGTTGCCGCAAGTGTTGATCGATAATATGTATTTTAAGTCAGAGCTATGCTGTCTTTCACTGCTAGTCTTCTTTACTGGCTGTTACAGGATGTTCAAATCCAGCTGCTGACTTTACCACAAGCTTCAGCAGCAGCTGTGGATCATTTAACAAGGCACAGCACTGCTGAACATGTCAAGTTTCCACTGCATGAAGGAAGTGCTAAACAAATGAATTCAAGTGTATATTCACAAAAATTACAATAGCACAAAGTACAGTGGTGCATACAGTCAAAATATTCATTGAACTCTTGAGAAACTGTATGACATGAAAATAACCTAGATTATGAGTGCTGACAATTACTTGTTGCTTGTGTGACAGTAGATGAGAGCAAGTGTCTGAAACACCTTCCAAATTCTCATGGAGGGAGAAAGGCTGCTTCTCAATAGCTGCAAGCGAAGTAGTAAGGGGCCAGTTGTAAAAATTTAGCTAACACCTGGTCAAGTAGGTGGTACTTACTGAATCCTCCAAGAGTTGAAAGACAATGCCACAAGGTCAAAGGCTGATCAGTGTACTACCAAACACAGCCTACTTTGAGAGCAGGACAGATTGAGAAGAACCTAGAAATGGGAAATGAAGAAAACCACGGAAGCAGAAGATACCAACAGAGCACTAATTGTCTAGGAATGGTTAGGTATCCTGGCCTCAGACTGCATGCAGCTCACAAGCAGCTTCATGGCATGAAAGGAGTATCTTGCTGCCAATTTTCCCCAGATAAGTAGCCATCTCCCCCATTGGAAAGCTGAGAATGAATGGATGCAACTCTGCAAAACCTGATATCAAAACCCAGTCTTACACTCAAATACTAGCAAACAAACCTGTGTATTATACAGCCAAAGAGTCATCAGTTAAAGGTGCTGGTGAAAATATCAACAAAAGCCACAAAAAGTAAGAGAACATTTGAGCAGTTGACTTTATTTAAATTAGCTCACGTAACTTTTCCATCAGGGTTCCCACAAAGCAGCATTTGCTGTAAATTGTTGATATCCTCTTGATGTAGCTTGCAGGGAGCTTCCAGACATCCAGCATCAGGCTCCACATTCCATCTGAGTCCTTTGAACTACTTATAAATAATTCACTGCAAGTTTCCCCGTGGTCATGTTTAAATAGTGTTCAGCTCATTCTAGTTAAAGGGAGCACAGTACACCTAATCAAGCTTCAGCACCTGCTCTCAGTATTTGAATTTATCTGACCTTTCGTATGTCTCACTGGTAGCAAACAAATTTGTTGCCATTAGTTGAGCAGTCTTGACTACATATCTTTAGCTTATGATCAGGATCTAAATTCCAGTTGCCACATCAACATGGATATTGCAGTAGTTGGCACAGAATACTTACTAAAAGAATTCAGGTTTTTTGTTTCTGTAAGAGTCCACTATTGGTTACCAGTATCCACAAATTAACTAAGCAACTCTCATAAGACTTACAATACCAGAACTGAATTCCAATTCAGAATTCAGACTCTTAGGAGTCTGCTGTTCTGAAAAACTGCAAGGAGAGGCATACTGTTTTACAAAAAAAAAAAGCTATCAGTTTTGAAGAGTTCGCAAACACAAGTAGAACTTAATTTCCACATAGTTCAATAATGGTCAGTTTGATTTAGAAAAAGATATTCTAGATTATATTTCATGTGCTTGTATGGATTATAACTTCAGGTAGCATTAGAAGTTTAGAAATCTATACTAACGTTTTCTTTCACTTGTCACCAATGACTATCTGAAGATAGTTTTTCAGCCCCAAAAATACAGCTCAGTAACAGTGTAGCCAACCTTATTTTAAAAAGACATATGAATGACAAAAATGCTTATGAACTATGTTTATACAAATACATAAGCTTGTAAAAACAAGTTGGCAACATCCACGTTAAATATTGAAAAATTTAAACTCGACAATGTCAGAGAAAAAGAACTAAAAGTTAATCACACCTTCACTTTTTCATTGGTTATAAGCCTGGCACCCAGCAGCTTCAGAACTGAACTACACCAAAACACTGCAACAAAAGTGAATATTTATACTAATGACTCCCTCTGACAAGGCAAAAGACACCTCCATTACCGGAGGATTCTAAAGTAGCTTAGTGGTGATAACAGTGAAAAGGACATTCTTCACATACTGGGGACTTACTACTTCAAGTTCATGTCTCTGGCCTATTTTAAGTACAGTTTCTTACCAGCTATAGTTTTAAATGGGAATTCCAGAAATGCCAATGCTAATGCAGAAATTGCATCCATCTGAAAGCAAAAACTCAACACAAATCTTTCTAGCAATGTTTATACCAGCTGTTTTGTAGGATTTTAGCTCATTTTATTTATAAGCTTGAATAAAAAGAAAAGTGCGCTGTAAGTTTGGTATGAAAATATTTAAGAAGCACAAGTTAAGAGAAAAACAACATGAGTTATGAAATAACAGCAGTCAGTTTATCAAACTGTACATTAGAAAGTTACACATACATCATAAAACAGTTCTCTATATATTATTCAAATCCAGTTTCACAATTTCCTCTGATACAGCGATGCTTAAAAGTGATATTCAGTTTCGGACCTCATTTAAGGAAGTACACTTATTTCCTCTATTTTACAGGTGCAAGGATGTTTATTTTGATAGCAATTCCGTATGGATATTACTTTCAACAAAACATTAAGTTGCATTTTACTATCTCGAAGGCAAAAGGCTATCAACAATAATAAGGTGACAGTTCATCATCACTCATGTCCGAATCATCTTCATCCACTTCACCTTCAATGACAGATTTCTTGCCTTTGCAGCATGATACAATTAATCCAATTAAGAAGACCTGCAAGTTGCAAATTAGTAAAATTACCTTTACTGAAGGACAACATATGGAAAACTGAATGGCAGTGTGAGAATGCAAATATTTCAGTGACCTTTATCTCTAGATCAAAATACTTACTGCAATGAATGCCCAGTTCCCAAAGTAATAGACAGCGCTGAAGAACCAAAATTTATGAAGAAAAAGGTATGTACGAGTAACAATACACTGATCTAAAAGGAAAGCAAATAGTACCGATTAACACAGAACAAATAAAAGTCAGCTATTTCCAGTTTACTTATAGGAAAACAGCTCAGCACTTTCAGAGGGTACCCAGCTTTTAAAAGTAACTCCACCTCATTAAATCAAGCATGCTACTCCCTATCAAAAAGGTACGGGAGAGGGATATTTGATTTTGAGATAGTGAATATGAATACTGTTGGCACTAGAAGCTGATGTAAGTAAATCCATTAGCATCAGGTACTTGACAGATCTGTTAATTACTGGCTGTTCTGACAGATCCTATTATATTCAATTTTAGATGAATTGTAATCAATAGCAAGGAGATACAAAGCAGATTCTGTACTAGAAATGCATTTTAATACCTCAAGTCAGAATTCCCCAGAAGCTGCTTTACCACCGCCACATACTACAGCTCACTAGTATGAGTCAAGGATAGGCCTCATCAGGAAAGCATGCTGCTTGACCATTCCAAGATGACCTTCTCCCTGACCAAAACTGTGGTGCCTAGGATACCTTTATCAAAACAAATTCCATTCCTTTAACAGTTCAGTGACTTATACTTGACAATATTTAAAATTCTTCTTCTGTTAGTTTTAAGTTAAAATACTACTTCATGCAGCACACTGATCTCTATCTGCCTTACAGACTATGAGATAGCATTAACTAACAAAAAGTTAAACTGGGATTTCACAGCTATTAAACATTAGACATACAACACTGACACATTCTACAAATAACTCAAGTGTAAAACAGCTCTAGCAGAGAAAGCAGACTTCTCCACTATCAAATGAAAGTAAACAAATGGAAAAGGAACTTTGAAGTAATCCTTCTTGGTTCTCCATTTTTCTTCAAAGAATGGAGACCAATTCTTTTATTTCCCTCTTTACACCATTCAATAGTACATGCATAAAAAAAGAGGAATAGTAATAATTTAGCACATTACTGATAAAGTAAGAAATACTGCTAGCATGAAGCTGCCTCACAATTGCAAGTAGTATTATCAACACCATCTGCGGTTCTCCAGCTGGTTACTTAAATTAAAAACAGCTAAGAGAACTTTCAGATGTCTCTCTACAGTAACTGGATTAAATAGATGATAAATATTTTAGAACACTTAGACCTTGAGAAAAACATCTCAATGGAACGCGTCAGAAGTTCAACTAACTTTTAGTTGATTCCCTCTGAACTAAAACATTACTGAACAGGCTGATGTAACAACATTTACATTCCTGTAATGACAATTTAGAATAAGTTGATGAATAACCTGAATTAAGATAAAAACATTGCTGTTAAGAATGATTATTATGCATATTACTGACAATTCCTTGATCTTTGTGAACACTGTAAACAAAGGCTGGAAACCTACCATGCCCGATAGGCAATCTGTCACTAAGAATAGAGCATACTACGTAGTGCTGACCAAGCAACAGAACCAAAAAATCAAGATTCAAGATAGAACAGCTTCTTAAACAAGGGATGCCCAGCAACAGCTGCTAACAGCCACAATTACCTGAAGTTGACTATGTTTTGTCAGATCCACTGAAAGTTTTTGATCCTGGCAAATTAGTTTTCAACCCTTAAGCTCAGTTTACTTACGTTCTTGAACAAAGGCTTTTTCTTAGAAGTGAATTGCAAGGATAAAGAAATGTGTTATAAACAAACCTTGAAGTCTAAACAGTTACATTAGGCAATGAAATGCACAGGTTATAGTAACAGTCTACCTTCTCTGAATCTAAAAATACAGTGAGCTTTCACAAAAGGATTTAAATAGTTTTAGGAAAGAGAGATTAGCTGTGAACGCAGAACTTTAAGACGCTGACATTCTTTGGAGGAGTTAATACTGAGGTAGATACTGGCTTGTATCTACCTTGTATTTGTTCATTAATGGTCTGGACAATGATACATTACAGCCACAGTCAGTCTAGATGAAATTACAGAGTAGCAGAGAAAAGAGGTCAGATACACTATACGGTAAGGTTGCTGATCAGAGGGAGCCTAATATTCCAGCCCCTTGAAATAATCCTTGAAGTTCAACAAAGAAGGGAAGTACTCGCACCTCAAACAAAGTAATGCCATGCAACAGTGCAGGCTAAGACTGACCAGGTACAGTGCAGCACTGCATGAAGCCTGCAACTTTGCAAAAGCTACTTAGTCAACAAGAAAGTGCCCCAGTATACAAACCAGAAGCATGGTTACTAGTGTGCAGCTGCAACTGAAAAAGCTAACAAAAAAATCATGTTTCACTAACAAGAACACAGTTAGCAAGTCCAAGGAAGAGATTACTTCTTTCTACTCTAATTGGAACCGCATCTGTGTTACTTCAGACTCCCCAGTATAAGAGAAACACTGGCACAATGGAGCAAGTCTAGCAGAGAAACACTGCAACAGCTGAAGCACCCAGCATATAATGAAGATTTGTTCATTCAGTTTGGAGTAAAGGTGCTTGCAGGTGTGCCTTACTGCTACCTCTGCTATGTAACAGGGGATTAAAAATAAAAGGAAAGACTCTTAAAAGACCTGCACAATAAAATGACAATGGATGACAGACAAGCTGCAGCAAGAAATATTCCTGTAAGGTAACAAGTAAAACTTCACTTCAGCATACTTAATACTGTGAAACAGGCTGCCCACACAGGTTTCAGAAATCATCTGTGGAGACACTTGCAGCAAGTGGATGGACTTGAGCAACATGCTCTGCTCAATCCTGCTGGACGGTTAGAGCAGATCTCCTTATGTCTTGCATGCTCATATTAACTATAATCCATATTACATCAAGGTATGTACAAGGACACCACAAACATCTAACGCTTTACATGACATTTTGGATAGAAAACTGAAGTTGAGACCAATAATGTCATCTACACACGGTCAAGTTCTGATTTCAAGCAGAACCTAATTTTGGTAAAAATACACTCAAAAGAACTCTTAAAAGAAAACCTAGTATATGTTAGAATGCACTGCATATTAAAGAAATCGTACAAGCATCTGAGGCATGGCTTCAGGTATTCAAAAAACACATCTCATATGGCCCTGTTGCCACTCATTCAAAAGCTCTGTGGCAGAAAGCAGCTGCTGCTAACAGTACAACCTGCAATTTGAGTTTCAAGAACAGGTTTGATGCATTTATAAACTTTAATAATCTACCAAGATCCAAAAGGGTTGAGATTTCACCTAAGAAATTGTAATTAAGGGGAAACCTACATTTCATCCTTATAGACATTAATTCCAGGCCTATGCCACTGCTCGTAATTTAAATCATTTAAAACTTGGATAAGAAAGACAGAATGATGGTTAATACATATCCATGGTGCCTCTCATCTTGGGAGAGATCACACAGCACATGCGTGGCATCCAGGGGATCAAGCTCAGCCAGCATGGATTCATGAAAGGCAGGTCATGCTTGACTAACCTCATCTCCTTCTATGACTGGGTGACCAGAGTGGTAGATGAGGGAAAGGCTGTTGATGTAGTCTACCTAGACTTCAGCAAAGTCTTTGACACTATCTCTCACAGTATTCTCCAGGGGAAACTGGCTGCCTGTGGCCTGGACAGGTATACCCTTCTTTGGGTAAGTAACTGGCTGGAGGGCCATGCCCAACAGGTAGTGGTTAATGGAGTTAAGTCCAGCTGGCGACCCACTTCAAATGGTGTCCCCCAGGGGTCATACTGGGGCCCATCTTGTTTAATATCTTTATTGATGACCTAGATGAGGGGATTGAGTGTACCCTCAGTAAGTTTGCAGATGACACCAAGTTGGGAGGAAGTGTCGATCTGCCTGAGGGTAGGGAGGCCCTTCAGAGGGATCTAGATAAGCTGGATCACTTGGCTGAGGTGAATGGGTTGAGGTTCAACAAGGCCAAGTGCCGGGTCCTGGACTCTGGCCACAATAACCCCCTGCAGCGCTATAGGCTTGGGGCTGAGTGGCTGGATGACTGTGAAGAGGAAAGGGACCTGGGGGTGTTGGTTAATGCTCGGCTGAACATGAGACAATAGTGTGCCCAGGAGGCCAAGAGGGCCAACAGCATCCTGGCCTGCATTAGAAATAGCATGGACAGCAGGAGCAGGGAGGTAATCATCTGCCTGTACTCAACACTGGTGAGGCCGCACCTCAAATACTGTGTCCAGTTTTGGGCCCCTCACTACAAGAAAGACATTGAGGCCCTGGAGCGTGTCCAGAGAATGGCAACGAAACTGGTGAGGGGGCTGGAGCATAAGCCTTATGAGGAGCGGCTGAGGGAGCTGGGATTGTGTAGTCTGGAGAAGAGGATCAGGGGAGACTTTACTGCACTCTACTACTTCCTGAACAGAGGTGGTGATGAGAAGGGGTTTGGCCTCTTCTCCCAGGCAACAAACAGGACCCGAGGAAATGGCCGCAAGATGTACCAGAGGAAGTTCAGATTAGACATAAGGAAAAACTTTTTCTCTCAGAGAGTGATCAGGCACTGGACTGGCCTGCCCAGGGAGGTGGTGGAGTCGCTGTCCCTGGCAGCGTTCAAGAGGTGTCTGGATGAGGAGCTATGAGATATGGTTTAGTAGCTTGTGGTAGTAATGGTAATGGGAGAATGGTTGGACTAGATGATCTTGCAGGTCATTCCCAACCTTGTGTGATTCTATGAATGCAGCAGCACTTCAACTGTGAAATCTCAAGCACATTTCTTAGCCTTCTGCTGATTTCCAGATATTACTCTTCATGGTGCTTAGTGTGAAGCACATTCCTGAATGCTTCACTTAGCTTACATGACTCAAGACATGCATTATCTTATATCACTGAATGGACAATATTCCTACAGGCCAAGTCAGTTCTACATTAGACAGATTCAGTGCTAGCACTTAATCTTACTATGGTTTTCCTGCAACAAAGAGCTAAATTGTATTTTGACAAATAAGGTAAATAACTACAGCAGGAATGGTTGGTCTGGATGCAGTAACTCATGAAATACTTGCCCGATAGAACTTCTAGAAATCGGAGTGTTATCTGGAACACACAAGTTGTATCAATATAAATGTTCTTCTGATAAAATGAGAAAAACACAACAATTCCAACGAACTGAGTAGGAGAGGGCAAAGATCTCAGTTTTAAAAACAGTCTCAGAGAAATATGCCTTTTACTTAGAGTGCACAGCAGCAGAAAATGAAGCAGCCTGTGGATTTATTTGAAAAAGCTATAATAACAGAAGGTTTTTCTTGGAATCACTCAACTATCCATTTAGTGCATTGCTTAAAGGATGTCACTAAGGTAGATTAAGGGCTCTGAAAAACCTCTTGTTAAATATAATGGCAATATCTCAGCAATGTAAGTAATGTGTTAGCTAACTCCAAAATAAAAAGAATTTCTTAATTGGATATCTCAGACAAGTTGTATGGTTTAATTCAGACCGTGAGAAAAACTACAGAAACACTAAAGCAGTATAGGCTAATCTGTGGCTATAGAGCATACTGTAAAGTCCTACTATTATGTTTTGTCTTGCAACTCAGCATTCCACCAGGGAAATACCAAACTTTAGTCAATTTATAATAACCAAACTGACCAAAATACTAAGTAACTTAATCTATACAAAGAAATTGGGTAAGATAATGGCCAACAAAAAATACTTCGCAACTAGGTAAGAAATCAAGGGACATCCAACAGCATAAGAGACCCATAGTCATGTTTCTCATCCTGTGATATGTCCAATTCATTTCTCTCAACAGAGCAGCAAAACATTCACTTCTGGCATAGTTTCATGTTGAGTGATCAGAATCCCTTTTGACCACCAGATGGAAGAAGTGCTACAACACTGGAAAGTATCCTGAGACACATACTGTTTCTCACAGTTCAAAAACATTTACACAAAACAGTGGAAATAGGGAACAAGTAATAAAATTTAAATACTCTAAAGGAACAGAACATGGACTTGCTTCTAGTTCCAGCTTTGCTAACAGACCAAAACATTCAGATAGACAAGATAAAATAAACTTCAGGCACTCTCAGATTTAAGCAAGTCTATCACAACTTTCTAATTATAAGCTTCCTCTTCACCTTTGTACCTATAAGCTAGCAACTTAACAGACTCACCCACTTTTTGCTTCTGTTAAGGTCATTCCAGGTCTTCAAGCTGCTGCTGAAGTTTGATGTTTAAAATTGTATTTTATATATCACTTTCTCAGGTTTCAAAAGAAAAAGATTTACAGAGTGGCAATAACAGCAGCCACAAGCCACAAATATTATAATTTTTATTAGGGATGGTTAAACAAGGAAAAAGTGACTTTTTGTTGCCTGTTACGCAGCAGTTTCTACATGAAAAGTAGCTGGTATCATGTCTCATCTGAGCTACCACCTATCAGTCCCATATTATTCTTTATTGTAGCATACACAGTTAATACTTGCAGCTGTTGAGACTGCCTTGCAGGTCACAATCCAGTCCCTCTGCTGTTGCCTCTCTGGTTTCATTAGTGAAATCCATCTGCTACAATAACCTTCTACAGTTTTTAGTTAGTGGCATCACACACCAATTGCCCCTTTCCCTCAACTGACTCTCGCCAGAAATTGCTGAAACTTGAGTTATTATTCCTTTAGCTTCCACCCTGATGCAAAAAATCAGACCTTCACCATTCCTATACTAACTTCACAGTCAACTTTAACAGATTTACACTTCTGACTCCTAGTAAGAGGGTAAAGTATGTTGGGAAATTGGTTCATTCACATACTGCAAAGACCTGACAACACTTTCCATCAGACTGCGTGTAGCTACCAATAACTCCCCATCTAAAGAGACATGAATCACAAGGCTATTGACTACTCAAACTGACAGAACTTTAAAATACAAATACACAACAGAAGCATAAGACAACAAATCACTCAGATGTTAAACAAACTGCAACCATCTAGAGACTTAAAATATAGATCTAGTCCTGTGTTTAGCTGGAGCATTAGTGAGATAGCACCTAAAAGGGAACCATGGACACCACATAGAAGTCTAGCAGAATAGGTTCTAGTCCAAAAGCTACTTTATTCAACAAGAGCTGATGATTCCAAAGCTAGTCAAACTCTGTCAAAGAAAAAATTTAACAAGTTAAGGAGTCAGCAGCTTGGAAACCAGGAATTAATAGAGAACCTGCAACATGGCTCACAGTCAGCAAAAAAAGGAAGATAAACTTCCTAAGTGCTCAGTAGTAAATCCTGTTCCCACTGGAAGATACTCAAGTTTTCGCAAACACTCAAAATGAAGTTAGCAGTGTTCCAGTAGACACTTAAATTCTGAGAAAGCTTGTTTCAGACGGAATAACATTCCCTCTAAAAAAAATGCTTATTAGCTCTAAACAAGAAATAATGAAACAGCATCACTATAGTGTCAAGTGAACTATTTAGAGCACCTTAACATTTAGGAGGCCATTTCTGTTTGTTTTTTTTTTTTTTTGCAACTCAGGCTATAGATCTGTTACCTTATATTGGATATCTGCAAATTAAACTCAACCTGATATAACTCCAGACAAAAACAGAAAATGTAATTAACATGAATCAGTCTGATATTATGACTATTGTAGCAGCCATATAACATTGATAATTAGACACTATATTTATATTAAACTGTTCAAGAACTTGCAAGTCCCAGCAGTGCTAGCAGGACTTGATAGAATAAGTAGATTTCCAATAAGATCCTCCAGGATTTTGTGCTAAAAAGTAAAGAAAAAAGTTGACTAGTAAAGTCACTAGTCAGCTACGTTTCCTAACACTGAGAATGTAGTCCTATCACATCATCTGAGTCACACAGCCATTGCTTAAATTTGGCTTTTGAAGAAAAAAGTATACATGAACAAAAAGTTCAGGACAGTTGCAGAAAAAGGATATTTGTTATTAAAGAATAAAATACAAGCAAGCTTTAACTAAACATAAGCAAATTCTCATTACTTGTCTCTGTATACATTGAAGCAGCCTATGAATACTCTTCCTCATCATTTTAGATTTGGAGTTCATCTTAAAGCCGTGGTACTACAATGAAAAACAGCACCCAGCTATACAGCTTCTATTTTAGCTAGATTACACAGAATCTTAATACATGCAGATCTTGGCACCCTTTAACAGAATAGAGAGAAACCTTTTAAAGAGATTCAAAGAGCTAAACCTATTAATCTCATTTTTTGCCAGGTTTAAAGGATGATTTAACTGTAGCATTTAAATATATTTAAGTGAGGAACAGACATGGATCTAGTGAAAAGACAGCATTATCCAATGACTGAAATCTGTAAAAATGTTAATTCTAGAGACCACAACCTTCTACAGGGAAGCAGTAAATCATTGTGATCAACCTGCAGAAGTGAAAGCTGCATTCTGTGTTTCAGAGAAACTAGATATAAAATTGCATATAACATTTATGTTAATCATTACAACTGTCCTGAGGTATTTGTGCACAGATCACACAATTGTCATTCCCTGTTTTTAAATCAGATTTAATTTGATCATTTGCAAGAGCTATTTTTTAGAAGTCTTCTCTGAACACATTTAAGTAACTCATGGCAACCAACTCCTACTTTAAAGACCATAAAGGTATGTATTAACTTTGAAGGCAATAGCCTAGATATGAGCATAGATGCAAGATTCCAGAAAGCAAGGAATCAATGAAGAGCATAAACTATCACTTTCACTTTAATCAAAGCACTTTTGATTAACCACCTACCTCCTTTAACAGTATCAACTTAGTACAAGCTTCATCTTGCACTAGTTCAGAATCCTTGAAACTACACTACAACATCTTGCCTTCAACATTAACCTAATTTTTCTCATTTCTTTTATATTTACTTTCATACTGTCTTTACCTTACCTAACCTTTCCATCTACATGGAAAAAAGCATTTGATGATGTTTTAGCAGACTGATCTTGCTCTTTTAATGCCTTCACGTGAAACGTTCCTGTCCATAGAAGAGCTTTGTAGCCAGTTAATACGTAGAGGCATCTAAGAAAACAGAACAACTTTCAGTGTTGGAACACCTTTATTATTCTCTAGAGAACAAAGGAAGTCACGAATATCATTTAAGAATTAAATTTAAACGTCCTGATGCCAAATTTTAAATAAGATCTGGATGTGATTAGCAATTTTATCACTAATGATGCTCTCAAAACAAGTTCCCATCCTTTGACATCTTCTGTCTCCACCATACATGCAGTTGACTTTAGCCCAGTCATGATTATCTGATAATTCAGATACTATTTATTGAATACAATGATATTCATCCAGCAGAGCTGCTGGACAACAGGGTCCTAGGGCAGTGAAATCAAAAGGATCTACTCAAAAAGGTGGTTTAAGTCTATAGGACAAGAAACCTCTGTATATAGCTTCACCAGCAGAACAAGTCTGCTGTCTAGTTCCTCTACATAGCTCCCATTGAGCATGTTGTAGCAAGAATCATTAGCTGACTAAATCAAAACAAAAAAGGGATTTGATTAAGCCAACAGAAGCAGCTCCCTATACTTCAATGAAAGTATTTACAATATATTACAACTAATATTTCTCAGTTAATAAGACTTAGTGGCTTTTGCCATTCACCCAGACTACATGATACCTTCTTATGGCAAAAGTACTGCCTTTATTTAAATAAAGTATCATTTTGTAGACAGTGGTGGTAGGTTTCTTACTCAAAGAGGTACTCTCACTGGGTTCATTATTCCCTTTTAAGGATGCATACATACCCCTCAATCCTTTGTAAAGAGCTTCATGTGTTATTCTATAGGATTGACAATATCAGAGCATCTCACTTTACTGCTAAGCTTAAATCTAATAGGCAGTTGAATTAAGGTGTTGATCCAAGAATAAAGTATGCAGTTGCCACTGCCTTATTGTTCAACTCCATTTAACAGTTAAGAGTATTTTTAAATGTAGCCTTTTCTCTTTAGTTAAGAGCTCCTGGAGGAAGAGGTAGTTTAGAGCAGCTCATAACTGTCCACTGTAGTGGGAACAAAATAAATGTGTAGTAATTAATTTTTCTATGACTGTGTCCATGAACATTGTACCGCAGAAGAAAAATTAAGGGAATTTTAGCTACTCACACTAATTACGGCTGCTAAATAGGACCGTCTGGAGTCAACCATGCACCATGGTGCTTACTTAAATTGATCTGTCATGATTATGGAGAAGTTCCATAGTGTAAGATATAAGTAGAGATTGAGGGCAAAGCACTAGGTTAGGTCATTCAGAAAATTAACAGGAAAAAGGATCAAGTCTTTGCTAAAAGCCTCCTCCTGTTCAGGTTTATTGATTTATTTTTTGCCTTCAAAAACTCAGTTAAAACCACCAATTGGAGTCATCTATAGTCTAGGATTCTGAAGAAGTGCCAACATACGCATGAGAAAGCTTCACACAACCTTCACCCCACACATCTCCTGGATTTCTCTATTTAAATAATAAACAAAACACTCCCATTTCGCATTCCTATCTGGGACTTCTTTATAAGTTATGGTCTAAATCTAGTCTTTATTCAGGCCAGCATAAAACCTTTTTTTATTGACTTCCACGACAGGACAGTCTTGGAAGAAAACATACCTAATTAGTACAGTAAGGGCTGCTCAGATTAAGCCTGAGATATTTTACATGATTTTTTTTCCATTTCTCTCCACATATACAGTTCAAGTCAGGGCAGATCTATGGAAAAGGCTCAGCAGACCGACTGTGCCCAGCATTTAACAGACCTCAAAAGCCTCATTTCTCCAATTAAGTGAAGCAGAAAATCCAAATCAAGATTATTCAAAGCATGTTATACACTTAAAGTGAATGATGCTTCCTGTATTATACAAACACTTTCATGACTTCTGACCTAACAAGAGGCAGATACCATTAATAACATCACACAAATGAGGCTAGGAAAAGATTGGGATTAAAGCTTTCAGTCGAATCATTGTTCATTTACGTTACTTACATTAAGCCCCGTTAACCAGTTGAGCTTAACCTATATCACATTTTCAGCTCATTAGTACAGCTGCAAAGTTCTTAATCACATGATTAAGCCTTTTTTTGACCTTAAAAGAACTGAACTGTGAACACAGCACCTCAGCTTGTATTAGTCCTTAAGAACAACAATCAAATGAGATCTTTACCCAACTGCAAACACAAAAATAATGTTTGTTTTGCATATAAGAAATATAGGCAATTCACTGCCTCAAAGACCATTTTAAAAGCTTTACAAGAAATTCTGTATTAATCAGAACAAGCTTTCTGCACAAAGTATTGAAGTGCAACTAAGAAAGTGTTTTATTGAGTTATAAGATACAGTCTGCTCTATTACTTCTGGTTTGTCTATTTCCTGTCGTTGTGCTATCATGGCCTATGGCATTCACTATAAGGCAAGTTAGCCTCATCAATAACATAAGGAAATAACAAGGTTTAATGTATGAAGTCAGACAGTAATTAAATCTATAAATTAAATATATAAGTCTAAATACTTGACTTTTCTGTACTAATGTTGTATTTCCACTGTCTCACGTTTCTTTGGAAGACAAAGATCTCTTTCAAACTGAACACCAGTATGAAGCAAGTGTGTATAGAAAATATTCCCCACTAAATACTGAAGTTTTAACAGTACTTAAGGTTTTGAGTATTAGCTGCTTAAACAAGATCGGATCTCTTCTACCAGCTCAGAAATAGTGTAAATATAGTAGCCATGATGTCTGCAGTATCCGAGTAGGCAATAAAACTGAGCTGACTGCTATAGGTGTATCTATCAATCAGTATAGCTATTAAAAGGTTATAGCTTTAAGAAAAAAACAATGAATTCAGCTCAAGCAAAACAAAATACAATGAGCACTGAGAAGGCAAATCAATGTTTGCACTTGCTCTAGTTCAATGGTTTTCATAAGATAAAGCCCTAGCAAAGAAGTCAATAAAAAAACAAGTGCTTGTCACCCTTTCTAAAGTTCATTACATCTGTGCTTAATATGCATCTAGTATCCCTATAAAAATTAAAAATCCAGCTCCTAACTTTAATATAAATTTCATTTGACATTTTCTAGCTATCACATAGATCTGAACCAGTTCTTTCACTAAATTACGTTATCAGATATTAAAATAGCAGGTACTCCACAGGCAAGTACTACTTTTCACCTTTCTAACACAGCCCAATCAACTAGGTGAAACAGTGAACAGTTTTCATTAACAGATTTACTTATTCAATGAAGTTGAAAGTTTTTCATCTATAAGATGATCTTAGCAACCTGACTGCATCTATAGATATAGAACTCTACTATACCCTTTGGATCACATTAGTATTCACATCTAACAAAAAAATTAACTACCTTCTACTTAGGTTAGGCTAGCATAGGACAGCATATCAATACCTTCACCACCTCTTTCCAATTAATGAAGGAGAGCATGACTCAAAGATACCTAGTGCAATGATGCATGTTAACAAATTAAAGCCATCATTTCACTTACGCAGGCCAACTCTTGTGTTCAGCACATCAGAAGACAAGCTTTAAGCATCAGCTATATTGTTTCCGTTGCTCAAGAAAAGTTAGGAAAAAAATCATAGTAGGTATTTATGAATATTACCAACTACAGGTAGAACTTAAGAAACTTATTTCTCAGCCCAATCTCACTTCCTTACATTTAACAGCAAAGTCTGATTAAGATCAAACCCAAATTTCTCCAGAGAAGACTAATAAGCTTACCAATGACAGAGTACATTCCTCTTCCAGCAAATACTAGCCAAGCTGAGAAGCTGCTTATAAAAAAAAAAATGAAGATCTAGAAAACCTTCTCTAAGTGATCTCATTTTGAAAGACAACTGATTTCACTCTTCTGAACTCTGCCACAGAAGAGCTGATTTTAAACTACAACAGTATTGCAGTTTCAATACAAGTTGAACCATTACATCCCTAAAAGAAATCAAAACATCTCAAACTGCATTATGGCTAAAAGCAGCTATCAAAAATGTGAATGAACAATTTATTTCAATGGAGTCTAGAAAAATCCATCCCTCATGGTAGGTGATATAAAAAAAAGGAATATCAATAGAAACCAATGTACTAAACTTGATGAGGGTACATACATGGGAAATACGCTGCAAAAGACCAAAAACTTGAGAACAGATCATACGTCCCATAACTCCACAACTACAAGCGTTTAAAATTGAACATCTTTCCCAATAACACAAATGAGAAGAGAAGCTGAGGAGTTGCTAAGATCTTCCAGAAGTATAGTTAGGGTTCAGTAGTTACAGAATGTTGGTAAGGTGAGAATAGAAGACTTAGAAGCACTATTTATCTTTTCTATCAATTACAGTCACACCTTTTTCTAAGTATATTAAAGCATACTCAATTCAACTTATTTACACAGAGAAGCTAAAGTTTGCAGAGAAAACAATTGAGAGCTTCAACAAAAAACACGGACCATGCTGAAGGCCATACATCTTTGGCTGAGCTGACTTAAAAATGATCAAAGCAATCAAAGATTGATAGTGGCTTTAAACCGCAGCTTCAATATTGAAATAGCTAGTGCAATTCAAATGGTTCAATTGGTTACATGCAGAAGAAAAAAGGGGAAGACAGTGTTAGAAAAAAGCTAGATTAGCTTGGTTTCTTAAATTCTCAGCTTCAGCTCAGTGTCAGGGAAGAATACTATCTACAGAAACTGTCTCAAAATATCCAACATTAATGACTGCAAATATAGAAAAGTCAGGAAAAGCTCCCCCATTATTCATCTGCTTGCTAGTCACTACTCACAGCTCCATATTATCTACAGTACAACAGCAGCAGTCAAAAAGGAATGGTTAATAACACTGGATATCAGAGAGAAATTAAAATTAAGAGGATTCCAGGACAGTAGTCTAAAATGTCAAGTTCTTCTGGTATTGCTGCTCACAGAACAGCCTGTACTTACATCTTAACTGCAGAATTTTCTCATTTGCAAATTGGCACTGAGAAGTTCAGATCTTAATTTTCTTGAGTACATTACAGATCTTGATAGAATATTTCCCTGAGAGTTTGGATAGTAAACATGCACTAATATGACATTTCAGATGCTAAAATGCTAAGCTATTCAAAGGCTTGGGTTTATTCTTAAGCTCTTCTACGTACATATTAAAATAAATAGAAGACTAAAGTTAACTAATGCACTGTTAAACTGCTTCTACTAAAAATAATCTTTCCTTCAATAAGTTATCAGTAGAATGTTTTCTGGACATAACTGTATGTCAAAGTCTCATATTAGAGCACAAAATCAAAGTCAAAAATCTCAGCTCCCTATTACAGCTATGCACACATTTCGTATATTGTATACGCAAGAAACAAGTTTCTTACCTTCAGGTGCATCTGCATCACAGTCTTTTGCTACAAACATTGTGACATTCTTTGGCTGGCCATCAATTGTCTTATTACTCTACATAAATACATAAAATTAGTCCACACTCCAAATAAACCTTCTTCAGTAAAGTACTAGTTTATTTTTTAAGAAAGAAGCTTTGATGAACTTACACATTTAGAAGGATTTAGATTTTGAACTGTATCTACAATAAAAAGCTATCATTTAAGACTAGTTTTACATGAAAAATTCTAATTATGCTTTCATTTAGAAAAAATGAATAGGTTGTGTCCTTTGAAAGCTTGTGCAAAATACTTTATATCCAAAAGTAAATCTTATGTTCTCATAAACAGAATTTAGAATTCGTCTTTGGTGATGAAAACACCACTGAAGTGCTAGGCTTGAATAATGATACCAAATACAGTTAAAACCTGGTGTAAGAGTCAGATGATAGCATCCATTACACATAGATAGCCTCCAATATACTTTACCTAGATAGCCAAGAGAGAAGGAAGATGGTTTTGCAAGAAAACTACTGGAAAGTCAAACACTCCTGTTCAAACCCAAACTGTTTCACAACTTGAAAAACTGACCCTTACACTTGATTAATCAGTGCACATTCAGATGCTTTCTGAATATCCTCTATTGTACAAGGCTGTACCTTTGTCATCACAAATATACACATGAGAATATTAACTGTGGAACAACAGCATTACTTATAGTTACTCATGGAACCTCCAAGATCTAGTGGAAGCTCGCAGCTTCTTATCAACAGAAATGAAGCATAATTCCAAGTTTGGCACTGTGTAAAAATTATGAAGGAATTAAGTGACATTATACACAGTATAGCCATTTTGGGCTTGTGCAGCACCAAGCAGTTTCAGCAATAGCTGAAAAAGCCTGGCTAGAAAATTCTTTAAAAACAAAGAATGAGCCCGATTTGAGAAGTCCGCATAAACGTGACTAAATGAAAAACACATACCATGTTACATCTTACCTGTACCAGGTATTTTTGGCTTCCATACATTACATATTGAGGGGCAAGACTGTAGATCATGTAACTTGTATGAAGAACTATCAACAGAAGTATCATACAGAGAAATAGGAGTGCTTGAGGTCTAGTTTTTCCTCGTCTGATTTTATAAAGCTACAAATAGAAAACATACAAGAACCAATGATTAAAAATCAAGTTGTAGTAGGTAAAAAATTCCAGTTTCTCCTCAACCTAAGTAACAAGTACAATTCCACTGGAAAGCTGCTACAAATTCTCTTCTGGCAACTTAATTCCAATGAGTTAAAGCAGATTTTCAGGTATATTTACATGAAGTTCAAACCGTAGCCATTTAATCAAAATAATTGTACCAATGACCCAGAACATTTATAGAACAGGAAGCTTCCTAAAACAATTAATAGTGATATAGTAAGAAAATAAATAGCGTTGCTTATCACATTTATCAAGCAGTGCTATGGTTTGCCAAGAAGTACTGCATCCTCTGGCTAAGGTGTAATGTCATTTATCATTGTTTCTTTTAATCAGACAAAACCAAAGAAGGGAATAATGAGATTGTATTCTGAAGTACTAAAAACAACTGTGCATGATGGAGCTGCATCTCCTGCACTTTCTTCTCTAGGGAACAAGATAATCCCTTGCTGTGACCTGTAGATAACTCTACTCCACTGTGATTCCCGTAGGCTCAGATGTTGTGCCATATAAGGGAAAAGAACCTGGCATCCGGCAAATGAAGACCAAAAACAGCAACAAGTCTCAGCTCATTGCCAGGACTCACTGTCACCATTCGCAGCTTTGGGATGCCACCACAGAAAAGGGTGTCAGTGGGTAAAGGCAATGCAGGAGCAAAAGAGGGGAAATGTTAAGCCATGGATCACAGGTATAATTGCTATGCTGTTTTTTAAATACAGTAATACTATTTGCATCATACTTAGATACGGCATATCACTGTACTCTTAATCAAATTTTGAAACTTGCTTGCCACCTAAAAATCAAGCCTTACCGACTCCACATTTCTGATTTTAAGTTTATTAATATTTCAGTGCATCAAAATCATATGGCTTCAACAAGCCAGAAGCCACTGATTTCATATGCCAAAGGAGTCAGCTGTCTATTGCTTATCGCAATAAAAGAGTTGTCTGACAACTTAGTAAAACAGAGTAGCTTTCAAAAACAGTAGAAGTTGCACAGTATGCTTTTAGCAGTCATTACAGATACAAATAACATTTGTGGCATCTCTGTATTTAAGAAACAGTACATAACTACTCATTAAAGATATTCCATGGGACATTTCTTAAACATTAATAGTTTGCTTTATGAAATTAAGTGATATTTACCCTTATCCAGAAGAACCAAATACCCATATTTCGAATCCCTGCCATTGAAGTGAAGATAAAGTACATAACAATAGTTGTAATAAGAATATAATCAAGTGGGAAAACCTAAAAACAAAAAGCATACAAGAACTTGAAATGACAATAAAATTTTCAATTCGAAAACATGCTCTTCTCCCATTTAGACAGAAACTACTCAGCTTTATCTACATCATTTAAGGTAGTAAGTCATTTAAAAAGCTTTGTAGGTATCCCCAAATAGAGCTAGTATGGCTTGCTGTTAATAGAGTTTACAGTTTGTGAAACTAGCTAAGTGTTTCTCTTAATTTAAAACTTTACATACTTTCAGGCCACAAAATACCTGCTTTTTTCAAATACTTTCAGAATAGAAAGCCCACAGCAGCAAAACTAATCTTAGAACTATATAAGCATGTGATTATTTCTGAACATACTTGTGTACAGCATTTAACAGTTGGAGATAACACTGCTGCCGAACGTCACTTTTCCTAGTGATAAGCCATAGTGGTTAATAGTTTTTGAAACTATTGAGTAAGCAATGCTCTGTACCAAACCATTACAGTGAGATTATAGAAAGAATTCAGGGAAGACTAAAGTACTAACAATTACAGCTTTCCCTTTTGTTAGTTTACCCATTACTGTTTCATATGTTTGTAAAATTCATGTGGAAATGTCTTCCAAATCTACTCAAGTTAGTGTTTTTTCTTATGTACATTTTATTTCAGAGTAATGCAGTATTATAACATGCTTAACTGCACAGAACATAATACATCTTTTCAAGGTGTAATAAATACACTGAAAAGTGAAGTACATTTACTTCCCCTAAGGGGGATAAGTTATTAAACAAAAAACCCCTCAAATATAAATAGGGCATGAAAAAAGTTGTTATTCTGTGCATAATAACTCATGTAAAAAGTAGCATCAAACTTCACCATCATCGACACTGCAACTACATTTTTCAGATCAAAGTTGCCTCCAGCACTACCTTCCTCTAGCTTGGATGACTTTCATCAACCCAAGATCTTCATATCCACATCCATTAACTAAAATCATCAGTAAGGAAATTGCCTTGCTTTTACAGAACACACATCCAGACACTTCTCTTTAAATTATTTAAAAGTACAGTTTGTCTTTTAGCAGCTTTGATAATCAGAGGAGCATCCTTATATCTGTACATCACTAATTAATTTACTTACTGTTTGAAGAACAGGTAGCAGCATATTCAATGGATTGGTCAAATTGGTTCCTAAAATTATAAATCCAGAGTCAAAGCCAGCTGAATGTAGAGCTTTGTCTAAACTGCAGAAATTAAGAAAAATTAGGTAAGCACTATGGTTATCCAAGAGTTATCTTAAATTTAAAACAGCAGCTCAAACAAAACTGAATTAAGCCTAGAGATTAAGAGTTGTTTCATATTTATATGGACCCACTGTTCTATAAAACCCACTGCACTCATTCTATGGAAATCTGGTTTTAACAAAAAGGAATGCACCAGCAGTAGATCTGAGAAGGAACGGTAATTTACTAAATTTAACTAAATCAAACAAAATGAGAGAGAAAAGAGTATCCAAAACGCGAGATCAAACCACAATACCGCGAGGGAACCACGTGCTGTTCTCCGCGGCGAGCTGAGAAGGCTGAGCCGGGCAGCGGGGGAAGCCAGGCGCTCGGTCCGGTCCGGAGCTCCACCCCCGCTTCCTCTTCGCGCCAAGTCCTCCCCAGGGAAGCCGCACCTCTCCTCCCATCAGAATACTCCACATGCCCATAAGGGGCAGTAAACGGAACCAGAACATTAACTCTTTAACTCCTACTGGTTCACATGATGTTCTGATGTGGAATACTGATCACAAAAGAAAAATCACCAAACCACAACACCTTGATGTTTTAGTTCTTCCTTAGTTCAGGCCATATAGCTTATTTGACCAGACTGAAAAATTAAACTTAACCAGAAGTTCCAAATGCTGGTAACAATCTTCATTAAAATCTCTACTTTGCAGCTGCCTATATTACTTTCAATTCCATGAAACAATTATAATGCACATGATTACACATGATATGTCATTTACTGCAAGAAGCACCTGTTGACCAGCCCAGCAAGTACCCACACACTCGGGTTCATTCAAGCACTCAATACTTCCATAGTCTTAATTAAATTTCCTTCAAGTTCATAATTTCTCCACCATTCTACCAGAACTGTTTCCAGCAGCATGCAGTTAAACTGAGATGCGTCCTTGATTGTTTTAGTACACTTTGATTTCAATATGCATTACTATGAAAAATACAGCACTACCTATGGAAACATACCACAGGAAAGAAACTACCCCTGAAGCAAGCCACCCCTGAACTGACTTTGATTTTAGAAGAGAAAGTCCATAGTTGAAGTAGTTAAGAAAAGTGTTAAAATGTACTTACTTTGACAAGAAAAGAGACACAGTGAAGAGCAGTGCCACAATGATGAAGAATACTCCCCATACAATCTAGAAGCAAAAATATTTTACAGTGAAACTGAAAATGCTTGCAGTTGAGAAAATAACAGAAAACCTGTTTGCATTCCAATGATGGGCTAGCAATCGTGGACCTTAGAGCTCAAGCAGTTGAAAGGAGTTTTGGAAAAGATTTGACAGAAGCACTAGAAATGCTTACTCAGGTAAACAGATTTATGTCAGGCATTCAAAAAGATGATCACCCAAGATGAGAACTACTTCTGTCTAGTAGATACATTGAGCTCAGAGTCAAGTGTTGAAGTACGTCCTGGGTTGTAAGATCAACCATGGGCAGGGACACCTTCAGGTTGCCTGGAGTCCCATCAAACATTTCAAGGGGGCATCAACAACTTCTCTGAGCAACTCCTCATGCCCCAAGTAAAGAATTTATTCTTTAGATCTAATCTAAACCTACCCTCTTTCAGGCTAAATCTTTGTCTTATTACATCCTTTTAATAAGTCTAGAAATATGTCAAAAAAGTACCATTAAGAACACAGATGATGTATTAAATGAACAAAACATTCACCAGAATGCACTACCTATTCTTGTTATATAGAATGGAAAACCTTCACAATATGAAGGCATTTGGGCATTAAGTATATTTCCACTGCAACACTACCACATCCAGTACAGTACCTTGTTAGAATGGAGCACAACTATTTCTCAGTTGAGAGCTCCCTTCCGTAGAGCTATTTGGAGGAATGCTGACAAAATCAGTTTGGAGTGATGTAAAATTCAAGCAAGCAAGCTTATATACCAGATTCACATCTTGCTTCTGCCTGCAAGTCCTCAGTCATCACTATTGATTATTTCAAAGTACAGAAAGCAGCTTTCAGAGTATTGTGACTCATAGGTTTAAGTTACCTAGAAATTTACCTTTGAAGTGATCTTAAGACTTGAGAACAGACAAGAAAACATTTATAACTACCACAGTAGTAGAAAACTTGAGTTTCAAGAAAATAAAAACAACTCGAA
The DNA here is from genome assembly GCA_016647715.1 of Pavo muticus. Classification (NCBI taxonomy): domain Eukaryota; kingdom Metazoa; phylum Chordata; class Aves; order Galliformes; family Phasianidae; genus Pavo; species Pavo muticus. The sequence goes on from JACDJE010000034.1 coordinate 826,448, forward strand.
TACTGCCATAATTAGACACGCTTTCATCTAAGGACAAATGAAGATAAAGCTGACATTAACACATCAAAATAACCAGATAACCTCTCCTCTAGAGAGAGTTCTAGAACCAAAGTTCTATATTCCTTTAGCTGCCCAAGGGAAGTCATTTAACCTATTTAACTGTTCAACAGTTTGAAACAAACAAAAGCCAACCACTGCACTTATTCTGCTAAAAAATCATAAGCATAGCTAAGTACAGATAACTACTACAGACCACTGTAATTATCAGCTATTGCTGCTGTTTTTGAAGTGTTGGAAAGCTTTTTTGGTAAGCTTTTGCTTGGAAATCTGGATCACCAATATAAAACTGCCTGATGTACAAACCATGAACAGAATGTTTGTTTTTGTTTTTGTTTTTTAAGATCATATCTCTCCACAGTAAACTCTCACTAGGAATTAGCTGTCCAAGAAACAGAGGCTCAAAAAACATTAAGCTTGCATTACTTTGTGACTTCCTATCAACTACAGGCAGTAGACATACCCATACTTCCTCTGGTATACATCTTTTGAAAAAAGGTATTACACTTCAGTGAATAAACAAATGAGAAAGTGCTTCTTTTCATGTTTTAACCTCAACTCCAGTCCCATTAACATAAGCCTTTTCTATCACAAACTTAAAGACATGCAATTCTGCCTTAGTTCATTTTATGCTTCTACAGTGCTATTAAGACTTCTAAATCGCAGTTAACATCAACTTACATTCATGTAATTTCAAAGCATCTATAGACTCAGATCTTTCACTTAAGAAATCCTCACGTTATCTACATTCTCCTCATACCTTATAATTTGGCCTACAGTCTAATCAAGGCTTCACTTCTATTAATCAGCATAAAGCTGATAAATACTAACACTCAGACTCATACACGAGCTTGCAACTCACACAGTTTGTCTGAGTCTTTATCAGCTGATGATCAATCTGATGAAGTTAAATTAAGAGCAGCTTGGTATAACTTACTGCTGTCTACCTAGTTTAAGCCAAACAGATTCTCTTAAAATATTTTGGATACAGCCATAAAGATTTACCAAGGGTTCTAATTCTGCTTTGTCATAGCACAAATGAGAAGGAATCCAAGCCTGAGAACACGTTCCACTTTAAAGCAAAGGACAGTACTTGATTAAACAGAACCTCTCATTCTTTTAACAGGTCTATTTATCAACTGGTACTAAAAAGCTCTGAATACTAGAACAGGCAAAAAACAGCCTAGGTTTCAGCCAAACAGCATACAGAGGAATTGAAAAAGGTTATTATCCAAAGAAAAAAGCCATCTTCAATCCATATTAAAAGAACTCAAAGCTTTCAACACAAGATTAGTTTTATTTCTACACCACAGTATTTTTGCAAGCAAGACCTCAATGCTATCACAACTCAAGCTATGTTATCATTTTCACTTTAATCAGACCTGCTCCATTGTCAAGTCACTTCCTAAAACAATCAGGTACAAAACACTGACCCCACCACTGCCTGTACTCAAAACACATTTGCTACTGAGCAGGTTGCAGATCTGCTGCCTTGCACTTAAATCTCTCACATCAACTGCAAGTGTTTGCTTGGGTCTTCTAATCCAAGAATATGTATCCAGAAACTACAAAAAAGCAGCACATTTTTACGCAAGGCTGCAGACATTACAAACAGTCACTAGTATATAGCATGTGCTGCTTCTTGAAGTGAGTTCCTCTAGCCTCTTTGTATTATGAAACTTGACAACTTGAGCAGGAATTAAGCAGTTATAAGCAGAGGAGAGCAAGAACTTGTATGTTCAGATATAAAAATGAAGCTTTGAATAAACAAGATTAAAGATACACAGCTAAACAAAAACTACAGCAAAATCTTGGAAATAGGCAGTTCTCAATAACAGCAGTAGAAGCAAGCCATTTCTAGCTCTGAGTGGAAAGTTGAGCTGTATTCAAATTTAATAGACCAGGTCAAATAATTTAGACATCAATAATGATTAGTGTATTTTTCTACTTCTGCTGTACACAAAGAACTGAAGCTCTTCTAACATTATTCATGTTCTGCTTACATCAGTTTCTTTACTACCTCTCTTCAACTTCCTAGAGCTTACCCCCATCATCCAAAGAACTCTTCACATCCTATCCCTGCTCCCAGAAGTCTGGGAAGCTAAACTGTTTCATCTCTGAAAAAACTCTTAAATGTTACTGAGATGATCGTGGAATGTAGGACCTAACTCATTGAGTAGACATGACCACATGGGAACAGTTGGGTGTCCCTCACAAAGAGAGCTAAAATACTTGCCCTTGCCTGCCCAGTTGTTTCCTATAGTGGCACTCATGTACCAATGGAAAAATATACTGAATCAGCTTATGGTAACTGTTCCATGACTTTGAACCAATATCAAAGAAACAAAGACTTAAAGAAGCTGTCATTCTCTCAGGGCTGGTGTCTATTAACATAGCAAAAAAAAGTGGTGGCACAAGTGTGATTGATCAATCATGTTACACTGACCAAGAAACAAAGCTGGATTTCTCAACAGTAATACTTCACTATTTGTACTGTCAGCAAGGAGCTGAGAGTGCAGCAGCTGGACAGTTGGCTTCCAGTAAGAGGCCAGTTGCAGCCAGCTCCAAACAGCCTCACTTCTGGGCACAGCTGAACCCAGCAGTCAGTGATGGCACTTCTGTGAAGCCACTTCAGAAATGTAGAAATATGGGAGCTGTTGGAGAGGGTCCAGAGGAGGGCCACAGAGATGATCAGGGGCTGGAGCACCTCCCCTACAAAGACAGGCTGAGGGAGCTGGGCTTGTTCAGCCTGGAGAAAAAAGGCTGTGAGGTGACCTAATTGCAACCTTTCAGTACCTAAAGGGAGCCTATAAACAGGAGGGGAGTCAACTCTTTGAAGGGTAGATAATAGCAGGACAAGGGGAAATGGTTTTAAGTTGAAGGAGGGAAGATTTAGGTTGGATGCCAGGGGGAAGCTCTTTACTATGAGAGTGGTAAGGTGCTGGAACAGGCTGCCCAGAGAAGCTGTGGATGCCCTGTCCCTGCAGGTGTTCAAGGCCAGGTTGGATGGGGCCCTGGGCAGCCTGGTCTAGTGTTAAATGTGGAGGTTGGTGGCCCTGCCTGTGGCGGGGGGGTTGGAGATTCATGATCCTTGAGGTCCCTTCCAACCCGGGCCATTCTGTGATTTTCTGAGAAAACGTCAGAGCAGAAAGGAATGAGGAGTAACAGCATTACAAACACCAATGCCAGAAAGAGAAAAATGAGGAGGTACTCCAGGCACCAGAGCAGAAGTTTCCCTGCTATCTATGGAAAAGACCACAGTGGAAAACATTCACATTCGGAGAAGGCAGCTATCTCCTTAAGGATGTGAGCCTACAGAGATCTCATACGCTAAGCAGATTCTTATGACAGGAAAGGTTAGGTTTGTAGAAAAACTAGTTTGACATTACTTGATAACTCCATGCCATTCATTCACTACTCACATCCTCAGGATCTTCCGGTGTCTTGATTTTGTCTGAATTGAAGGCCTACACCTTCATGTTCAACTGGGACTTCATGTGAGTTGTTTCCAACTCAGTATACTCTGTTCTGAGTTTGATACAGCTTTATATAGGTTTGAGTAAAACACATCTGATTTGCAAAATTTTCTTTAGTCCATGTCAAAGAAAATGTATTCCTCAGGAGGATATGAAGTTTTGTCTTGAACAACAAATCACATAATAGATACTCAAATCTAACAAAAATAAGAGTTAGGAGGACAATACACAAAGACAATTAGAGAAGTTTGAGTGAAGACATTAAGTTAGCGCTGTAAAAAATCCAAGTGTTATTTCTGAACATGCAGGCCTTTGAAATTGATAGAATACAACCCCCACAAACCCCACCATCCCAAACAAAGCAGAAATAGCACTGTCTAGTAATTGACATGAGGAGTTTAATGAACTCCTACATTGATCAGAACTATTACATATGGCTATACAAATATAGCCTTCTCTTCATAAAGGCCTAATTGAACATTCAAAAGTTATACGGAGACAACTCAAATACTACAGAAGTAACAGTAAAACAGTTTTGCAAGAGTTGAGACATTAATAATAGAATGATGGACATTATAACCTTCATAGGACAGCTCTAGGAAAAGTCAAAGTACACAAGTTTTGTAATATGCTTTAAAGCACCCTATTTTAAATTAAAATCTGCTCGGAAGAATTACTGATCTGCAGCTCTGCTTTTTTAGTCTGGGATTCTTAGGTCAGCAACTCACTGAGAAGATAATTAGAGGATAAAACCACAAGAACAATAAAAGACACTGGAAAGCCATCCTGATCATAAGCAATAATCTGCAAGTAGCTAGTGATACTGTAAACCATCCTATGAGAATACAATGAATTATTGAAGTACTACAGACACTACATGCGGCCATCGCATTTCTCAAATGTAAGGTTAATGTAGAAAGCTGAAGGAACTACACAAACTACTTTCAAAGGAAACATCAAAACTGTTAAAGTGAAAAGCTACAGACATTTGTTTTAAATGAAAGGGTTTGGTGTAGTTTCTAAAGTTATCCATTACGAGTTCCAAGCTGAAAGCTTCTGGACTTCAATTTCAGCTTGTTTCCATTAGTACTCAGCATTACCAGCAGCAATGGCAGAGCTAAATGCTTACAGCCATCTTCAGTTTTGTAAAGTACAGGCTAACGTAATGCTAAAATTACACCCTACAGCTCGTAAGGAACACTTTGTGGCAATCTTGTCCCACAGAAGTATTTTTCTTCTAAAATAGGTATATATCAACTAAGATCAAAAGACTAAGATCAAAGACTTACCACAGTGACAGTCTTTTACACTGACTGAGTATCAAGACAGAAGTTCTACATATCTAGTTTACTACTGATCAAGCAATTACTTCACAGGATGCTTAATCAAATTGCATATATTCTTGTCAACATCTCACTTCTGCTGGCTACAACCAACTTCAATTAATATAAGCTACCTGACAGCTATTGAGAAGGAAGGATTCTTCCTATTTTCACATGCCTGAGGAAAAAAATAACATCCAGATTTGCTATAGCAACATAGTACAATATTTCACATTCCCTTATCATATCTTGTTTTTAATGTTGCATTGCACCTCTCTCTAATATTAACTGCCTATGTACAGCACAGACTACAATGCAAGCTGTAAGTAGTATCAGTCCTTTGATTTTTATTTGTCCAACATTGCTACAAGTAACAATTTCTGCATGCTCTCTATGAGTCTTCTGGTCATAGAATGTTTACCACCTCTGTAATCCAGTCATCCTTTGCCAGAAGACAAGTAAATACATCTACAAGATATGTTTTCAACAACCTGTTAGTCATAAAATTACCCTTAACAAGACTGTAAACAGGCTTTAGCCTGCAGGGATCTATTCAAAGTGTTATTCTATTATTCCACACAAGATGTCCATCTTCTTTCTGTAAACACATCATAAAGGCAAAGTGACTGAGAATTGTTGACACTTGTTATTCTGAATAGGTCCTATATGCATGCATTACATATACCATTTTATCCACACACATAGGCTTCACAAAGCCTGAGACAGATAATATACTGGTATACTGGATGCAGGTGGCAAGGTTTCACTAGCAGAGGACTACAGAAGTGTATTCTGTAAGAATAGGCTAGAAATTGTCTTATGATTGATACAGCTTATTCCAGCAGATCCACAGCAGGACACCCTTATCCTGTTGCGAACACAGCGGAAAAAAGCTCAGCCAGTGCCTGGCAGCTGTAAGAAACTACCATATGAAAAGAAGCAAAAGTTGGTGATCACAATACTCAAATCAGCAGCTACCCAGTTCTTATACAGTGTGTTTTGTTTTTGTTTTTTTTTTTTTTTTTTTTTTTTTTTTAAAGTGCTGCAGAACAGAATGCAGAATTGAAACAAAGACAAACAGAACTTCATGCTGCTGAAATTCTCTTAAAGTGAGAAGGCTAAAGGAGTAAAGAGCAGCTATATTCCATCTTCAACACCATGTAATCTATTCAAGGAACCGTTTTCCTTACAGGGCAACAAATGGTGATTAAAATAAAGCATGTGCAAGTCTGATCTGGAAGCAGTCCAAGTATTAATGTTTTCTATTCTGTCAATAACGGTTATCACAGTAAAAGCTGAACAAGCTGACAACAAATAACAAAGCCCCTGTTAGCTCCAACCAAACTAGCTTAGCCAAACATTAGATCTTACATTTTAGTGATTAAGTGGCTTGGCTTCTTACAGTTTTACATTCTGCAATATTAAAAATATCACTTAAGGCTACACAAGGCTATAGCAACTATACATGCCTATATTTCTTATGGTTGTATTTAAAGGCTTCAAACAACACAGGAATATTGCCAGTAAAATTAGATAGCTATTTTTTTTATTTAGATGAATATTATTATAATGCTACATAAATATAAATCATCTACTACATCTACTTGCTGTAGCATCATCATGGGGGTACTATAACATGCAGTTGATGCTCAGCATGGTAACTGATGAACTTCACCTATAATTTGAGGGCTGCTCCAAAAGTAATGCGTCCTATTTTATTAGGTTAGCCCACAATGCCAGAGACAGATGATGGTGGTATAGCAGTAGAGGCTGAACATTCCCAACAATATTCCATTACATTTTGTTGCTATGCAACAGATGGCAGCAGAGGGGCAGTCTGACAGAATGATGTCTGACATGGAAGTGCGTATGAAACAAAGGTGTGTGACTGAATTCCTCCACGTGGAAAAAGTGCAACCACTGACATTCATTGCCACCTACTGAACATTTAGGGAGATCAAACAGCAAATGTGAGCACAGTGAGGCACTGGGTGGTGTGTATCAGTACTGGCAACAGTAGATCACCTCTGCTGGTGCACTGGCACAGTTCTTTCTTTAACACAAGCATGACAAGTATGAACTTGTTCATCACTGGCCACCATTAGCTATGCATTTTTGCAACCGTCTTGAAAAATACTGTGTAGTTGAGAAATTGCTCTATCAAACAGTGCTATTGTGCTCCTTCTACTAGTTGTAGTTTCCACAGAAACTTTCACAGTGAAAGAAGGAATCTGAAAGCTATTACCTGCAACTTAACACTCAAAAAGAGTAACAGTGTTTTACCTTCAGAGGTTGGATAGCTTCACAGAACTTCAACCACCAACTTCTCTCAATGGTTTCCAGATGCCTCTCTCTCCTTCGAAGCGTCCTTAGTCTCTCTTCTAGTTGTTGAACAGCTCGTCTATCCCTTGATGACAGAGGTCGACCATCTCTACACTTATTATCAGAAAATTAGTGCAAGAGATCAGAGAACACTGAATCAATGGAACAAATAGACTTGATACCTTGTTTAGTGAATTACAATTCACTGTTGACATAAAATCCACACAATGAAGTTTAGAACTAAACAGAGGCACAATCTTGACCATAACTCATAAATAATGGAAAATTAGTTTGTACTAACAACTACATGAAGATGAGAACAAAGACACCCTGCTTTTTCATCCTAATTATCTTATGAAATCTAGCTAACAAAAGGTACTGGCAAACTTCTGTAATCCAATAGTCTGTAACAAGCAATAGTTGACTTTCCAAGTGCTTATTATTCTCATTATTTCAGTTAAGAGAGATGCCTTTGCCCCAGCCATACAAAACCTACAGCTTTCCAAGTTATACCACAGAAAGCTACTTTTTAGATTTCATTACACAATACCAATACAACATTTATGGGATCTGCACTATGTAGAGGTAGACAGGTGCTAATGTTAGAACCATTTCAACACTGCTGGGAGTCCACTATTACAATTCACATAACAGCATATACATACTACCAGAAAAAGTGCTGGTAAATAGATTAGGTTACAACAAACCATGACTCAGGATTGTGAAGATCACTAATCAAACCATTATCTGAAATGGGTTGGGAAAAGGGTGAGGGATCTTGTACATACAGGACAAATCTTCCCTGTTCAGCTTGCACTCTCTGCTTTTTAGAGCTTTGGTGTTTTATATAATTCACAACACCTTAGTGAGCTGCAAAGCCATCAGTGGTTTACAAATGGTATTACATCTTGGAAATCTGTTCTGAATCCTAAACCTCTTCATTTGTATACATTTCACAAATAGATGTTTTATAACAGCAAAGTACATTAACTGGGAAGCAAGAATATTTAGAGCTGTTACTTTCCACAAGGATGATTAATATTTTGATGAATCTAACTTAAACTCATGGCAACTCTATATGGCAAGTATCCAGCATTGATAACTACACTGAGTAGGTGCTCTAACTAGTAGCAAGCTAAGTGAAATTAATATTATTAACCTTTACAAAGTATGTCTTCCATATATCTAAGCAGGACTGGAGAAGTTTGAGTTTAGCTCTTCAGCATCATTATTAGCAAGGTACAAACAACTGCAGCTGGTAGACTAAAAAAATACCATTGATCTCTACTAGGCAACTAACCTTATTTGTTTCAAAATAACTTGAAAATAGCACGCTAATCACTTCTTGCTTGCTAGTTTTGTCTGGAACACAAATTTACTTAATATGACCATAAACTGGTAAGCTAATCAAGAAAAAGATACTTAGGTAACTGAGAACAGTAAAGTTGATACCTTTGACTTAATCCGTAATATCCGTTGCTCCACTTCTTCAATATCTTCAGTGTTCTCCAAACGTTCATAAACTGCACTGGTAGTTCCCTTAATCAAGTTTAGAGGCAATGCTGACATACCATAAGCCTAAAGTAAAGAAGACAAACACTCATGTTGTCTGCTATACGTTTTCACCTGTTAAGCCTACTGTATGTTGTAGCTGTAAGGTATCGCTGGTTTGTTCTCTCCATTCCATAATCACTTTCTAAAACAATCAATTCTGTTAATTTTTGAGCAAAACATTATAACCATTATGCAGGTTCCAGAATCCCTCAGAATATTTTACGACTTTCTATAAGCATAACCTACTGAAAATTTCTGAAGTTAACTCCTGTTATTTTGTCAAAAAACATCAACAATTTAATTCATAGTCATTACACAATAAAGTATCTGCCACTGAACTCAAAGTTCAGTTTTGCTCTGCAAATAACAATACTCTGTAGTCTCAAGGAAAGTTTCACCAAATATTAAAAACATTTTCTTATAGACTTGCGAGTCAAGTTAAATTTCATTCCCCTTAACCAAAAGGCTACTAGCAACTTCAGTTCCTATATTTCAGCTTCTTAAGTACAGGAGCTATATATACACACATACACACTGGAAGACAACTTCTATCACAGGCTAGTAACAGCAGGAAGCAATTTCATGCTTCCCAAAGCATTTTGGTTTGAACACAACTACCAAACCACACAAGTCTACATATAAGATTAAGAATCCAGGTTCTGAAATGAATTTAACTTCGGCTAGACTCAGCTCCATTGGGAAATCTGGGCCATGCATATGAACAGTTGTAATCTTCTTTGAGAACAAACTACTTTGCCATCTAGATGAGCTGAAAAGCAGCCTCCCCCCAAGCTTTCTCTTAGCTAGGCTTCCATTTTCCAGTTTCTAAAACAGAGGCATTAAATACTGACATTGCATGACTTTAGAAGCACCAGATATAGTGGAGTAATCACCTCTCTATTATCTATGGCATTGCTGATGCAGCCCAGGACACTGCTCGCTTTTCTGCTGCCACACCACCAGCTAATGTTCAGCTGGCTATTCACAAGTACTTGCAGGTCCTTTCAGCAGAACCACTCCTCTGCCAGTCAGATCTCACCGTGTTCTCATTAGCCCAGTCTTCCCACCTTGCCTATGTCATTATATATGTAAGGGACATGGCCAACTTCTTTTCAGTGGTCTGTGGAGACAGGACAAAGGGAACCAGACATAAACTGGAGAATAGGAAGTTCTGCACCAATATGTGAAGGAACTTCACAGTAAGGGTGATGGAGCACTGGAACAGGCTGCCCAGAGAGGCTGGGAATTCTCCTTCTCTGGAGATATACTTGCCTGGATGCCTACCTGCACAGCCTGCTGCAGGGAGCCTGCTTTGCAGGAAGGTTGGACTCAATGATCCCTGGGGGTTCCTTCCAACCCCTACAATTCTGTGATATTGGTGCCTCTTCTTCTAGCACACCTTCTCCCTATTTGATGTATTCAAACTCACTAAGTATACTTAATCTCATCATCAAGATCATTTATGAATACAGTGAATAGTACTGGATCCTTATCAACCCTAGCAAACTCCACTCATGTCTGGCTGCTTGAGAATTCAGGTTAATATATAAGCACGCCATCTTAACTCCTAACCAGAATGGAGGCTAAGTAAAGCCCTTTTGTGGAATCCAAACTATTTCCAATTGCAGCCAAATTCATTCAGTGTACAGAAACACAGTTAGAGATTGCTATGACAGTAGGTCTGAACAATTTTACAAACTAAGACTAGAAACAATTCGATTCCACCAGAAAAATTCCATCTGTTCTTCAAAAAGATGCTACAGATCAAGACACTGGAATATAAATCAGAATTTTAAGTTGAAGCCTACATTTCTAAAAAGCCAACAGCAAATCAAAGGAACACTATCTTTTTGTTTTGTTCCCAGTGTGAATTATATACTTGAACATCAAGCTTACTCTAGTTAGATATTGACAGATGATTACCAAATTCCCTGATCATCGGGGGGGGGAGGTAAGACATACTGGTCCTGCAAGATATCTATATATAGAATGAAGGACGGAAGAACAAAGGACAGAAGAACAAGTCATCTTCTATGGTATATCAAGTCTCTGCTGGAACTGCTAATTCTGTTTCAGGGATGCATTTCTCTTTAGGCTGCAGAATAAGTACAAGTCTGCCCTGAACAAAGTTTTAATACTCACAAGCTGATGTGAATTTACACTCAAATTTTGATAAAACATAGTTCCTGCCATACTTATACCACTGAAACAACAGTTTCTAGGACATTTTAGACAACCTGTGCCTAGAAATGTTAGATCAGATGATGCCCTAAAGAGTAAAGGGGTAAAGATGAGTAAGCAGTCATCCAAAAACAACCAGTAATTACAGAATACATTTGCAGTACTTCCACATTAGTTTTTCAAAGTGAACTGAATCCGTTCTTAAACACTGTTCAAACTTGACATCTGATAATACATGCTGTAAGGTTAGGTCTTCCATGTCTCTGGGTGCTACCAAAGCTGTTAAATAATGCCTGATTTCACTAAAACCTCATTTTAAAGTAGGAGAAAAAAAAAAATCACAAAACTAAGTTTATGGCTAAAAATAATTTATTTCAGAGAAGACTCTCTCCTACTGAGCCCCCACAGATGATTCATATAAGAGAAAACATCTTTTGGTCTGCTTAAGCACTAAAAAAGTTTAAAACCCTAACAGCTTATGACACAAAGTACAGTGAAGCACCAACATTAAAGAGCCATTTCACTCTGATTTGATAGTCTGCCCACAGGTAATATATACTGCATCTTTAAATAGATGAAGTTTAATATATTAAGCTTCATAGTTAATATATTAAGCTTCATAGATCTCCTGAAGTAGGTGGTCTCCAGCTCTAACAGAGAAGAAAGAGTAACTTATACAAAAGAAAACTTGCTCACCTACCCTCTGAACACAAATCTAAACAATGAAGAATTTTGAAGACAGTCTTGTCTGTTATTCATAAAAGCGATAGCAAGTTCAAGATCTGAATTTGCAATGAAATCTGTATTCACAGTAGGCCAGAAACTTGCAAGTCACAAGGAAACAATTAGTTCAATATTGTTTATGTAATATCAGTAGGCACTGAAGAACAATGAGAATCATATCCTAGTCATTCTCTCAGTGCATCACAGAATGCAAATTTACTCTATACTTCAGAGAGCACTAAGATACTACTTTAGAGATTACATTAGCATTACTTCAGTTTGTTTAGTCTTCAGTCCTCCTTCATTCTCTTCCTACCCTGTCAGCAAGAAAGCCAGCTACAATCCTCACACTGCACAATCAAAACTAGATATTTTCAAATTAAAAAATATTTTCAGCTGTCTGTGGAGACAGAACAAGGGGAAATGCTCATAAAATGGAAAAGAAATTCTGCAGCAATATGTGAAGGAACTTCTTCACAGTAAGGGTGATGGAGCACTAGAACAGGTTGCCCAGGGAGGTTGTGGATTCTTCTTCTCTGGAGATATTCAAAACTCGCCTGGATGCCTACCTGTGCAGCCTGCTCTGCAGGGAGCCTGGAGTCAAATCTCTGCAGGTCCCTTCCAGCCCCTACAATTTTGTGATTCTGTGAAATAAGCAGTTGCTGTTACTCCTGCCTTTTGCAGATTCAGCATCTTACAACACCTCAGAGCTGCCAAAATCCCACAGCCTATGGCTACATAAGGCATTACTAGTTAGTTATCTAGTAAGTTAATAGTGACTCATAACCACAAAATAGAAAGTGCAGTTGAGCTAAGCCATAAAAATCCCATTTTACAAAAGCTGCAACAAACAAGTACCTCAAGGATAAATACTTGATATCAAAGATACCCAGAGAGGCTTGCCATCAGGAATCATAACTGCCAGTCTAACATTTTAAAATTGCACGAGCTACCAAAATACTTCTTCTGAAGTGTTATGAAGGTGGAAACACCTAGTAAGCAACCAGACCAGCCAGAGGCACACAGATTGGTCATAAACATAGGGGAAAAAAATCACTGAAATGAATGCAGCAGATATCTTTAGAAAAGTCAAAGGACTTAAAGCTGGTTGTGAAAATCTACTGCAAAAGGCAGCTATCAAGCTGATTGTTTCACTGTCTACACCTACTTTGTTCAACTATGAAAATACAGATTCTGATCTTAGTACCCAAACAGTGCTATAACTGACAGTAGCTTACCAGCCTTACGTACATGAAAAATCACAAACTTCATTCTTAATATTAAGTTACTAGAAACTACTTGTACTTTCTGCTGTGCTGTACATGTTCTATCTTACAGGTTCATATCACTAAAATGTTTTAAAAGGTGTACAGACATACATAGAATCTTGTGCAAAACACAGAAATTAGTCTGACAAACATTTCTTGCAGAGCACTGCCCTCTAGTGAATTTGCATGAAAAAGCCAAATTAAAATACCTGAATCAACTATTGTATGAATGTTTAATAGGCTCAACAAAGGTAGGTAAGTGCTCATTGTAGTTTTAAACGGACAAAAAGAATTCAAAGTTACCACCTTCACGTAACTGCTTGTTTCAAGACATCAGCAGAAAGCATGACCACAGAAGGCAAAACATGCAGTTCTACAGCCTTAACACAAAGAGATGCCCATTAGATACACACCTTTAGTTTAGGATATACAGTGTTTTAGAGGCAGAGGAGTTAAATATGAGCTAGATTTCTCCAGTATGAAGATGCTACAAAAAACTCCACTTCAAAAACATTTTGGTATTGTCATGGTTTTATGATTTTTGGTTATCGGTATTCCACATCATAACATCATGCAGTGCACTGGGAGTTAAAGAGTTAATGCTCCAGTTCCGGGCACCTGTCCAGAAGAGAAGAACTACATTCCCCAGAAGACTGTTTGCTGTTCTGTTATCATTCCTGCTCAGGGGAAACACAAGGCCTCAGTATGTCATCAGACATCCCTCTTTTCAATCATCAGGCTCTCCCACTGCTGCTCATCCCAACTGCACACCATTACCATAAGACCTTCAGCTTTTCGGACACTTTCTCTCATTATATTTGATTTATTAGCTTCAATTCTAATTATATTGTATTATAGTGTGTTATCTTGCATTCCAATATTGTATTTAGTAAATTAGTTTCTCAGATAGTTGCCACTGTTTTTAATTATTTTGGGGTCCCCTGTTTCCCCTTTCCAGGGGCACAGATCTGCAGATCCCTATGCCCCGCTAGTCACGGAACTGGGCCGAACCAGCCCAAAAACTGTCAACAGGTATAGAAGTATTCATTACGGTATTAGCATTTTATTTGAATCCTATTAAGTAATTTAAGTACCAGGGAAGCTGCACTGCAGTTATTTTTTTCTTTACAGCAATTGCTAAGTACAGGCAACTGAACTATAATGCTACTTTGTATAACACAGCCTAGACTCATCATCATTGCTTCTGTTGGAGCAGGCAAGCTAGTACAAACAAGCACATCTAGACATGATACACTGCTGTGTCAGAACAATATTTTCAAGCTTGTACACAAGACACTAATACAGCACCTTTCCTTTAAACTGTTCCTTTCTTTTCTGCATACCTAGATTGCACTTTTCTTCCCCAGAGCTATCTGATTCTACAAGAAACAGTAAGGTATTTTCTGTCTCTGTATCTAGCTATTTACCATTCTAAAGATAAAAATAGGAACTAGAGACATTGTATTTCCAAACCACTATTAGGCATGGCTAACAGGAACAGTGGTTCACACAGTTCTTTTCCAACCTTAATGATTCTAAGATCATCATGTCCAACTGCCAACCCACCCCCCCACCATGCCCACTAAGCCAGATTCCTCAGTGTTACATCTCTTTCTTTCTTGAACACCTCCAGTGATGGTGACACCACCACCACCCTTTGCAGCCTGTTTCAATGCCTGACCACCCTTTCTGAGAAGAAATCTTTCCTAAAATCCAGCCTGTGGTCTGTGGTGATAGAAAAAGGGGAAATGGCTTCAAGCTTGAAGATGATAGATTTAGGTTGAATGTAAGGAAAGAGACCTCTACAATGAGGGTGGGGAGGCATTGGAACAGGTTGCCTAGAGATGCAGTTGATGCCCCATCCCCATCAATTTCTTCAAAAACACTGGTAAAGATTTCAAGGCACAGAACAGACTGCCCTTACTGAATGCAAGGGTCATCCATTTCCACAACACTCATCATGACAGTATCTTTCTGCTTTAATATATCACTTTCATTTTTCATACTAACAAAAACTCATTTCTACCACACAGATTCAAAAGAAATCCTACAGAAGAATAAGAGACTCTAAGACAAGCAAGGTTCACGTGACACATAACCCAAGGAGCTTAAACATGTTTAAAGACAACAGCCTCTGCACTACAGCACGTGCATGAGCTTGTTCTTGCTGTATATAACACAACTGTCAAAAAAGTTAACTCAGTCAGCTGAAATACTGAACATAGCTGCTATTCCCAGCTGTCATATTCTGCATCACTTCATCAGGCAGAATATTATCAGCCAAGAAAAGATTAATTTAAAAATTAAGTGTAATCTCTCAAAATCTGAATGTAAGAAAACTACCATTGATTCAACAGTTGAACTTCTATGGTTCTCCAGGAGTACAGTTAACAATCAGGTTGTTAAAACAAAAGAACAAATTGGTTTGCTATTCTACTTATGCATGATTGCTTCTCTGTGAACCAAATCAAATAACTACATTTCTTTTGCATCTAAGAAGTGACATTGGAGTGATTAAGTAGCAATGACCATAAATGCCACTAATTCATAGGTTTCTCGATAACTGTTTGAAGTCTACACAACAGAAAATCAGTAGTAAACGACTCCTTTTAAGGTTAGACAGATTACGAAAGGCTTTAAGTTTTCTCCCCTTTAATAAAAGTAAGTCAATTGAAAGAAAAGTAGATCTTACTCTGAACAAAAATTATTTGTGAAAAGGTCATTAAATTTGTCAGCAGACAAAAATAAGCTTTGTAACGTCTCCTCTTTCAGGATGGAGAAAAGATTACTTTACAATTCCATGAGAAATCAAATAATGCTTATTAAATGTTTTGGAAAAATTACAAAGCCAATTATAATCATCCTTCAAGGACATGCTAAATGAGATGCACAAGATCACTCAAAAATTAATCTGCCTATCATTGTGTGAGTAATGTTATTCCGCTTTGAATTCAAATAGCAATCTGGAGCTGACAACAACTATTGTATTAATACCTAAGGCAAAGTAAAAACATTTCAATGCAAAACACATTAATGAAAATAGATTCAAACTACATCATCTGTGAAACTATTTCAAACAAAGCACTGCAGTCCTAATTTATCATTTTCTTGTTATATTTCACACTATAGACATTGAAAGCTATCAGTATCAAGGTCATGGATTTGTAGAGCCTCCCTAAGGATCATTCACATTTCTTTCAAAACTCTTCCGTACCAAGTGCTGTACTTCAGTATTACACGTCATATAGCCAGAAAAGGGGACTGTGTTAAGGCTTTAATTGGTAATGGGTTTTCTTTTATAAAGATGACACTGAAAGCTGAGCCACATCAAAAAACAATTTAAACAACGTACTTAAAATGAGATTTAAGCTTATGCACTTGTAAGTAATATGGACATATCTATCACATGTAAGTTGTAACCAACTTCATCTACACACTTCTGATAAAAACACTATCATCCTCCCTCAGAATGTTAAAATTCAGAATATACAATCTTTCCTAGTTGCTCTCCCCGTTCCCATAATGTCAGAAAATAACATTTTTCAGGATATTCAGCATGTAAATACAACATCAGGTGTGAGTTTCACTACTATATTCAAGACAACCAGGCTAATAACGGGGATCAACCCAAAGTTAGTCACTAGAAATGTAGTTAGGCTTCCACAGCTTAAAATACTTTTCCCCACAATTATCTGCCAAAGCATGCATATTTGCTTTCTGTACAATTAAGTTTAAGTTATAAATCACTTTTTCTTCACCTTATAATGTTTAGATTATGAGCAAGTATTAAATGTTACCCACTGCTCCATATCACTGTCCCCTCCACTTGCACAAGTAGTTTCTGAAATTTTCCTCTTATCAAACCATTTAGAAGCTGTTACTATTCTCTGGCACAGAATAGCTCTGCACATAGTCATGCAAAGCTCATGACTCCTAGAACACAGAACTAACTACTTCTCTGAAGACACTGAATACTGTTTATAAACAAAATACCCAATGCAGTTTAAGCACTAGATACATAGTAATGATTAAAAAGAGAAATAGTAAAAAAAACCAATCATTCGTATAAGAGAACAGCTGTGATAGTTTTCCAACATAGTTTAGGTGAGGTTATAACAGCAAAACAAATACTCTTAATTAAGTGAATCAAAAGATCACTCACTGTCCCATCAAGTTTTTCATTTACTTAGGCTTTTAGCCTTAACACAGCAGCTGCCACCCTTCGGAACATCTGTAAATCCTACAGGTCCATAAGGTAGATGGAATCTCAGAATTCCCCAGACCGGAAGAGACTTCTGGAGATTCTACGCTCCAACCACCTGCTCAAGCAGATACACCTACAGCACATTGCCCAGGACCACAGCTAGGCAAATTATGAAGATCTCCAAGCTGAAAGGCTCCGCAACTGCTCTGGGCAGCCTACAGTAGTGCTCAGGCACCTGCACAGTACAGAAGCACTTCCTAGCATTCAGAGAGAACCTTCTGTGTTTCAGCTGGTGTTCACTACTTCTTGTCCTGGCACCACAGAAAAGAACACTACAGAAAGAAGCCCAGCTCTGCCATTTTTGCACCTTCCCTTAAGGTATTTACAGACACAGATGAGATTTCCCTCTGAGCCTTCCCTTCTCCAGAAGGAAGTCTCCACTCTCTCAGCCTGTCCTCATAGCAGAGATACCTCAGTCACTTCATCATCTTGGTGGTCCTTTCTTGGATTCTCTCCAGCATGTCTCTCTCTCCCTAAGGCGGCCAGTACTGGACCCAGTACTTGAGGTACAATCTAACCAGTGCTGAACCTGGAAGGATCCCTCACCTCAACCTGCTGGTAATGCTTGGCCTAATGCAGCCAAGAATACCATTAGCCTTCTTCACAAGAAATGCCCATTACTCTCTCACATTCAAGTTGGTGTCCATCAGGACCTCCACACCCTTTTCTGCCAAGCTGATTTTCGGTTGGGTGGCCTCCAGTAGTTTCTGGTATCTGGGGTTATTCCTCCCAAGGTGCAGGACTTGGCAATTCCCTCTGCTAAATTACCTAAGGATCTTTATCAGCTCATTTTATAATATTCCATTTAGAAGCTGGGGTGATATCCACATTCAGTGTGAATGTTCTGTCTTTCTCATGCTGTGGAAAAAAACGCTATGCATTCATCAGTAAATTTAGTGGATTGATTTTGATATTCAAAGACACAGAAAATGAAAGCCACAAAACTGTATTATCCATCTTCTTACCACAGTTAGCATCATAAGTCTGCAACCATCAGCAATCCTAGTCCAGTGTGATGCTTCAATTTGTGCCCCCTATAACCCCGAAGGACATCATACCAGATGTGGCAAGTCTGTTCTTTACTGCATGAATAGGTCACCATAGACTTAAAAGTAACACATGAAATCAATAGTTACCTGGGACACCCAGGACACCAGATCAATGCTGGCAGTAGTACTAAAATAGATTTCAAGTGGATTAGTCATCACAGTAAGTTTGTTAGATACATAATTTAAACTGTAGTCATTTACAATCTAGAGAAAAATTACTCTCTGGAAGCATTCTTCCCTAGGAAGAAAGCTTAAGAGCATGCATAGGCAGAAGTGAGCTTTGGATTTCAGTATCTACACAAACTCAAGGCTTCCTGGTGCCAATACCAAATACTCTTAACTTTTGAGTACTGCATATT
Source organism: Pavo muticus (assembly GCA_016647715.1). Lineage (NCBI taxonomy): Eukaryota > Metazoa > Chordata > Aves > Galliformes > Phasianidae > Pavo > Pavo muticus. The sequence goes on from JACDJE010000034.1 coordinate 845,023, forward strand.
ACCACAGCACAGAAGTGGTGCTTTAGAACAGCTATAACCCAATCCTAGGGTAGAGCAGTACTACAATTAATCTAACATTAACAGATCAGATAAATTGTATATTAAACACTTTAAGTGGCATCCACTTAATTTGCCTGTTTCACAGTACTCTAAGAAATAACACTTCAAGATTAAATCAAAGTCAGCTGCAGTAAGCGCAAACACAGCATTACTGTTCACTTTAAGTGTTTTGCATTAAAATAGTAGGTCTCTAACATAAAATCACCCTTAGCTTAAGTATTTGTTACAATACAGATTAGGTATGAAAACATTTACTAGCCTATCACTTAACACACTTCAGCCTTTATTAGATATTTATGTAGAATAGAATTCTTCTCTACAATAATAGGAAGAGTATACAGAAGACTGGATACATCAACATCTCTACTTGATTTTCTTTATAACTACATACCTTTTAAACAGCACAAAATACAGAACTAGCAGTAGAACAGCCTGAGAATTTTCAGAAGTCAGGAAACAAAACTTCTACGTGTACTTGCAGATCCTCGACTCTTAATGAGGATGAACAAAACATCTAAGATCATTTCTGTTTAGAAATAGTATGTGGTAATGGAGTTGCCTTATGTTCTCACTTACTCTCCATCCTTTTCTGATCATCTGCTAAACATCTGTGCCAAGTTATCATGTAAGCATCTTTGTTATTCTGCTCCCTTTACAGAAGGGGATATTCCTTTGGGACTTTAGAATCTACCACCAATTACCAAGGAGTAATTTGACTAATCATGCAGGCCTGCCATCTCCAGGAACTGTAATAAACAGCCTGCATAAAAGCACAGGTACTCAACTAGTTATTTGTTAGATGTCTAAAACCACAGGCAGGTATTATGGATGCTGCATCATACATTTGCCTGAGTATTGATGTTTATTTTTTTAATCTAAAGGTTATTTGTTTAACTCAATATTAACAGAAAATCCTAACCTAAACGGCATACTGTATAAAACACTGATCTAGGAAGTCAGCAAGAACAACAGTTACTCTTTTCAGAATTATGCTTCTTTGCCTTTCAATCATAGGGTCTGGAGTAATCCGAAGTGGTACAGGGTAAGAGGATATTCTCTTACTAGTCTCTCTCTCTCAGAGGCTCAGGAAATTATAACAGCACACAAATATTTCACTAAATTGAATTTCACATTAAGTCCTACCATTGGGAAAAGGACAGTGCACAAAATAAATCCAGTTCTAGGCACACCACACCCACATGTCACTGAGACCATAGCTCCAGTTGTCCAAAGAATGGCTTTAGTACAGTACTGTCAGTTACCATAACTACCCGTGAGCAAAAAGCTATGAAGAAACACCAGAGCACAAACATTTCCTGCTCCAACTCTGACAACATGGACTTTATTAGGCACTTGCACTGAAAGTGATGCATTTACACTTCAGTTCACTCATGTACCATAATTCACTGTCTCTGCGTAAGATTCTAAGATTGCCTTCAAAAAGTGCCAAACAGCACTCCTGAAAAACAGACTGTGCGAGCTCATCTCTAAGCCTTCTTTAAAACAGTTCCTTCATTTCTCCCACCATGTCATAATCCTTATTGTAGAAAAAAAGTAAAGGTTTTAGGAGTCTAATACAGCAGTTACAAGCAAAACAAATCATTCCATGCTCCAAACATTTGCAGACATAGCTCAAAGTTTTTAAGATAAAGTAAATTTAAAAATTCAGTATCATAGAATCATAGAATCACAAGGTTGGAAAGGACCTCATCTAATCCAACCGTCCTCCCATTACCATTGCTACCACAAACTACTAAACCGTATCTCGTAGCTCCTCATCCAGGAGCCTCCTGAACACTGCCAGAGACAGCAACTTCACCACCTCCCTGGGCAGGCCACTCCAGTGCTTCACCACTCTCTGAGAGAAAAAATTCTTCCTCATGTCTAACCTAAACCTCCTCTGATACAACTTGCGGCAATTTCCTTGGGTCCTGTTTGTTGCCTGGGAGAAGAGGCCAAACCCCTCCTCAAGTAATTAGATCATTAAATACAACTAATTCAGTTATCATGTTTGATGTTCAGCTTCATATATTACTCAGTATTTCTACAAGTCCTAAATACAGTAAAACTAGGCAACAGCCTTAAGGACAAGTTTTTATCTTCATTTGAAAATCTACACAGATGGCATAGCACACTGGAGTTACTGAACATTAAGCAGAATTCACATTTGTTGTGGTTTGGTGATTTTTCTTTTGTGATCAGTATTCCACATCAGAACATCATGTGAACCAGTAGGAGTTAAAGAGTTAATGTTCTGGTTCCGTTTACTGCCCCTTATGGGCATGTGGAGTATCCTGATGGGAGGAGAGGTGCGGCTTCCCTGGGGAGGACTTGGCGCGAAGAGGAAGCGGGGGTGGAGCTCCGGACCGGACCAAGCGCCTGGCTTCCCCCGCTGCCCGGCTCAGCCTTCTCAGCTCGCCGCGGAGAACAGCACGTGGTTCCCTCGCGGTATTGTGGTTTGATCTCGCGTTTTGGATACTCTTTTCTCTCTCATTTTGTTTGATTTAGTTAAATTTAGTAAATTACCGTTCCTTCTCAGATCTACTGCTGGTGCATTCCTTTTTGTTAAAACCATCCACTAGCTCCCCGCCCTTCCCCCTCTCCCGGAGCGCGTGGCCCGGGGCCGGCCGGATCGCGCAGCAAACCGTTCGTACCCCTTTCTTTTTTTTTTTTTTTTTTCCCCCTCGCTCTTCCGTTTTTTTTTTCCGGGGCCTGTGCCCCCCTGTCACGGACTTGTATCCAGAGATAACCCGTGACAACATTCCTCAAGGCTAACTGAACCTGGAAAAGAAGCACATGAAATACAGCTAAACAGAGCCTAAAAACTGGACTCGGAAATAAATCCATGTCAGTGACATAGCAAGAAAGAAAAAGTAGGAATACTAGCAATAAATTCAAAAACTTTCAAATGCTACTTACCAAAACATTGTATATGCTTCAATCAGTAATAAACTTCTTTAAAACTAAACAGTCTTGCACTTTAGATGCTTATTGATGTCATCAATATTTAATAAACCCATACTTGGGTATACAAAAGAAGCAGAACACTAAGGATATTCTCCAAGTAACAAGTTCATTCTTAAGTTCAGTTTCCTGAAGGTCAAAAAGTCTACATGTGGAGTTACATTAGCGTAGAGTACAAGAGATTAATCTTTCCTTCCATAATTAAGGGAAATAAATTCAAAATCTGACACGTTATTACAGGCTAAGCAAGGATCCAGGTCCTTTTTTTGACCATGGCATATCTAGATGTTAGCAAGTTAGTCTGAACCATTTAGTGGTCTATCACAGTGGTCAGTCACAAAAAGGCTTAATTAGGTTTATGATTCAGTTCAAAGTGAGCACTTAATAAATAGAGCCAAGAGCAACTCAGCTCACCTTAGATACTACTGTTAGTTGGTCAACCAAATCGCTCTCCTATCTACTGCACAGAGCCTGACCATAACTGAGTTGTCAGTGATCTGACATTCACTTACATCTATACTGAATGGACTCCCATGCTCCTGCTGTAACTTATGTCAGCTGAACATCATGAATATAAAGAAAACAAAGCTAATTTTTTTTTTTTTTTTTACTAAATTTAAACTTATTTAGGAGTAAAGATAGTATTTAGTAAGCACTTCACCCTCTCATCCAGTTATTTAGTCATAAATAGCACTCCATCCTTATTCTGCAATAGTTTTGTTCACTCGCTGACAACAAGCTGCCACAGAACATCCTGTTGACTAGCAGCACTTCAAGATAATAATTTTATTCTGAGCTATTGTTACTGAGCCACTTAGAATTCACTAGGAAAACAATGTGGTTCTACTATGTTATTAGTCAAGCTGCAATGAAAGAACTATTTTACCAAGAACATACTTAAAAGATTAACATCTATCAGGAAAGCACTGAATTCATACCAGCTTTAAAGTTTCATCTGCAGTTAATGTTAGGCTTTGAAAATTCACACTCAATTTTATCTTGATAACACTTTAATACTGTAACACCAAAAACTGGCTGATATTCAGTGACTTAAGAAAAGCAAGTTTCCAATTTTTCATTACACATTAAGTTACTCTGCAAGACTTCTGCTTGTAACACTCTGTAGGGGTAAAAACATCAATGTAGAATAGTCGTAGTAAAGTTACATTCAGAATTATACAGACTGACCAGACCAAGTCTAGCATATCCTATAGTGCAATGAATAAAAATGAATATTTAGTTCCCCACTGCTGAGTGGAAAAAGATAAAGAAAGCAGAAACCAGCAAGTCTGTACGATATGCCATGTATAAGCCACATGGAAGAATGATCTCCCCCAAAGAAATGCACTGAATCCCAGTTTGAACTGTGCTCAAGTGCTGAAACTGGTTCTTAAGATGCAATAAAAAAGTTATTTCTTTAGCTCCAAGAAATTAGAAGTATTATTTTAAACAATGATAAAAACAGCTAGAAGATACTGCTCAAGCTACTAGGCACAACAGATTTCCAAAAGGAGGGTGGTCCATGACAGTGGCAAGTATTATTAATATAAAGACTTGATATATTTCCATAATAACTTACTGTGTAAGTGATAGCTGCCAACATTCCAATCACAGTCAAGGAACTAATGGAAAATGAAAGAGCAGTCAAGCCATCTGCAAAAATAAAAACAAACCTGCTGTAATTTCCTACAATAGAGGTGGAAGAACTTTTCCTGAATTGATTTCAACATTTCAGTTCATAACAAGGAAAGCAAAACAAGAAAAACAACTGTAGCTTCCAGATATTGAGACATGAATGAATTTCACCTAGCATAGCTTTTTGCTCTTCCTCCACTACTGCAAGAAGCAGGACAGCAATCTCTCCTTCACTAGAAGCTTGAAGATAAGGCATCCAGTCAAATGGTTAAGCAGCCACTGATGAACTTGCTCCCACTATCTGAACACCTCCATCCAAGACTTATTTCTAGTCTCCATAGAGTACTGTGCCAGCTTTCCACAATGTAACCATGCATCCCTTGGATGGCTCATCTCAGATTTGTTATCCCGTCTTTCTCATAATAAAGCATTATTCAAAGAATCAGTCAAGCATGGCTCCGTCATGTAACCAAACAAGTCAGACTGTTGGCCTCAGCTTGGCTCAGACCACATACATCCAGATACAAACTGGAAAAGAGTCACAGAACCGAGGAGCTGATGCTGCCTTGCTATCACCCAAAAAATGAGAAGGAATAGGAAAAGAAATGCTGCACCGAACTCATCCCTAACGACAAACTCTTTGAATGCTGACAGCATGTATACTCATGCTTGATAACAAAGTTTTTTCCACCATGGAATTAAAGAGCTTCCATTCTTTGGTTTTTCAAAAAACTAGCTAACAAAGCCCTGAGCAGCCCAATGCAAACTTGCAACTTCCTGCTTCCAGCAGGAGACTGGACTAGATTTGTTCTAAGACCTCAGGTCCCTTCAGTCTCAACTGTTGCTTAATCCAAGGAAGTTAGTCACAGGAAAATGCTAGTGGAGCCAGAAACCAAATCCAGACTTGAACATCTCAATCCAGAATCCTTGTGTGCATACCAGAAATAAACATTAACTATACTATAATTTCAGAGCAAAAACAGCTACAGAATTGAAAATTTAGTTGACAGTCATGTCAAGGTTGCATAGAGTAATTAGCTTGTATCTCAGCTCAACTACTTCCTAAAAACTGTTTATGCTGGTAGTGACACTACTTCATTCTGTACTGTCAGAATACTTCTCTTGCTTCAGAAAGAGAAATAAAGTGACAGCAAAATTTATGACAAAACAATGGACTTCTCCTCCCTATCCCTTGTGTTTGTGTGAACAACTTAGAGCTCATTATGAAAGACTCTGTAAGGAACACTGCTTAAGTATTGTGAATCCTCAGACCTGTCCAACAGCTACCTTTCCATAAGCAGTAACAGAGACTACTATGTTGGGTGAGGTATACAGCAGATGCAGAAGATTAGGAGTACATGCAGCACACTGGAATCAGCTCCAGCAAACTGAATTGTCTCCTAAAATGAAAGTTACTCTGTGTCATTTTATTCCTGCTATGGAATCAGCAGCTCAAAAGCGTAAGAAAACATTCCAAAGCCTGTAAAGAAATCAACATGTGTGCAAAGTAGTACTACTGAGATACCAATAGAGCAACTGACAGTTTTGTACTCTCAATTACTGTTGTCTCAAAAGACCTTACTTGGTCCACAGACAAGTACTTGAATTCAAAAATAAGATACTTCTACACATCTTCTGCATACGAAATATCCAAAATATCCAAAATTAAAGGGAGTGCCTCAGGACATACAGAAACAGGACTTAAGACTCTGTTTCAACAGCAGGAGAACAAATTCAATCTTGTAAAGCAGAAGGTAGCTACAGTTTTTGTAGGTGGAAAGCTCACATTCAGTACTCTACCAGCTCGCTGTTTCTCATTTCTACTGCATTAAAGAAATGTAAATGGTGTATTGCTTCCTCAATGAAAGCTCTTAACTGCTCTTAAGGTAAAGCTGATTGAATTGGATATTACATTGAAAAAATAAAACCTTTCTTGCAGAATCAGTAACAAATACCTATTGGTTCTAGATGAAAAAGCACAAGCTTTATTCTAAGCATGATTTTAGGGAAGTATTTCTATAAGAATACGGCAAGGTGACAATACCTTAACCTGCAGTTATTAGAACCCTTTTACTTCAAAATATGCTTTATCAAGAGGACAGGTTCTGCTCATGACAGCTTTAAGATCCTTCACTAAGAAACAGAGGCTCAGAAACAGAGGCTCTTCAGAGAGAAGTAGTTTTCTAAAGACAGCTTCACTTTTTACGAAAAAATACTGAAGTCTTACTTTAATACCTGCATACATAGGAACTCCATATTACTTACATTGGCCTTAGCATTTCCTTTCCTCCTCGGTTTTAAAAACAGTGAAATTTTGCTTTGGAGGAGATAGCTACAGATGACAAGTCCATTCATCAGAATTAGCATGTCATGGACATGCTGTAAGTAGCCTCACATTCACAGGTGCAGGTCATCATAGTGACTTCAAGCACCTTCACATCTGCTAGAGAAATAAAAGCAGGAGGCTTCTGGAAAGCATCAGTGACAGCCTCCTTACTTAAATGAGGGAGGAAGAAGGGTGCTCTGCTAAGTCTCACACTGAGAAAAGAAAGGATTAATTGGTGATGCAAAGACCGAAGGCAGCCTTGGCTGCAGTTACCATGAGGCAGTAAAGCTGAGGATCCTGAGGAAAGTAAGGCAAAGAGCAAGATCATTCTATACTTCAGGGGAGCAAGTTTTAGCTGCTCATGGATCTGCCTGGAAGAGTACAATGGGACAAGGCCCTAGAGGGAAGAAGGGCCCAAGAAAGCTGGTTGATATTCAAAGATTATCTCTTTTGAGCTCAAGAATGGTCCACCTGAACAAGAAGCAAGTCAGGCAGGCATGCCAGGAGGCCTGTGTGAATGAACATGGAGCTCCTGCCCAAACTCAAGCATAAACAAGGAACTGACGATCCTTGGTAACTGTGTCATTCCCACTCATACTGTCATCAACACTGAGCCAAGGAAGGTTCAGACTAGATACAAGGAATTATTTTTTTTTTTATCAAAGTGCTTGAACATTGGAATTGTCTTCCTAGTGAGGTGACTGATGTCCCATGGCTGTGTTCAAGAGGCATCTGAATAATCAGATCAATAATATACGTTACTTGGTTAGCCCTAAAGAGGTGAGACAGTTAGACTTAATGATCTTTGCAGGTCTCATCCAACTGAACTACTCCAATTCTAATGCAATTTTTAGAGAAGGTTAACACTAGAAGAATGAAGAGGAAAAAACTCATGAGATCCATAAGATTCTTTTGTCTGTGAAATATTCTCACCCTTACTGCGACCAGCAATATCTGAATTAACCCACTTGAAGATTGCTATATCACAAGATACACATTGACTGAACTGAAGCTCACTGACTGTAGGGTACCCAAGTAACATTTATAGATGTGATGAGTGAGAACTCCATGAAAAGTACTATTTCCCAAGCCCACCAAGTCCCTCCGCAGTGAAATACCATAGGAGACAGTATTAAAATCCTTTAAAAGGACGGACAATAATGAAAGCTAACACTACTAATCCCCCATTATGTACTTAAACTGTTCTGATTATTTTTGTCTGAATTAGAACAACATTTTTACTATGAAGAATAACAGTAGGGGAACAGATAGACTCAAATTAGAAAATAGTCACCATCAAAAAAGTTAATTTTTTGTTCAGTTAATGGTGAGCATTCCAGAATAAGCTGGTAGCAAGTAAAGCAAAGTTCAGAACAAATCATATCAGACTTACGGCTGCTTCCAAATTCTTCAAACAGAAGCTTCACTTTTTCCCATTCTGTGGAATTCTTCTTGTTGGGAATATCCAAAGGAACAAAAGCACTAGAACAAGAAAGAGTCTTATTTATCCTAGCAAGGCAAATATTAAGATTTACTTCCAGCTTCAGAAAATGGAAATACATTTATCCCTGCAGAAAAATTGTTTTAAGGTTAAGTTTAACAAATTCTAAAGGCAATACTTCATTTAATTCACATTCCACACATACAATTAATTTAGATCAGATGATGTGCACAGTCAGGTATGAGGTCAATGAACAAATCATTTTCCATTTACCGTTCCTGAGAGAGGCAAGGATCCTACACTCAAGCATCATTAAGATACATTAATCTGATCTACTCACCTGGTTTGACCCATTTGTATTTTTTTTAAAAATAAGCATCACTGAAACAATTTATCTTATAACCCCCCCGTTTCTGAATGCTAGAATAAAATTCAAGATTCCCACACCAAGTATTTAATTAAACTTCCTGTCTATGTTCCACTACTACAACAATGCTTCTGCACTCCATTTCTTGTTTCATACCCACAAACCTGAATGTCAAAGGTTAATAAGCAGAGTAGAATCCACAGTAACCCATTCTACACACTCTGCAATGAAGATTCAGGTAAATCCTGACAAGGAGATAAATGTCTACAATTCTGCCCCTTCTCAAGTCCCATACGGCAACAAGGGCCTCACTACAGAATGCAGTAGCAAGAAATTCACATACTTCAGTCCCAAATTATCAGGAATCTTCTTTTACTCTGAACAGGGTCCCTCAATTAGTAGCCAACAAGCCAGAAGACAATCCCACTTGGACTTTCGGGCCCTAGCTTCACAGATCACAGCAAAAGCGAGGCCTCGTTAACATGCCTAGTCTGTAGACTAGACCAGCTAGAGACCAGCATCTATTCTAGTCCCAAAGGAGCTCTAAAACACAGCTCATGCATTACACCAATGTAATACAGAGCAATTTAGGCTAATTTTTCACAAAACATTAAGCAAGAAAAACTTGACAGAAGTCTTAACTATTTTGCTATGTTACATAAATGGTTAATGGCTCATAGTAGCTATCAGCAGAACAAGATGGTGATATGCTAAAAAACTACTGAACTACCGCCAGCACATTACATCAGTCTACTGACAGCAAGTTAGAGTACAAGTGCCAGTACACAGTTTCACAGGTGTAACTGAACTCAGCTAATGCAATTGAACAGAACTGCTCAGTGTTGTCTTACACTTGGAGTTCCAGGCACAAAATAAATTTACAAAATATTATCAAACATCCCGTTTAAAACATTTGTTGAGAATATTATAATCAAGATATAGGCTGTAGAACAGAAGTAATGCTAGACAAGTAATTTAAAACTATAAATATTTGGCAGAACTAGCACCACACAGGTATAGATAGGTCTTTTTTGATCCTTAAATCAAAGATTACCACTAGCTGTTATTTCTAGCAAGTCAATTTCAAACAAAGGAGTTTTAAACTATTTTTCTTAAGAATTCTGCTGTAACCCACATACAAATCTAATTAAATTATTTCTGCAAGTTTTCAGAAAGTATTAACTTATAGAACGCTAATGTAACGAGTTTAATGCTGAACACTATAGTCAGGGAAACTATTTTTAGACTGAAATATTCATTAGCCTCAAATACTTTAATTCAAAAGAAGCTGCTGTATAGAGATGCCTTAATGTAGATTATAATATCTCAAGCTCCTTGCCTCCAGCACAGGATATCATAGAATGGGTTGGAAAAGACCTTAAAGATCATCCAGTTCTAAGACCACTGTCAGGTGCAGGGTTGCCACCCGCTAGAACAGGCTGCCCACAGCTCCAACCAACCTAGCCATGAACACTTCCAGGAACAAATAATAAACTATATAAAGCAGATAATTTTAAGACATAAAGGGCATTACAAGTTTAGCTCTGAGTATCCCAGTAAGTTTGTTTCCCTATACTTTTCTTTCAATGATAAGCTGCAAACTACATGCTGAGAATTTGAGTGCTATTTCAGATACGCACATCATTGCCACAGTAAGATGCTTCATAATGAGATGCTACAGTTAGAGTACAAATATTCATGTTAACAACTCAGATAGATACAGGAATCCTCCTCACTGAGTGTGTCATCAACTTAAATCAAAACTACAAGATTATCTGGAACAAAACATTTTTAAAAACAATTACATATCTCTAATGAAGCAAGGTAATTATCCAAGACTAAGCTATTCTTAAACTTCAGGCTTAATCCAGCTTTTGTGGTTTCTTTGAATAACTCCTAGTAGGAAAGAGAAGGTCTCCACTAGACGCCTCTGTCTTTAATAGAGACAAGCTACTTATAGATCTCTTAATGATACAGACAATTGCTAAATCAATCAAGAAAACTTCTGTTCTGATAAAAGGCACTAACCATATGAGCACAAGAACAGTACAGACTAAAAGTTTATTTTACCAGCAAGTTAACAGAAAATACTGCAGCCCCTTTTGCTACTGCAACCTATACAGGAGTCTATCCTAGTCCACTAAGCTTAGCCTCCTAAAGTTAAATCCCATACATAAGATTCCAGTCTGCTTTAATGTTGATCTGATCCTAACCACATGCTTACCTCTCAAAACCAGTGAAAAAACTCTCCTGCTATTGCCAGTTTGTCTCAGATTGTCTTCAGTCCCATATTAAATATAACCTCCCATGCTGAGCCTTCAGCTCCAACACATTTTAGCTCATTCCAATGGCACTGGGACTTCTTATACTGCTCTTTGCCCTTGTTGAGCAGGCAGTGAACCAACTCCAAGACTTCTCCATAGCATATGAACATAAAATATTCAGATTACAGACACCCATAATTACTATGTAATGGGACTGAAGTTCACATTTTTCCACAGTACACTTCTTGTTTCCTAAACTGAGCTGTTCAGTCTTAAACTTTCCCTTAAAGGAGTCAGTCAATAATAGGATGTTGATGCAAAACAATTTAAATAATACAGGTTCTTAACCGTTGCCAGGGCATTAGGATGGTATTACTATCTGATTATTAAAAGGCAGTGAGTAACCTCTTATTTAAAAGAGCAAAAAAGCTTCTGATTACAAACCAGAAATTCTACATTCCATACTGGTATCTACAGGATTTCAGCTTCCCTGCAACAGATTTAGATCAGTGGCTATTCTGAATCCAAATTTTTGGAGAAGGATTTTTCATTAACTAGCTTAAAGCTGTAGTGCTTGGGCTGTGATTAATTTGCAGACAAGCTCACTGTTACATGGTACAGCACCAGAAGAAGGTTACAGAAGTCAGTGTAGCTTACAAATTCTGCATATTTTAAAAGGGACAAGCAGAAGAGCAGAGGATAATTAGGACATCAAGAATCAAGTTTCAACTTTCTTGAAATGAACAAACCTACTTACAGATTCCAAAAATGCAGAGACTGGACACCCCTACTACAGCTACATTGTATAATAAAGTAAGCTACATTGTATAATAAAATGCTGCAAAAGTTTCTATAAGTATACCTGTAGTACAAGTACATGACCAAAGAAACAGCTTTTGTCAGAGCACTTGTAATATTTTTAGACCTTGGTTAAGCCAGCTGAACCTCCTCTCCATCACCTTTCATAATAGTCAATAACTTACTTTCAATTGAAAGAACACTAGAATTCTTGGAAACTTAATTCAAAGTGTTTTCCCAAACTAGAAACAATTCTCAAATAAGACAGCATGCAACAAAAAGCATGAGCTGGAAACTAGTTAATTTAATATTTTAGTACTTCAGTATAGATCACTTTAACATACATTCTATCATGACTACATTTTAAATGAATGCTAACAAAACCTTCACTGTACAAAGTATAATTAGGTCAAGTACAACCCCACACTATATTTATGTTTTTCCACAGAGCACTTCCATGTGGGAGACTGCTACCCATAATCATAAAAAGCTCATTTGGGACATCCAGGAAAGCATTTGGTCATAAAGACAGTCAACACTAAAAGCACGTATCTTTTGCTCCCTGTTGTACATTAAGATGTCAATACAGTTGTAAATAAAAGTTGCAGCCATCGTGCTCTTGAGATATGCCTATACTGCACAGGAAGGCAGAACTTGGAAGCCCAAGTACCTCCACGATTGAGGAAAATAATCATTTTAGCTTCTAGTTCCACTCCACAGATGCACAACACAGTATTTAATCCCTAATAGACATAAGATATATCTTGATTATAAAAGGCAGATTGTGATGCACTCAACCTTTAATCTCACATAGAAAAAAGTTCAATTTAGGGTTCTATTTACTACATCACCTGCTACTATTCAATACATAAATACTTACCCAATTAAGAGAAGAACTGCACAAAATGTGATGAATCCCAGAGTATATTTGAGTGCAGTTTTAACCTGCTGTATATTAAAAAGAAAGTTAATATATTAATATATTAATGTAAAATAAATCCAAAGGGATTTGTCCAGCAGGTTATTACAAAGCATAATTAGCATAACAGGTGATTTACAAAAGAACTTCAAAACAATCAAGTTTACTACTTGGACTGGGAACTACATTCTTGAATGGTCTTGTAACTTGAGGACCGTGAACAATGACATTGAATCATGCTTCCATCTTAAACTTGGCCAGAAACCAAAGTGAACTTGTTCAAAACAATAAACTCACAGAAAACTCTTACTATCAATATTTTACATTGTTGCTTGTTATGACCACAGTTATAAGCCTTCCCTCATGTTAAGATAACAAATAATGCATTTGAAAGTGACCATGATGACTGATTAAAAGGTTCTTTATTTAGGTAAACACTTGCTTTAATTTAGAAGATAACAGCTTACGGCATGCATTTGTGCTCCTTGAATTATCATCCATGGCAAAAATCTTCCATGTATTACACTGACATCACCAGGTACAAGCTTAAGTTGAATTACTACTGCCTACTTCCACAAAATGCAACAAGATACTCAGATTTAGTTCCTACATCAGAAGCAATATAATCCTCTTGTCTTAACCCATTCAAAGATATTTCTAGAATTTAAGGAAAATCTTATCTCTTCAGTATGTTTTTAACTTCCTTTGCCATAGTGCTTTGCTATAAACAACTTACTGAGCATGTGTTGCCATCATCTTCCTCCTTCTCCTCATAATAGAAATAGACAAATGGTATCCACAGAAAGACGCAGAACAATATGATGGAGTATAAGGCTAGGAGAAAGATTTTAGTAAAAATACAAAGTCAGATTGACACTTCATTTACTGCATAGTAACCCAAAGGAAAGAATCAAAGACTAGTTTCTTATTCTAGATCTCAACTTCAAATGTTGAAAAGTTTAAATTTAATGTCTGGCCTGTAAATTACTGCTGCTTTATTAACCCAAAGGATTTTTAGAGTTAACTCCTTAGGCTAACCATTTCAGATCAATCTTCAATGCAGTAATTACAAGACGACCAAAAGGAAGCACTCTCCCGCATGCAGGTGATGTATGGAACTACCACGCTAGGGGAGAGCTAAGAATAAAATTATATGTTCTGTTATCTGTACTAACTTAATTTTGTGGCCTCTCATCTAACAGATGAGACATGCAGATCTTACAGATTCAGAGTACCCAAGCGTACCAAGTAACAAACAGCTTTTGGTTTGTCCATAAACACTCACATCCATCAACAACAAAATTCAGTTCTAAATACCTGACAGCACTCACAGATGTTTAGAGCAGTATGCAAATTGCCTCAATATTGTGACTGCTTGCAGGAACCAAGCCTCTCAAATCAAAAAAGTCTTCTCTTTTTTTATGTAAAGTACAAGCTGCACTGTGCCAGTAACTAATTGAAGTTACAATCATCATTAAAGATCAAAATAATCATCCTACAGAGGTCACTGCAAGCACAGAAAACACCCTGCTTGTAAGTTTACATCTATTTCATTAACTTCAGCATAATTTATATGTATGATGTATGGCCACAACTCACATGACAGAGCTGATCCATCTTTCTTCCAAAGTGAAGAAGGAAGAAAGATTCATACCTAAAAGAATTATCTATGAACAAAGTGAAATAAGGCTACCACTACAGCAAACACCAGTACTACCTAAAAACACCATTAGTGCAGTAACATTTTCAGCTCAGGATTCTGACACTAAGCTTAAATACCTTTTTGAGTTTAAACTGCCAGTGTTTAGAGATTGAGCTCTACTTAACAACTATCATGCATTTGTTTTTACTTAGTCTTCAGAAAAGAAGGGATTTATGGTACGCTTTATGTTATGAAACTTTCCTGACATCTTCTGTAATTCCTTCACCTAATATCCAGTTTTCTAAGCTTTTTTGATCTTCTACAGTATATAGCAGATTACTATTACCAATTGATATGGACAATCAACTAAATTAATCATCAGCTAAACTATTTTCGTTGAAGTCTTATTTAATTGGATATTTAAATGTGAATTGCAGTATAGTTCACCTGGTCTTTACAAGTTTTTGAGAAGCCATTCATATCACAGCTATCTGAGCACCACACGGTACAATAGCCAAAGTTTAATTCAGTACAGAAAACACTTCAAAAAAAAGTATTTTCAACTACTGCTATCAATAGCATCATGTTTAGTTTTTCCAAGGACTGTCACAGGTGTTCGGCAAGTTAGTTGCCAGAAAGATGAAAGTAAGACATTTTTCCAAGATTAATCTATTCCAGACTTCCAAGCTGTGTATGTGTTAGCTTTCAACTAAAACAGTGAAGTAACAAGCTTAGGTTCAAGTCAGAAGGAATTTCATAAACCAAAAACCTGTACTGAGCACACAGCAATTCAATTCCATGACCACGTGAATACTTAAAGTTTGTGCACCAAATAAAGGCGGCTGAATTAATATCAGATTCTACTTATACAGTAAAGGAAGTCCAAAAAACTACCTATAGCAGTTCTATAAGCGCATCATTTCTCCAATACATTAGAAGATATAAACAGTCCTTGTCCACATCATTCAAAAAAATCAAAGAAGATGGCAAGGTATTTAATTCTTACTCAATGTACATATTGCTACTAGTATTTCTAACTCCTTCAAATTCATTTCCTTTTCCATATCCAATGGCTCACACAAGAACAATATACAGACGTTTAAGATAATGTTTACATTCCAGAATTTTTATATCAAATTTAGATCCAAGTGTAAGCAGCTCTAAATAGAATATTACAAAGCTCCTGACATCCTGGATTTCACAACTTTGAAATTTACATTTAAGATTCTCTTCATTGCCAGTTTAAGCAAAGCAAATTACAGTCCAGATTAGACTTAAACCAAATGTTAAACCACCTCACTTTCAGTGAAGCCATAGTTAATCCAATTGAAGTTCTCACCAATGTTCCCATTTCATTATTGTAACCAGGAATTTATCAGATCAGGAAAAGAAATCCATACTGGTTTAACAACATCAAGAAAACAGTACAGAAGGGTTTAGACTTGCTTTTGTGCAACCCTAAGTAGAGCTCTGAAAAATGGAGATAAAGTTGGGCATAATGAAGAATAAAACTTCTAAAGATCCCAACAATCTCTCTTATGTCAAGCTAACTTTAAAGTAATTTGAGGCAAAGTACTACCCATCTCCTTTTGTACACACTTCCACCTACTAGAAAAACCAAAATCCTTCAACTAATTGGAAGATTAATTAGTAGCAATGGAATTGTATTTAACAGGTTACCTCGGTAGCTGTGATCAGCTTTAAAGAAAAGTGAACTCAGACAAATATTAAAAATGCAGCTTCTCAAAGACGGGAGCAAGACAGCTACAGAAGAGTTTTTGACAAATTGATTAAACTAATAAAAATCTAAAGATAGTTAAACTACAAGAACATCAGTATTTGTCTAGCTAGTCTCCATGATACCCATAGAAGGGTAAGAAAGCCTGATTGCAATGGCTTAGTCTCACTCTACATTATGTCAACTTGATGCTACTCAAACATAACTCCAACTCAAGCCTTATATATTCTAAAGAAGAGAGTGCTGGCTATTAAACTACTGGAAAAAATCTAATAAGCAAATAGAAATTCATGAAGTATTGTTTTTTCTGCAATTCTCAGTGCAAATTTGAGAAAAACTGTTTTGTAACAGCTTGTACAGACTACAAAAAAATGTGGTCAGACCAACAGCACATCAAGCCCAGTACCACCGTCCCAATAGCGGAAACAACAGGAGATATTTAGGGAAGTCACAGAAGCCTGGTGACCTTCTGCAGCTTCATTTTTCAACTCCATAAATAGGCAAGGATACCCATTACACCTACATGTTTTCCATTCAGAACTAGTCCATTTCAAGCAAGCTAATGACTGAAGACGAGCTAGCAGCAAGACTGACGCTGTTACATGGTACTGACAAGCAACTACACTTGCACTTGGAGAAGCAGTAAGTGTAAATGGACACTGAAGACTAACTTGCTTTTACTAGGTCATTTCCCTCACCCTCCTTCCCTCACCTAAGAAAAATGAGGAGTTTAGATTTTTCTTTGCAGTATTCAACCCAGGTCTTTAGAATTATAAAACATGAATTGCTTAGCATCAAAGAATGGTTTGGGGTGGAAGTGACCTTCAAGATCATCTAGTTCCAATCCCCCCGCTATAGGCAGGGACACCTCCCACTAGACCAGTTTGCTTGAAGCCCCATCCAGCCTGGATAGGGCTTCTAGGTTTGTCTCCTGCAATTCACAACATAATGCAAAAAACAGCATTCCTGACTCATTTATGGAATTAGCAAAAAACTCCACTACAGAGCTGGATCATGCTTCCCAGTTAAAGATTAAATACATAGTTTAATTACTTACTGTATAAGTAAAGCTAAAAATACTACTTTGGTGTAACTGTTTTTAGACAAACACTCGAGGCAGACAATGAAGCACACGAGCATCTCACATCAATAACAAACAATCATGAGCATCTGCTTGATTATACAAACCTCAGCTATCACCAAGTGGCAAAATACCTCTGATACAAGGAGTAGTCCCAGTTCCTCTCTCCTCCACGCACCTGTCACATTAACATATCTTTGCATCATCTCCAGTATACTATACCTTGTGCTGGGTCATCTTAGCTCACCATACTGGCAGGAAAGACATGAATATAGCAGTGACTTCAAAATGATTTAGAAAACTGACAGACGATGTGAATGCATAGAAGAGTCTCCATCCTTGGAGATGCTCTGAATTGAGCTGGCAACTCACAAACACAGTGCTGCAAAGGGAGGTGTTGAATTAAATGATCACCAGAGGCCTCTTTCCAGTTTCAGTGTTTCTATAAGTCAAAGTGATTTTCAACTAATTTCTAAACTTTGACTAGCAAAGCACAAGCATCCAGCAAATGCCAACACCAGCCCAAGCAGGGAGGTTAAAAAAAGCACACTGCTGGAAACTGGATCCCTACTGGCATGAATAGCACACTTCAAGTTCAAGGCAGCATCTAGCTTCAGGTGATACTTCTTTCACTACATGCTATTGACTACAAGAATGGAGCTGAGCTAATTCCAGGTGCAGATAAAGCTTTTTGTGCCAACTCAGTCATGAAAGTAAGCACCCTCATACAGCTACAATGGCTCGCATTGAGGGCTCTGCAGGAAAACATTGGTAAACACATAGGCACAGACTAAGAGCTTCAGGCAGTTCATAAGCCTATCTGGCAAGTAGTCACCTAAGCTGAGTAACAATCAACTTCAGCACCAGCTTTCCATCCCACAGCCATAAGTTTAAATCTTACATTCTTCAAATAATGCTTCACCAAAATAATTAAAGTTTGCAGCCAGCAAATACTAGCCTCAAACACTCATCATATACTTCTTATCAACTCTGAGGCATGACCTGCACACAAGGTTCAACATCCAGAATTTCTGGTCCATCACAAATTCCCTGCTGGCATGTAGCCCTTAACTTCAGTCTAAATGTTTTCTACAGGAGTTATTGGCTTTTGTTTCCAGACAATTAGTTACTACAACTCGAAGGTAACTTTATTTACATGCACTAGTACACTATCAAAAAGCCATGTTACCATAGTAACTTCACAGGGCCATAACACTGACAAGTTTAAAAGCAGTTTTGCCTCTGGTTTTCTGAAGCAAAATCATTTTAAGCAAGACCCTTCATTTATCAAGTAAAGCCTTAAAACTACCTACTCAAAACACCTGAGAGGAAAACACTAAAGAAAGCTTTATATCTCCTAAAATAAAGCTTCCTTTCCTAACACAACTATATTTAATTTAGTGAAAGCAGAAAAACAGTTTTCTTCATATTACAGCACAAAGGAAACTTGAAGATTTGGTAAAGTTCCTATCAGCCCAGGAGAGCAGACTGATCTGATATTTGAATTTTATTGTTCACAGTTTTAAGAGATTAATACTTTTCATCAGCTCAAAGAAGTCACTTAAGGCAAGCAATTAATTGCCTGTTGTTCTACCCACTAAAAGGGCTGTTTATTCCCTAGAAAGCTAACTTTCAAAAAAAAAGAAGTTTTGCAGCAACAAACGGTCAACCAAGCGATAAATATTTCCTTCCCCCAACTCCCTTCTACGTGACCTTGTGGAGTAACTGTTTGACTTCTTATTTCACATCTATCCACAACAGTTTTAAACCAGTATTTGTTCTCGGATCTTGCGCAGAGGTTCAACTTCTGCTTCCAAACATTTTTGCTGGGTTGTATCTGAAACATGAAGCAGTATCACTGCAAAAAGGGAGTCACTGTATAGCCAGCACAATGACAACTCCTGTCACAGAGGAAGCCTAAGCAACTTCTAACTCTTGCTGAAGGTTATTTTCTTCCAGTTTATACCACATCTATACAAAGACAACAAGTAGAGTGAGATTTGGCAGTAATCTTCAAGTAAGTTATTGCAATAGTCCCTTCATAATATTTTGTCTTATCTACTACTGTTCCAAGTTGTGCTCCCATACTGCTAGAAGAAACAAGGACTTCCAAAACATACAAGGTAAAAGAAACCACAATATACTTGAGAAGTTTGGGAAGATCTCATGCAGAGTACCCAAAATAAGTACAGCCCCATCAGATCCCTTGGAAACTACAGAAGGCTCAAGAACCATACATGATTAGAAGTCTCCTCCATCACGCAAACCATCTGCTCTTCCAGATGGCACCATATACTGATGCACCACATAAGACAAATGCTACTAATACGCTTAAAACAGTATTTTGTTATGTACTCCTCAGTTCCACTGAGAACGTGAGTTACAAGCTATTTCAGAAGACCTGGAGAAATGTGTTCCTTCCCAAATATACTCTCATATTTAACAGAAGATTTGTTAAATCATTTCTTAAGCAAGACTGCAGAGACAAACAGCCATCAGTTAAAAACAAGCAAACTATCACAAATATCAAGTGTTTATCACAGTACTTGGTTGAAACTGGACAATTCAAGAAGTTTAGAATAACACCAATACTGTAGAAGTATTTATTTTGAGAACCTGGTTATCAAACACCATCCTTATGAGTGCGGCTTCTTTTTGTTTGATGTCACTCCACAGCATTTGTCATGCACAGCCAGCAAGTTCTGCACAGCATTTAGCATGCTTTCTGCTAGAATTAGACTATGAAAACATACAGCTGTGTTTGACTTCTACCTACTGCTTCCCAGAAGTCCAGATCTTTAAGTCAATGATGCAGTATCAAAAACTTGCATTAAAAACTTATTTTGGGTAAATTTTCACTCAATTTTTAAATTTATGAACCACTATACAATAATTATTGCAGACTTGAGAAAGTGCTGCCCATTAATAAATGGAAGCGAAAACCCAAAAGTTTGGCCTATAATGTAAAACCTACTCGGATACTGCAGTAGCAGTTAGCAGACAGTCCTGAACACACCACAGCTATCAGACACTTAACGCATGTAGGTCAGAGGTCTGTCACACAGGAAGATGGAGATGTCATCCCTTCACAATTCAGAAGGCTTCAGCAAACAATGCTGAACATCAGGCTGATTCTAATAAGCAGACTTTACTTACTACAAGAACAGAAACAGAACAACTCTAAAGTTACTATGAATTGTTTCATCCTGATTCCTGGGGTACAGAGGAAAGAGCCATTATGTGGTTTCCAATTATAAACCTTTCTGAAAACAGTTTCCCTTCCAAACACAAGCTGACATGCTGTTTTACAGCATCTGCCAACTTCTGATCACTCTTCAATCACTTAAGTACTGGCAGACCCTTTCCACTGCTGCTGGTTATGACAAATAATACACTAAGCCACAACAGCATTGAAGCAATCAGTGAACTGTTTTCCTAAGCTAGGCTTTTAGATTCACTTCAAAATAGAGGTATTTCAAAAGCCCAAATCAAAGTTACCTCATTCTTCTCTCTAGCAGTACACAACAACTCTACTTCCATAGAAATAATCAAGCCAAGCAATCTATCAGCTGGGTATGAAAAAGCAGCCCATCAGTTCTGTAACAAAAAAACTTCTCTAAATTTAGTGACAGGTTTATCTGTAAGTTGCAATTCAGGCAGTGAAAGTCATTAATATCCATCAACAGTTAAACCAAAGTCTCCAAGTTCTTGCTACAATTAGAGGTGACAGAGTATGGCCAGTTGGTAGGTTTAAGACACTGCCCTTCAGTTTAAATTACAAGTGTAGAAGAGCTACAGGAGGGATAGGAAACCTATATAGCTAGCTAGTAGTGCACCTTCTGGAGGGAGAAAGAAGTACTGATATTCACATGCATAATACTAGGACTAGGTACAAAAGGAGATTTCTGTCTGGTCATCTATTTATTTTAAAGCATGTAAAGACCAAGTATTATTAAAAGATATGTTTACGTTTATCCTTCTCAGCTTTCATTTCACTGTATTGCACAGCAGGGGACTCGACCAAACAGACAAGAGAATCATTAGGTTGTGTTTTTATGCAGGAATGGTGCCATCTTCTGAAAAGTCACTACTTCAAAGCAGTTGTATTTATAAAAATGCAGCAATTCCTCAAATTGAAAGTTATTCAAGAAAAATATTTTAAAACATCTTTAAATCTCTACCACCATCTGGAGGATACACTATGAAATAAAACATTAGAATGCAGAACTTCAAGGAGACATGTGCAGGTAGACCAAAAATCAAAAGCTTCAAGGTTCTTCAGGCTTAAACTTGAATATCTGGCTTTAATGAGTGTAAAATACAAATGAAATAAACCAAGCTCTTTGGTAATGCCAGATATGAATTACAAGTAACCACCTGCTTAAGTAGGTACTGTGCTTCCTGCATTGCAGTTTAAAAAAAGGCAATTTTCCAGAAATCCTGAACTAGAGGGTATTTGAAAATGCCCTAAGAACACTGTAACTTAATGTGGATAAAAGCAAAGTATATTAGAACCTGTAGTCACTATCAATTGAGTCAAACCGAAATCTAAAAGATACCAAATCAGGTTTTGAGTCATAGTAGCACTTCAAATAGAAGGCAAAAATAGTTAGCTTTCTTCATAAAAGTAATTAAAATCAACTTAATTTGATTTAATTATCATGCAAGCCAACCTATAAAGTTCTTGAAAGTAGAGTTTAAAAAGCATCTGTAGACATATCTTTTAGTGAAAAGTTTACCTGTCTTCTAAGTATCTGCTGCAGAAACAATATAGAGCATGGGAGAACAATGCTAGCTAATAGAGAGCAAATAATGGCAGTTACCAAACTGTAAAAATCGAATTCTATATTTATAAAACAATTTAGCTAGCTGTTTTGAAGTGAAAAAGCTCATGTCAACTTTTATATGCAAATATGAACTCTTACTTAATTTTCATCCAAGCTTCAGATTGATATATTCCTTAAGTTACTCAGTAATAAACTGAAAGTAACCAGTCTGAAAAAATTATACAGTTGGTTCCAAATGTGTAATTGATTTCAGGCATTTGTGGCCTGAAAAGAGTTCCCCACTCCTCCAAGCCAGGATTAATACCTTTGTTAGCCCAAACTATTTTATGGACATTCATCCATCAGTTTTACAAATCTATACAGACAGTTCAGAGAGGAATTAAAGACAATTCACGTGATTAGTTGTGAAACAAACCCTCAGCAATGTAACAGGAGTAGAAAGCATACAGAAAGTGATTCTACTATTCTACAGTAAAGAAATTTCTTCCACAAAGTTTCTATTCACACAGCTCACTTAAAACCACAGGACTTTCTTATAACTTCTACTTTCAGGTTTCACTAAGCATGAAACTACTGATTCTAGTTTGTGATCATCTCCATCAGGCAATACATATTCTGTTACTTAAGAAGTAGTCTACTATTACATCAGAAAAATAATTGATTCCAAAAAAAATACTCAAGATAGCCAACCTACAGCCTTCCAAGTCTTAGAAGAATAAAAACAAGTAATTATTCTTTCTTCAAATGTGTATTGTTGACCAAGGTAGTCATTTTACTCCAGCTGTCACAAGCATTTCTCTGTAACTCTTAAATATCTTTACTGGTAGCAGAAGCTTTTCCTGAGGAAAACTAAAAGCACTGATTTAAAACTACATAAGTTGGTTAATGTGTACTTTATAAGATTTGAATTCACTTAACATTTTGCTTCAGTGTTGCTTAGGATTACCATCTTTGAAGTAGTCTACATACACTAATTTACAGTAGCTCTTCTTTTGTATATGGTAGTTTCTGACTCCGAATATGTACAACAGTACTATTAGTTATAGCTGCACTTACAGGACACCTGATGCAAGCTTCACACTGCTGCATATTTTCAGTGCCATAAAAATTATACGAAAGCCAAGACCTCCCCTGAATGGATCTCTAAATACACAAACACACAATACATGTAAACAACAGACAAAACAGAAGCCACTAGTCTCTTCCCAGATAGGTCTTAAATATGTTTGCATCTTTAGAGGGGCTCTCGAATGCAAAACCTTCACTGAAATGGTCTAAAAGTAAGGCTACCATGTAAGCACATAGAAATACTCTAGTATGACAACTTATAGCTTTAAGTGAAGGCATGAAGCTTCTAAGTAATGAATCCTATTAACTGTAGAGGAAGAACATTAGAAATACTTACTATAGTATCCATAAAGTACAGTGTCTTCAATTTGTCTTGAAACATTAGCATCAGCCCAGTCCTAATAATAAAGAATAAAAGCATTTAACATCAATTAAAAGAATGCTCTTTTACATGGCCTTTTAACTGAACTGAAAAAAACACACACTTATTTCAAATGCCTAAGGAAAAGAAAGCATTAGGCACCCATTGGTTGATTTTAATCATTGGAATTTAAGTTGAACTAATTCACTAACAGAAATTTGATTAAGAATGTGCTGCATTTCAGGGGACAGACACTATAAGACACCTGCCTAAATGAAAATATGGTTATTCTCAGTTCCAGCCCTTCTCTTTTTGCACTGCTGGAATACTACAGCAGACACTGGGAGGGTCGCGATCAAATCAGTCACATGCTCATTTTGAAGTTATTTCCTCTCAACAAAAAGGTTTCACATTACTAAGACTGGGAATTCTAAAAAAACAACCCCAAAATCCCACATGGGGCTGACACAGTAGTGGCATCACAGTTTGGGAATATCTTTCCAGAAAAAGGTTATGCAATCAAGGTGTTTTCTAGAAGGAAGTCAAGAAGGGTAGAGTGACATTTGCATAGCATTTGCTTTGTTAGGAATTCAAATTAGGAAGAACAGTTGATTTTGTAACGATAGCTTTTTAAGGTATCAAAGCTGTTTTTTTCACAGAATCGTAGGGGTTGGAAGGGACCTCCAGAGATCAAGTCCAACCCCCCTGCCAAAGCAGGTTCCCTACACCAGGTCGCACAGGCAGGTGTCCAGGCAGGTCTTGAATATCTCCAGAGAAGGAGACTCCACAACCTCCCTGGGCAGCCTGTTCCAGTGCTCTGTCACCCTCACCATAAAGAAGTTCTTGTGCACATTGGTGTGGAACTTCCTATGCTCCAGTTTCTGGCCATTTCCCCTTGTCCTGTCCCCACACACTGCTGAAAAGAGTCTGGCCTTGCCACTTTGACCCCCACACCTTAGATATTTATAGACCTGGATCAGATCCCCTCTCAGTCTTCTTTTCTCAAGGCTAAACAGACCCAGTTCACTTAGCCTTTCTTCACAGGGGAGACGCTACAGGCCCTTCACCACCTTTTGTGGCCCTGCGCTGGACTCTTTCCAAGAGATCCCTGTCTTTTTTGTACTGGGGAGCCCAGAATTGAACACAGTACTCCAGATGAGGCCTTACCAGGCCAGAGTAGAGGGGGAGGATCACCTCCTTCAACCTGCTGGCCACACTCTTTTTAATGCAGCCCAGAATGCCACTGGCCTTTTTGGCCACAAGGGCACACTGCTGGCTCATGGCCAACCTGTCGTCCACCAGGACACCCAGGTCCCTCTCTGCAGAGCTCCTCTCCAGCAGGTCATCCCCCAACCTGTACCGCTGCATGCAATTATTCCTCCCTAGGTGCAAGACTCTACACTTGCTTTTGTTAAACCTCATCTGGTTTTTTACCACCCAGCTCTCCAGCCTGTCCAGGTCTCGCTGAATGGCAGCACAGCCTTCAGGTGCATCAGCCAATCCTCCCAACTTCATATCATCAGCAAACTTGCTGAGGGTGGCCACTATCCCCTCATCAAGGTCATTGATGAAGGGGAACACCGCTAGTTACAGGTCTCCA
The DNA here is from genome assembly GCA_016647715.1 of Pavo muticus. NCBI lineage: Eukaryota > Metazoa > Chordata > Aves > Galliformes > Phasianidae > Pavo > Pavo muticus. Next base: position 870,074 of record JACDJE010000034.1, read on the forward strand.
GCCAGACTCCGCACCGCCAGTGACGACCCTCTGTGCTCTGTCAGTCAGCCAGTTCTCAACCCACCTCACTGTCCACTCATCTATCCCACACTTCCTCAGCTTTGTTATAGGGATGTCGTGGGAGACAGTATTGAACGCCTTGCTGAAATCAAGGTAGACTACATCCACTGCTCTCCCCCCATCCACCCAGCCAGTGACAACATCATAGAAGGCTACCAGGTTGGTTGTGCACGACCTCATGACCTTTCAAGCAGATATTAGTAGTCTACAAAGCCCCTTAACTTCCGACTACACCTACAGTACTACAGTTCCTGTTCCTATGTATTTAACAACACAACAAAAGAATCATGCATTTAAGAAAACAAATGCATAGAGACAGATAGAACACTATTTCTGAACAAGTGACTGTGTATAGAATGCTAGCATAGATGCAAATGAGGAAAAAGGGTAAGAGGATCATTTAATCAAAACTTTCATAAACTAGATCCTTTCTGGTTTGCTATGTGTTGTTTCAGCAGTTAAGCACCAATTCCCACAGCACTGTAATAATGGAATTTCTTAAGACATCTAACTGCATGCAGCATTTTTGTTATAGAATAATGAAGACTAAAATTTGTATAGATTCAATTAGATATGAGAATGGAAAATAGCTTTGCAATATGTTTTCTTGCAGTTTAAAAGCTCATTTTTAATGTCCATCTAGTTTAAACCATTGTCTCCTTTTCCAGAAGTTCAAACTGAAAGGTAAAGCTCCTTTAAAGGCAGCTTTTAAAAAAAAAAAAAGATTAGCTTTTACAGCTTGACAGTAATAAGAAAGGGGAACTGTTTAAACTAAAAGAGGGGAGATTTAGGTTAGATTTTAGAAGGAAATTCTTTCCTCAGAGGGCAGTGAGGCCCTGGCACAGCTGCCTAGAGAGCAGCGGATGCCCCATCCCTGGAGGTGCTCATGGCCAGGTTGGGGGGGCCCTGGGCAGCTGAGCTGGTGGGGGGCTGCCCTGCCCGCAGCAGGGGATTGGAACTAGATAGTCTTCTGAGGTCCCTTCCAACCCAAGTGAAGATTATGAGATTGAAATGTAATCTTAATACAAGCCTTGAACTCTATAAACAAGGAAGTAAGCTTCAAAAAACCTGATCTGGAACTGTTAAATTCCTATACTTTAAATTTCTATGTATATATTTTTTCAGATTGAGAAATTAAAGTCTTCTCAGTAAATGTAAAAACACATGTACTAATATAGTATATTTGTAATATAGAAGAGAGCACGCTGCTTAAGACTGCAAAAGGTAAGTCTAAGTCAACATTTATTTTATCAGTTCTCTCAGAAGTGGGTAAATTCCCATGCAACACAGACTTGATGACATACCACACACATTACAGCTGACAGCCTGTTATCTCAGGAAATCAGCACCACCTTCCTTTGTGTTAATATATTAAGATCCCCTGTAAACCACTTGACACTGGTCATGTAAAGTTAAATGATTAGCCAATGGGATTTTAGTAAAAAATTTATGTAAACTTTTTTTAATCAGCAAAAAGAAAGCATGAAAAATATTTTCTCAGAAGGGATAGATGTAACACTGCCTAATGTCAAGTGCTTGCTACATATACAATAAGCCCAGTCTTTGGAGGCTGTCCCTAACAGCATTTCAGTAAAAAAAATTCTAGGCATTTGTATGATCATTAAAGAATTTGACAGTAATAAGTTGAGAATATTCACACAGAATATGAAAGTGTTTAATTTGCTAAGTGTTAAAAAGAAAATGTGCTGCTTTAATTATGCCTCAGGGAAAAGCAGTAACATGCGGCGCTGCTTACCTTCAACTGGGTCTTAGAATAAAAAAGCTTGCTCTTATAAGAGATTCAAAACCGACAACAGGAAAGACCAAGTAAGAAAACCTTTTAGTCCTATCATTGCTAAAGTGACCCAGCTACTCTACAAAGAGAGCTATTAGCTGAAGTACAGTAGGACTTCACTGTTAAAAACCAAAATAGTTCCCTCTCTAACTTCAGAAAAAAAATTACTAAGATTGATAACAAAGATGCAGAACATTAAAACATCATAATTATTTTCAATTTTGTTGCTTGAATTAAGTCATGTACCAGACCACAGCAACAATCTAGGAAGCATACATCAAAGCACAGCAAAATAGAGGTGCCATCTCACATTAAGATAGGTAAAGATACAAAAATTTCCTTCACCACAGCATATGTATATAAATATAAGCTTGAGCTTCAACTCTGCGCAAGAAAATTCTGCAATGCAAGCCAACTTATATATATAGCATACCTACTACATCAGCTTCTATTCAGCTGCTGAAGCTCTACTTAAAGTTTTACACGAACTAAGGAAGTAAGAATTCTTATTCTCAGCAGAAAGTTACCCATACGCACACCTCTTCAGCAATTCAGAAGCAGTAACAACCTCCTCTGAGGACGTCTCAAAAGCTAAGGACAGCAGTCACCCTTGTCAGAAGACATACACTGCTACCTAGTGAGCATCAGAGCTTTGACATTATTAACAACAGCACTAGTATTTGTCAAATTGAAAGGTATATACATTTATTGGATAAGCACATAGAGGACTCAGCTGAGAACTAAGTTATCAGGAGAGCCTCTAGGTCCAGCCTGTTTTCTCCTCCATCCATTACTGCCCACATTTACAAAATACACCGTAAATGCATCAAAATCACAACAGACTGAGAAGGTGAGATTTCACTATTGCCTTCAGGAGCAGTTTAAGTTGAAAACATGAGAAATTCCCTTAAGATCTGCTGAATTTACACATTCTACACTGTTCTGCTGTACTTCATTCTGCTCCTTACAATTGAATATACATCATATCACCTTTAAAGCATCTGTAAGATGAAGGAATCAAATTCTAAGTATGTGCAATGGGTACAATGGCCTAAATTAAGCTACAACTCATAATTACTCCTTAACAGAAGCCATGCTGAAGAACACAGGAATTTTAAATACAGACAAAAATGTTTGAAGTAAACAAATTAGTAAAAGGTTGCCAGGTAAAGATAATTTTGAAAGTGCTGTTCCAGTTTACCTAAAACAAAAAGCATTTGAGTGAGCTTTCATTAATTATAATCACAAAAATTTACCAGTGAAAAACATTTGCTCCCCTTACTAGTATGAGTCAGAGGCATCTCCCTTGCTCCCCCAACAGCTGTGTTCGGTTAGTGACTGATGTTAATGTATTCAGCTACAACAGTACTATTCAAACCACAACAGCTAACTTCCCCAAAAAAAAGGAGTACAAGCTGATCTGACATTTCAGACCTTTTACACATTTTAGTGAGAGAATGGCCTTCAATTTCATTTCGTCCCTCTTAAAGGGGGCATTTCTACTGTCACCACTGGACTCTGCAAGAATTTCACGAGTACCCCAGTGAAGACTGTTCCACTCTCGACAAGTATACCTCAACAGAGCTTAGTGATGCAACATCACAGGTTACAGTATTCAATGTTTCATCATAGGCAGATGAAGCTGTCACTCTGCTCATTAGTCTCACCCAAAGCTTAGCCAGCAACAGGAAGACAATACCAAAGGTTGCAATGCCAGTCATAGCATAGCTAGATGGAAAAAAAAAAAAACCGCTTCGCATCTAGACCACAGATCTTCTAGTGTGTTACCACAAGAAGTGAGACACAGCCATGATTTTGACAGAAGTATCATTAGAAATAAGCACATCTCAGCCGTATCTGCAATCATGAACATTTTGGACAGTAACTTATTTCACATGCAATTCCTACTCAGGACAGGAAGCATTATCTCAGCCAACTCCTTCTTAGAATAAAAAGGCTTGGAATTTCTAGCATGGGTTTGTCTTCTGTTTGCTTGTATTGATTCTTTTTTTTTTTCTTGCTTTTTGTTTGTTTTTAATAGCTACATGATTTCCCAAGAGGCAAAAAAAAAGTATTTCAAAGAATGGTCTGAAAAAGGATCTACCATAAAATAGATGGGACTTCACTGAGGAGGTGACTGAATTTTTAACAGCTCAGGATGATAAGCAAGGTTTGTGAAGTGTTCAATCTAAGCTAACTGAAAGCTCATAGCCTTTCATTTCACTCAGCAGCAAGAACTCACATTTCAGGAATAACAGCTCTCACCATCTCCCCCGTCTTATGCTTTTTTATTCTATTGCTGAGGCAGCACATCAGTGATAACACCCAAGTAGTCCTACTGCTGTAAAAAAGCACACCTTAAATATTTGAGTTGTAAATCACATAACATGAGGTCTTGTGTGCCCAACTGCAATCTCAAGTCTTCAAACTGGGGTATGGTTCTCTGCTTCTACATGCTTGCTATCAAAACAAACAAGTTTTCAGAACAGATCAGTTCTAACTGTATGTATTTATAGTCTATTGCTCTAGATATAATACTGTCAAAGAGAATAGCCAAACCCTTCAAGAGGAATTTTTGGTAAATACTACTCAAACTTAGTTTACAAGGCTATTCCCAAGTTTCTCTGAGCAGTACTAGAATCAAAAACCTGTTCTCCTGCTTAGCAACACTATGAATACACATAAAAGTAATTGCTGCTTTCAGAAAAGGTGTTAGGAGTCTGTTTTTGGACTCAATCTCTGTAGGTTCTTTCCAGGTGACTACTCTTCAGTGTATTCCAGCATATACAGGAATAATCACAACTAAGCACGTGCACCAATACTCCTCTGCAAAAGGACTACATGGTTACTGTGCAACACTCTTAGTGCCAAAATTGCTCAGCTATCTTGCTACAAGGGCATAAAAACAATAATTGCAGATCTCATAAAATATAATAAGACACACAGCAAGACACGCTCTCCTACAAACACATTCCCCCTTAAGGGGCTTTCCAGCTTCCCCTAGAAAAACTAGCTTAATAAGCTCTACAAAAAGCTAATCTCAAACCTGGCATTTCAAGTAGAATAAGACTTATGCAGATCCATTATGTTAATATTTCAGTATCAAAATAAAAGAATTCTTGCAAAAACAACTGAAATTTGAGCTGCTAATAAGCAAATCAGTTTTTAAATAATGGGGGGTATGAGCCCTACTCTACAACATCCCATTACAATGTACTAAAAAGTAATATTTACAAAATGTGTACAGGCAAAGAGTAGCATACATACCCCTTCTGACACAAAAAAAAGAATAAGTATTTGGAAACATGTAGCATTTGGGAAGTCTTACAGGAAGAAGTATGAAGTAATAGAAGCGAAATCCAGATCAAGTAATAAAAAGAGGACAGCACAGTATTTGCAGCACTAGTATCCAGCAAGCACAGCACCAGCACTAGTAGGGGTTCTGTCTACTTATGTCCAAGTGTTTAGAAGAAACATGTTCTTAACATAAGAGAGCTGCTTCTCTCTTGTTTCTCAAAGAAACAATTAACATCTTCAAAAGCACATACCTTAAATGTACCATTTTGATTTTTCATATACGAAACCAGAAAGATGTCCACTGGTAGAAGTGCAGATGAAATTAGAGCAACTGCCAATGCAAAGATAGCTGTTATGGTAGAAATCACTTCACTTTCTCGCCGACTCTGATACTTGCGCACATAAACCCAGGAGAAAATCAGAATAGCCTGAAAAACACAGTGAAAGATAGTTATGACTAGCATAACAAGGACATCAGAGAGCAGCTACTAAAGTCAGACTCTTTATCAGGACTGGAGCACCTCTCCTATGAAAACAGGCTGAGGGAGCTGGGCTTGATCAGTCTGAAGAAGAGAACGCTCCAGGAAGATAACATAGCAGCCTTCCAATAGTTCAAGAGAAAAGATAAACACAGAATCATTGAATCATCATAAACAACAAGGAAATTAACTTTTTTACATGGATAGACAGTGATAGGACAAAGAGGAATGGTTTCAAACTAAAGGAGGGAAGATTTAGATTAGATATCAAAGAGAAGGTTTTTTTGTTTTTTTGTTGTTGTTTTTTTGTTTTTTTTGTTTTTTTTTTGTTTTTTTACTTTGAGGGCAGTGCAGCAGTGGCACAGCAGCCCAGAGAGCTCCAGGCACCCCATCCCTGTAGGCACTCAAGGCCAGGCTGGGTGGGCCCTGGGCAGCTGAGCTGGTGGGGGGCAGCCCTGCCCATTGCACGGGGTTGGAACTAGCTAATATTTGAGCTTCCTTCTAAACCAAACTATTCTACACTCCGGCAATTCTAGAATCAGGATGCTCATTCATCTGAGCACCAGCAACAGATTTATTACAGCAATTCACTCTTTTTACCTTCACCACCACCAAGTAGTGTCGGTAATACAGGCAGGAGAACAGGACAGCCACACGCCCTCACCTGTGGACTCTGTTTTGACTTACAGCGTTACGACACCACCTTTATCAGGAACACCCCGAGACAGCAACAGCTCTGCGAGGCAGAGGCACGGCCGGGAGGCAGCAGCAGGCCGGCGGATGCGAAGCAGGGAGCCGGGCCAAGCCAGAGCTAACGCGGGAGAACAAGGGGAGCCCGCCGGGAAGGGGAGTGAGAGGAAAGTTTAAGAGGGAACTCAGAGGGCTGCTGCTCCCACAAGGAAGGGGAAAGAAGGAAAACCTGTCGCAAAGGGAGACGGGAAGGGAAAAAGAAGGGAGATACTGAGATGCCGCAGGGTCTGAGTGGGGCAGATGCAGAACTAGCCGAGGAAAAACAAGCCGAGAGAGCCCCGCTCACCAGCAGCGCGAGGCCGAAGAGGCACCATCCCGTCAGCAGCTCAGAGGTGGCCGCCGCCATCTTCGCTTCCGTCAGCAGCAGTCAGCCCGCCTCCGGGGCGGGGCCTTTAAAGAGGAGCGGCAACGTCACCATGGGGACCGGCTCGGGCCGGTAGGCTGGTGTTCTGCGGGGCGGGGCGGGGCGGGGCGAGCTACCTGAACGAAGTGGGACCCAAAGGTGTCGAGTAAATTCAATGTCTGAACCAAAAAAAAAAAAAAAACCACACCCTTAAAATAGAATCATACAGAATCCCGAGTTGGAAGGGGCCCACAAAGATCACTGAGTCCAACCCCTGACCCCATACAGCACCACCCAAAATCAAACCCTATGTCTGAGAGCGCTGTCCAAACGCTCCATGAACTCCGGCAGCTCGGGGCCGTGTCCACTGCCCTGGGCAGCCTGTTCCATGCCCACGGCCCCCTGGTGCGGAACCTGTCCCTGACCCTCAGCTGCCCCTCCCCGACACAGCTCCATGCCGTTCCCTTGGGCCCTGTCGCTGTCACAGAGAGCAGAGCTCAGCGCTGCCCCTCTGCTCCCCGTGAGGAGCTGCAGCCGTCATGAGCCCTCCCCTCAGCTCCTCTGCTCTGGGCTGAGCACACCTAGGGACCTCAGCTGCTCCTCATACACCTTGCCTTCTAGACCCTCACCAGCCCTCCTTTGGACAATTTTATGACAACACTCCACTAGTTTTATGCCCTTCTTATATGGTGGCACCCAAAACTGCGCACAGTGAGTGCTGAGCTGGTGCCAAGAGCAGTTGTGAGAGCTTCAAAAGCTGCATTTTGCCTTTAGTTTATTGTGAGAACAATGGGACGGTAGTGTGTAGTGGTGCTCATAAACTGTGTCTAGGGCATCTGATGTGGCACTCTTAGATGACAGTACCTGGTGGTGTGTGTGTAGAACAGCATTGCTGTGAAGTGGCTGACATTTTTGCTGGGCTCCAGTTTACTATGAGAGGGGTGTGATGGCGTTCACCAACTATTTGTGGAGTGGTTGGATCAGGGGTTCAGGTGAACTTGTAGTTTTGCAAGAAGGGACCCGTGGCTGGAGGGATCAGAGAACTGGAAGCTTCCTCCAGAGCAATGGACATGTGCTGCATTTCTGTTTGCTGTCAGGCCAGCATGGAAGGTACTAACGTGACAGCATTCATGAATCAAGTAGTAATGGGGCTGAGATTATTCCATGCCTAAATACATAAGACATTCACTGTCTAGACAACTGGGGCTCGTTCGTTTAGATTCTGACAGCTTGGATCTTTCTGATTCGGTTCATTTGTTCATCTAGCATCATTCATTTCTCAAGTATTTATATGGCTAAGTCACTACGCTCTTCACCTTTGCTTCTGTATTATTTAGAGGCAGTTATAATGATATGAAATCACTGTAGAAATTACAAAATATTGTTGCAACAACTACCGAACATGAACATGCAGGGCAGTAACTATAATGGGTAACAGTACATATAATAATGGAGTGCTACAATTAAATGGGTAAAAAGGTGAAATAAAGTGGCAGCAGGAGGACTCTGTCCACTAAAAATATCATGTCAATGGGCTTCAATTGCTCTTGTTTCATTTCTACCTCTTTTAGAACATTATTCTGCTTGTATAAATCTCATACCTCTTCTTCACTGTGTTGATCAGTGTCTGTCAGGAGCTTAGTTGAGATTCTGTAAGAGGAGAGGTCAGTCTGCTTCCTCACTCTGTATAGTGTAATTCTAAAAACTCAGTATAATTCTGTGATCTATGTGCACGCAGTTTTCGTCCTTTAAAGCCAGCCAAAGAGTATGCCCAGGATCATTAGCTGCAGGAGTTTTCTAATGGGGTTTTAAATAGGTGGAGGATGCTTGCCAATCTGTCTGGATTCCCTTATCAGCCCCATCCTTTTTCCTCTGTCTTGTTCATCCTTTCTTTTCTTTTACCTGAGGCAGTGGGGTCTTACTTAGCACATCTCCCAGTGAAAGGAATCAGTGTTCTCAAAGGTGGCCTTCCCACACTTTCTCCAGCCAGACTCCTAAAACTCTCACTATAGTGTTTATCATTCCACGCTAATGTTCCCTCAAGATAGAGGAAATGTTGAAGGCTAAGTCTATTCCATTCTTGGCAGCTTCAGCAGATGTGTCGAGGAGTGAAAGCCATTATCTTTGTTTTGGTAGTCCTGTGTTTTCAGCACACATGCTGCTGTGCACACTTGCTAGGCGAAACTACTTATATGCTTGATCCAGCAGTACTGACCAGATTAAAGGGATGGACAAACAGGAATCTTACAAAAGTCAGCAAGGACAAACGCCTGCACTGAAAAGAAAATACCCTGTGCCACAATCTAGGCTGGCTAGAGATCAGTTTTGCAGAGAAGGCCAGGAGCCAGAGTGTCACCTGATGGCACAGAAGGCCCTCAGCATCCTGGTCTGCACCAACAGAGGCACAGCCAGTAGACCTGAGGGATTACTCTCTTCTTCCTTGGGCACTTGTTAGACCCCACATAGAGTATTGTGTCCAATTTCAGGCTTTTAGTACAGGAAAGACATTGATAAACTATTGTGAACTCAGGAGGGCCTCCAAGGATGCTGAGGTCTGAAGCACTTGCCTTGTGAGAAGATGCCAGCAGAGGAGCTGGGCTTGTTCAGCCTGGGTAAGAGGTGGTTTTGATGTGACTGGACATCAGTCTGCCAGCTCCTACAGAAAGGTGACTGAAAAGATGGAGGCAGCACTTCACCATGATGCATGTTGGGGGAAGGAGTCAGCAGTCAAAATGAAGCAAGAGTGTGTAAGGCTTTTGGTGACTTACCCCATGATGCAGTGATAATGTTCACTCAGAACTCAGGAGTTCTCTATAGTGACTATAGAAAGACTTCAGAAAGAGTTCCACTGAGTCAATACACAAGTCATGGGTAGCGTATGTTCATTTTTTGTTTTTATTTGTTTTTTAACAGAGATTCTTCAGGATTAAGGGAATTAAAGGCAAAAAGGCATTTCCTTTCTCTGTATGCATATGGTCAGTATGCACATGGTCTGAATGTGGCAGAAGCAGAGCACAAAACAGCCCTACAAGTACTATTAGGCTAAGCGTCTCTTCAGTCCTTACTATTATGAATGCTGTATGATATACTCATAGACAGTTTGCAAGAAATACCTAGCTAATACCACATAAGCTTCCTTTTTTTCAGGAAATAACAATGAGATGCCTGTGAATAATTGAAATATTTAAAATTTAAAGAAACAGGAGTTTACAGGAAGTAGCATTTCAGTCCTTGTTCCTTTTCAACTATGAAAACACATAGAAGGAAAACATCACCTTGGATACTGCCTTACTGCCTATTTAATATTAAATGATAAATATGTTGTGCATGTCCTGTTATATATATATACTTAATATATATTACTAATTATTTGTATATATTATCTCCAACACAGAAAATTTTTCCCTGGATATCATCGCTATTAAATATGTATGTTATAATTCAAAACTAACCTAGGCCCCATGAAGAATTAAAAACTTAAAGAACAGCATTAAAAATAAACTATTCCCAAATGGGAAGGAAAGTAATCTGCCTTTGGGGTATATAAAGATTTTATGAGTTTTACAGTTCTGCATACCTTTATCAATAAAATATTGAAATATTGAACATGAGAGACCCATAACTAGTTAGAATTAAGACTGTTGTAAAAAAGAAAATGCTATAGGTCCATTCCACCACGCATCGTCTTGTTTTGACTGAAGTGTCTACATAAATATTTAACTTATTTTAGTAAATAAGCCATTAAAGCAACTTCAGTATGATCAAAAAAATCTTTTCTCTTCTAATATGGCTAATTTAGACAGTTAAGAGTGTATGTAATTTCTTAACAAACAGTAAAATATGTATATATTTCTCACTAGTAGAAAATGTAATTTGTCTTCGCTAACCTACTGTTAACGAGGTAACAGAACAGGCTTTCAAGGATTCAGTGAAAATGGTTTCATGTGTCTATGCATCAAATGATTAAATTTGTAGTTACTGAGTGTGTTTTAAAATAGTAATATTGTAATATCCTTCTAATTGGTTTGTGTCAGGGTCCTGTAAGTGTCCTATCTCAGTTTCTTGCCCATTCCAGACTTATTTACTGTCAGAGCAGTGAGAGAGACAGGGAAAGCCTTGATTCTCTGTAATCTGCTCTAAACTAATTATCAGTATGTTATCAATGCTATTTGGTTATAAATCCCAAACACTATATGACATCTTCAGTCAATTGTGTCTCAGCCAAAACCAGTCCTAGGGGAACCTTCATGGCTGTATTCACACAGCGCTTTGTAAGAAGTTGCTCATGGATACATCTGAGGAAAAATTTTGGAGAGTTCACGATGTTCAATGACAGGACCACATCTAGGGACATGTTGGTTAGACATTTCTTGGCATTTTGTCTTTTGCAGCCATTTTAGATTGCTTGCAGGACAGCTGCTTTTTGTAGAGCCTCAAGTCCACCTACATTTTACTTCAGAGGGCTGTGCATCATCTTTATCTCTATACCTCTTTGCTGTCTGGGATATTGATAGTGTCATTTACAGAGTTTTGTCTCACAGAATTAACTAGAGATTAAGAATGATACATCACTGTATGGGAACTGTTGAATCACAGCCTGAGCCACTGATTGAGCACCTGGGGAAAGGACCCGGTCAGCCCTGGAAGCACAGGTGAAGACAATTCAGCTGTGTGACTGGAAGGGGTGGAGCCTGGCTGCACCTCTCTTAGACCTCATTTAAGGGCTGATTGGTATTAGGGAAGGATCTCTTTCTGGAGATTCCTCTTTTGTTGTTTTTCACTATGAGCTTAGATCTTTCTTCAGAGACAGGTGAGCAGTCCTTTTTCTTTCCTTTGTAGCATCTTCATGTTGCATTAGTTCCTCTGTCATTAAATACCTTGCTTCATCTTTCTATCATATTGATCTTTCTGATTGTTGCCATCACTGATTGTCCTAGCACTTCATTGTTTTCTAGATCACTAGTCATTGGGGAGCCCTGTTTGTTGTGAGGATTTAGAGAGCCTTTCCTGGCAACTGGGAGATCTTACACAGTGCATACACTCATTGGTGAGGTCTCCAGCTTCGCTATAAGAGGGTTTGTCTTTTATATTGTTGAATAAATAAGTTTATGTGCCAATTAGGTGGAAACATCTGGTTTCATTCTCCCTTTGGATTCTACCTCAAGCCTGGCCAGAACTCAAGGAGGAACCAGTAAGTTGGTTCATATGTTCTCATAATGCTTTATCTAAGCTACATCTCTTGCTGATGAGATGTTTCGTCAGAGATGCATGTATTGCTAATGATCATACATATTTAGCTAATGATCAGATACTAATGATATATAACACTGGGTTGGGAGATTCATCTTGATGTCAACTTTGGTTTGAGGCCTACTGTTTAGGCCTTAATACTTTAGGACTGAAAAGAAGCAACCATAGAATAAAACTGTTAGGCATGTTCATTCTTAAGACTAATTAAGTAGCTAATTAACAAGAGACTCACTATCATGAGTCAAGTAATCTGAGAGGAAATGTTTGGTCACTGATGCAGAGGAAACAGCTCCACTACATGCAAATAGGAGACCAGGTGTAATTTTTTGAAGTGTTACTACTCAAGAGAAGAAAGTCTTGTGATACATGCTAGCCAGTGAAGTGGCTTCATTCATACCCAGAATGCTGATTCACTCACAGCTGACAGTATGAGTGAAAGTGACATGAGTGCTTGGAATCCTAATTATCAGTACACCTGGTCTCAACTGCACTGGTGGACATCCATGCTGTGTTTCCAAAAGCATGGTTAAACTAGCATGGCTTATAAAATAAGCTTGGTAGTTGTCCACATGGTGCTGTTCTCCTCTGTGCTCCAGTAGTGGATGTGCTTCTTCCTGCCTATGCTCAGAAATTTGGCTCTTCCTTTCTTACTTGGAAGAGCAAGGAAGAGTAAAATCTCATCATCAAAATACCATGAGGTGCAGCAAGGTCTGAGAATGTGCTGAAGAGCTGCAGTTCTCTGGATTGCTTGGATGAGACATTGCGTTTGGGATGAGAATAGCATAAGAATTGGACTAGAATAATTTCTGGAAAAGTATTCTTTTGCTAGTTAGGATGATAAGCCTGCCTGGACTTCTCATCCTTCCTGCAAGCTAATAATTAACTGAGTTTTTAACCAGTTCTCATTGCAAGTCTTAAAAAAAAAAAAAAAAAAAAAAAAAAAGTATTTTTGTCTGTGCGTAGTCAGAAATAAGTACAAACTGCACAAGGTGACTTGCATGTAAAATTTACTTTTGAGTAGCGTCTGCTTATTAATATTCATGTGGTAAAAAAGACTGAAAGAAGAGGAGAGAGATAGTAGAAAATAAAGGATATGAAACATGATACAGCATCCATTCTGGCCAGGACAAGGGATCACTATCATACTTGAACTAGATAGTGTACATACCAAAAGAGAGCAGGTGCGCCTTCTCACTTGACCAACTTGCTTTCCTCCCACTTGATAATCCTACACGTTTCAGGGGGGCTTAAAATGTGCAGGCTAATGGGAATCCCATATTTTAAAATCCTCTATATGAAAAGCTCTACTTTAGAAAAATTACATAGATAATGTTAGAGATTACTAAAAATGGGGTTGGCGCTATTTGGCAAAATGTATCACAGGCTTGTGCTTGAAGGTATAATTAGTCTTTGTCTTGTATGTCTTAGAATCCAGTAATGCCTGTAAGCCCTATGGAACAGAATGCGCTCAGCCTCACACTGTGCATGCAATTAACCATTGACAATAAAAACTAGGCAGATTTTTCTTAAAAGCTCTTAAACTTGGATGAAGTCATACCACATGAGGTGAATGCCAGCAGCTTTCTTTTCCTAAGTTTGGACTTCAGTGCTTACTTGACCTTATTTAACCAGTTATACGGATTTGTTCTTCTTCCTAAACACTACTAAGAGACATTTCTCATTCTATAAATTAAGTTTTCCGTTTTCATAGGAGAAAAAAAAAGAATTTTTTTGGATAAGACTGGAATGTGTCAGTCTGCATGCTAGTAAGCAATATTTTAGAAGACCCAAAATGGCTCAGAGTGTTTGTTTTTGTTAGTAGAGAATATCATGTGTCCTTCGCTCCTAGGAGTTTCTTTATGCTAAAATGTTACCTTGTTGCAAGCACCTCAATCATGCTGAAGTCTCCAGACTGCTTTTCAGGTCAGAAACCTCATTTTCCCTTTAAGCTTTATTCGGTTTTATTACTTACTGTTGTATCAATGCCTGAGCATTTGAATGAACAACAGGGACAAAGTTTGTAGTTTTATGAACTTGCGAAAATTTTTACCTTAACTTGGATTAAGTCTGCTCAGTTCATATTTTGGGTAAGTCTAGGAAAAGCAACAGCTTTTGAAATGATGTCCCAGTAAGGAAAAACAAATGTTTACATTGAGTTGGGAAAAAAATCTTCTCAATATTTTGCAGAATCTAAGGAAAACATTCAAAAACATTTGTGAAAGAGGTAAACATACCAATGAAACCATTGCTACTGGTGGGGTTTGTTTCAGGGAACCCAAGTCTAAGGTTGCACCACAGTTCTTGGAGTTTAAAGACACTTTCTGTGCCATCCATTTATAAAATCATTTATGTACCATGTCATTCTTGTCATCTTTTGAAAATAAATTCCATGAAATAATTAATGTATGTAAAATTGTGTAGCTGATACGCATAAAAGTTGATACGCTACACAAAGCCAAGTTCCCTGGAGTATGGGAGTTTCTAACATGAGAAGAACAACCTGCAGTAGCTTGGGATCAGTAAACTCTTTACCACGGCATAGAACTGTCATAAGTAATAACAAATGTGTCCATTAAGACATGTTTTTATTGCTGTGGTAGTACTAAAGTAGGGGAATAGATTTCATTATTATTTTACGATTGGAGTAGGGGTTATCTTTGAGAAGGCTGAGAAATGCTAGATGAACATAAATACATATTTTAGTTATAAATTTGGAATAAATATATGAAAGTTCTTGGTAATATAAGAAAAACTGCTCCAAATTCTATTCAATAATGCTTATGAAGGTTATTTTCATCCTTCCTTTTTTTAACTTGAACAAAACCAGAATAGTAAGGAGTCTGAGGGCAAAAGAGATGATTGAGATAGAGTGTAGGTCAGAAACATTCCTTTTAATGAGGGCTATAAAAATGAGAAACTTCCAAGGTCAATGTCTTTCTATTTGTTTATTATTTTTTAATGTAAAAGCTTTTATTACCTTTCCCACATGCGAATTACAACTCTGTGTGAGCTGATAAGAATGAAAGCAATGTGAACTCCCACAGTTGGAAGAGGATTATAGGCAGAAGTGCGTGAACTGCTGTATTCTCCTGAAACTCCGCCTGCTGTTTTTAGTCAGAATAAAAAGATTTCACCCTGTGTTTTTCTCATGGTCCTAGTCAATGAACTGAGGTTGATTGGCTGGTCATATTAGAATATCCAAGCTACTGTTCTGTGAATATTTGTACTTAATTATTGGAGGTGCTTCAAATTTTATGTACATGGGAAAACCAAAACCAAGACAAGAATTTTCCAGAATGGACTAAGGGAACTGGGAGGAGATAAACCAAGAAAGTAGATTCAGTTCTGCCCCTGGAAATTTAATAGCAAAGCTGCCAATTGTTTTGGCTTTCAAAATCATAAATCTTTAGTTTAGAAGGTAAATAGGAACAGAGGGAATAGACAGCCAGAACTCTTATTAGACTTTGTGAACACTGTGGGTTGTTTTGACGTCTATCTCAGAAAACTGGAAATTTTGGATAATTTTTGGGTAGAGTAATAAATAGGGAATAAGTTCTACACACAGAAGATGTGATTTGGAATCTCTGTGTAGGGGAAAATGCTACTTAGGGACAAATGGTAGAAATTTTAAAGGTTCTGACTAACATATAGAACAGTAGAAAACAAATTAGTCATTTTTATAACAAGAAATTTGAGCGTAAAATAGAGTAACAAGCAGCAGAGTTAATGGAACAAAATCCCTGCTTGATATGATTTAACAACTATATAACCTTAACTTGTGATGCTTTGAGTGCCAAGAATATGCCGATATTTAATTTAAAAAATAATAGAGAAACGCATGGATGAGAAGTCCATCAAGCACTGTTAAACACCCTGATCCAGACTCAGTGTCAGCCAGGGAGCTCCAGAGGCTGTAAAGATATGCAAAGGAAACTTCTTCAGCTTTCCTTGTTTTCCATAGAGTTTGCTGTTGGCACTGAAGGGTCAATGTAGTAAGTTACAGCCTTTCAACCACTCCCATTAGTATTTTTCAGTAGTTCCAGCACAGTATAGCTGTCCTTAGGACTTCATTGAAGGCTGGAGTTTTGATTGTTTACCAGAGTTAGAGGGTAATCTTAGTGATAAAAATGACTTTTTCCCTTGCTCAGAAGATTGCTTCAAAGCCATTTACATCACTTAAACCTAGCATATGGACTGTATAAAGAATCCTGAAAAATAAAGGTTGTCTAGCAACATGGGAAAGGTGATTTTATACTGCAGTGAGGAGTTGAGTTTCATCTCTAACCACCAGAACAGGCCTTAAACCCGTGCCTAGGAGCGTGAAAGTTCCTTTATTTCACAATGATAAAAAAAGTTTAATGCTTAAATCTGGAAAGAAAGTTTGTGACTAATTATGTGATGAGAAACACATTGATAAAGTGGTGTGAGTTCAGGGGAGGGTGATTGTGATGACTGAGGTCTGAAGCACTGGCTGTGTGAGAGAGGGGAACCCTACTCAGCTTGGGAAGAGGCAGCTTTCAGGGAGATCTGGCTGCAGGCTGCTGTACCTACAGGCCATCTACAAGATGGAGTCAGTGGTACACGTCTGGGGGAGGAGAAACAGCAGACATGAGTTGAAATAGGAGAATCTGACCAGGTCTATGGAAAGAAAAAAAATGTAAGATTAATTAAGCAGTAGAGAAGACTTTTTTTATTCTTGATTGGATTTAAATCTTGAATAATCTGGATTCAGTGTGACCTTGCTTTGAGTAGGAGAGTTGCACAAGAAAGCTCCCAAGTGTCCCTTCCTATCTGAACAAGTCACTGATTAATGCCACTCAGAGCAACTCTATTTAGACAGGACATACCTTTTGGGGCAGTGCGAAGGAAATTGTTGTTCTTAGGAGTTGCACCGAGTTTTGAGTAGTAGAGTAACTTCACAGAAAGGAGGAATGGCATGAGATAATGGCTGCTGGCTATTGAGTTTTATCATTTAGGCTTTTTGATCTGCAGTAGCATAGGAGCAGTTACAACTGTAGTTTTGAATTTGCAGAAAAGCAATCTATTTTATTTTCTGCTATTTCTGTCCTTCCTTGAGGATCAGGTATTGTTTGGTTATGAATGAGTATGAATACAACCAACTACCGATCCCTTTGCTAGGAGAAGAGTGTCCTGAGGTGGTGGGCAGGAATAAATATGTATGCAAATAGCTCTTTATGTGCAATTCGTGTATAAAAAGTGAAGAAAAATGTCAGTCTTTACACATCCCAAATTTTTCAATACTGAGTAATCTTTATTTTACAAGATTCAAAGGAATGTTAGGGCTTCAAGCTCAGAGTTAATGTTAACTAAGAGTTAATATTAACTAAGTGTTAAAACTCCCTATCACTGGCAATAGGAACAGGAGACATGGATATGATAAATTAATGGTTTTTTATTGTTGTTGACAAGAATTTAGTTGTACATATTCTTCCTTTTTCATTTACTTCCTGACAGTGATTTTTTTTCTCCTCAAGTTACAGCCAAACAAGAGTATTACAAGGGAGAATAGAAGAAAAACAGGAGGAAAACAGGAGAAACAGAATTATAGAGGAGTGATGTATAAATCTGCCATTTTGTTAAAGGTAATTCAATTAAATAGATTTTAATTAATAATCACAAGATGCATCATTCTTAGATATAAACCCCCAGTTTAAGTGGCATGAGACTTTTTTACTTAAGTGATTGGCATTTTAGGGGCATTTTAGTATTTTAACCACCAGAGGGCTCCCATATTGTAGTTCTCCAAAATCGTTTCCATGCCCTATGCAGTAAGTGTATTTGCCAGAGACTTCAGTGGAAGCCAAATCTGCAAGTCATTACTTCGAGAAATATTTCATTTCCACAGAAGTTTTAGAATAGCAATAACTTCAGGAGTTGGCTTGTAATATGAGTGATTTTGTATTAAGTATGTGGAGACTTTAAAGGGAATCTGTGTTTTTTTCAAAACTAAAATGGGTTGATCCAAATCTTAATCTGTCTGTCAAGCTCTGTTACTGTTGTTGGCACCATTGTTTTCCAAAGCATTCAAGCCTATAATTCAGTGCCATCATCAAAACCTCCATTTCTGTAAATACATACAACTACAGCAAACTCTTGATCTGCAGAGGCTAACAAGACATTTCACAAAGCTTTTTTTTTTTTTTAAGTCAATTAGAAGACAAGCACTCTGGAAATCTTGCCATGAAGAAGAGCTGAAAATAAGCACCTATGTGAGTTGATAGTCAAATCAGTGTTGTTCATTATTTGCTACATAAAAGATGTAGAGCAAATACAATCTTTAAAGAATTTGCTTTCTGTGTCAGTGTACCTGTCATTACATTAGAGATTTTTAAAGACTGAAGGTGAACATCTTCAGCCTGGGTAAGAGAAGTCTTTAGGATGCCAAGTAGCCTTCCAGCTTGTAGAAGACAGACATTCAGAAGATGAAGCTAAGCAGTTCAGTAGTACATGGTAAGAGGATGACAGTAGGCACAAGCTGAAAAGAGAGAGGTTCTAACTAGGTTTAAGGGGAAACCTCTTCAACATGAGGACAGTATATCAGTGTAGCTAACTGTCTGGAGAGGTTATACTATCTTTTGTACTGTTGTTGTGTCTCAGAAGCAAGCACTGATTTCTCCTCTCTGGTGACAGTGACAGGACATGGGGAAACAGCATGGAGCTGTGTCAGGGGAGGGTCAGGTGGGGGTTAGGGAGAGGTTCTTCACTAAAAGGTGGTCAGACACTGGAACAGGCTCCCCAAGGCAGTGGTCACAGACCCAAGCTGCCAGAGTTCAAGAGGTGCTTGGACAGTGCTCTCAGACATAGGTTTGAATTTTGAGTGGTCTATGATGAGCCAGGTGTTGGACTCCGTGTTTCTTCTGGGTTCTTTCCAACTTTGGATATTCCCTGATTCTGTGATTCTGTCTTTGGAAGCTCTTAAAGACAGAGACTTTCTGCAGCTATGTTAATGGTATCATATGCTACCAAATAGTACTCATTGAAAAACTGCTCCCTTCCTCACCTAGTTTCATCAGTTGTTTATTTTTATTTTGCTTATAATAGTATGTGTCAGTTCATATTCACTGTATTTGGAATATTCTTCAATATGAAGATATTGTACAGTGTTATTGGTCATCTAGGAGGTATATATGTTTCATCTTGTTTTGCCCAGCACAAATTATACTTGCTGATCTTTCAGAAATATTTTAGTTTCATTTCTGTTTTTTTAAATAGTGTACTCATTGTGTAAATATATTTAAATATTGTGTTGTTGTATGGGAACTGTTGAGTCATGGCCTGAACCACTGATTGAGCACCTGGGGAAAGGACCCAGTCAGCCCTGGGAACACAGGCGAAGGCAATTCTGCTGTGACTGGAAGGGGTGGAGCCTGGCTGCACCTCTCTTAGACCTCATTTAAGGGTTTACTGCCACTGGGGAAGGATCTCTTCCTGGAGATCCCTCCTTGGTGAAGCTTTCCCCTGCAAACTTGGAATCTTCTGATGTGGGTAAGCAACCTTCTTCCCTTCCTTTTTAGTACCTCTCTATTGTGATAAAAGGACTGGCACACCTTTGTTGTAATGCCTTTCCCACTGTATTGATCTGTCCAATTGCTACTGTTGTACAAGCATTTACATTATAATTATCATCTTTGCTCGAGTGCAGTGCGGTTTTACACTAGCAGCATTTGGATCACTTTTAAAGCCTTAGCTGTTGTAGATGGTAGTACATAAGCTTTATTCTATTTTGATATTAGTTTTGCTGACCCTTGGCATAGTTCAAACAAATAGTACACTATACAGATGTGTGGAAAATGTAAGCACCTTCTTTAAGCACACCTAAAATCCACAGGATAGAATTTTAAATAAATCTATTAAAAGAATCAGGTTTTTTTGTTAGTAACCATTTTCTCTATTACAACAAGGGCTCTGTAGATATATCAGTACTGGTTTTTGAGGGCCTCCAATGTGACTGTCTTCAGAATCAAACTGTCTACATAAAGTAGGTCTGCAAGCCTGTGTATACCTACTAGTGTGAGAGCAGGTTTGAATGATGCCGATGACTGGACTATGTTTCAAAATAAAGCAGTTAACAAGTTAGGCTGACAGTGAAGAAATTGCTAAGCAACTTCAAAAACTTTCAGTCCTACTTTTCCCTTTCCAGTTTTCCAATTTGGGGGAAAAAAAAAGTTGTTGCATGTGGTTAGAACATTCCCTGAAAACTGGAGATTGCTCAGCTGGCTTGCTGGAGAACAATCACATTACTTCTAGATAAACATCATTAAACAGAGTGCAGTGCTTTGCTTCACTCAGCTGGAAAACACTGCAAATAACTTGCCATTGACATGAAAATGACTGAGTAGGCAGTAATTAAATGTTCATTTTTTGTAGGGTGACTTAGGTTGCCCAGGAAAAAAGTGATGCAGTGAAATTAAATGTTGAGCTTACGCATGTGGAAACAAATACTGCAGGGCTGCACTTAGTGAGTGGCTTACAGCATTTTGGAAAACTAGCTCTTTGAGAGGTAACGATAGCTTCCAGCACACAGTGATGACTTAAAAAAAAAAAAAAAAAAAGGGCTTAACAGAAAGAAATGCAAGTATCAGTAATGTAGTTATGTGACTACTTTATATGGTATTAATGGTATAACTATGTCATTATGTTTGCTTCTGGCATCCAAGCATCCTGCTCTGTATTTGATGTCAGTGAATAGGAGTAGTTTCAGAAGAAAAAAGCAGAGCAAAATAAACAATCTTGCTTTGTAGTAAAAGACAAAATAAAAGCCCCTCAATCCATTTTGATTATCCAGTAGAACATTTGAGGGCAGCCTAAGTTTGTACATGGAAATAAGATTTGTGATACTGTAATGATATTTAAAGGCATATCATGATCCAAAACCTGAAGCCTGGATCTTCAGGAGAAGCTTGAGGGGAAAAAAGGCATATATCAAAAAGGAAAAAAAAATCCCATAAATACATTTAATACTGCAGCTCATACTCTAGGAATGTCTTAGAATCCTTTTAAATCCATATGTTTAAAACTAGATCACATCTCTTTCAAGGAGAGAAGTTATCACTCACCTACAAACACTGCATTTGTCAGAAATGACTGGATACTGTTTAAGAGCAAAATACTTTTGATGGAAAGTGTAACATCAGGAAGAAAAGCCGGCAAGTTGGGACCCCCAGATTCTTCTTTAGAAGTAATTTTGTCTGCACAGATCTAGAAACTTCACTAGGGTAAAGCTGGAACAGGGAGGGAATCACAAGAAATGTGAAGATATAGTCAAGAAAGGCTTCTAGCAGCAAAAAGACCAAAACCCAAGTTTTGGAGATGACAGTTAGGAAAAGAGTGTTTGCAAGACCTGGAGGACCCTGAAACCTACGCAACGACTGAACACTGCAAGATTTTCCAAAAAGTGGGGGAAAAAATATCTGTCCTGCAAAGATACAGCAGGCTATGAGTAAATTTGTTTTCAAACATTTTTAATCAATTTCATCTAATATGGTTGAATTTCTTCTGTTTAAGGAGTTACTTCATTGAAGCTTCTATCAAATCTGCTTTTAGGTATCTTACAATCTTATAATTAGATGAATTCCGAGTAACATGCATGTAGATCCACCTCAAGAGCTTGGCTGGTATGATCGGATGTAGAGATCATGAACATGAAAATCCATTGATAGTAATATTTTTTTCTGAAGCCTGCTGGAAAAAAAATGGCAAGTGTTTCCTCTTGTGTTTGCTTTTCATAGTGTTTAGCTATGTAGCAGTAGTAACAGCAGCAGCTAAACAAAGTATCAGTATGTACACAGCTGGTTAGATCACCAGGGGACTGTCTAGAGGTCTGAGATCAAGAACTCTATCGACCACTGTGGGAGAGGAAAACAAGGAATCTACATGC
Organism: Pavo muticus; assembly: GCA_016647715.1. Taxonomy (NCBI): domain Eukaryota; kingdom Metazoa; phylum Chordata; class Aves; order Galliformes; family Phasianidae; genus Pavo; species Pavo muticus. The sequence continues at coordinate 891,946 of JACDJE010000034.1, forward strand.
AATGTGGGCTGGAAAGGGTTGAGAAAGCAAAACAAAGGTAAGACCTTCGGCCATACTGATATAATAATAATAGTACAGTGTTCCCTTCACCATATTTTTAATGACTCTATTGTAATCCAGACAAGAAGCTCATGAACACAGATTCTAAACAATATTTTTCCAGCCTCTGGGTTGCAAAGTTATGTTGTCTTTGTTATTATTCATCTTCTGTTATTATCACTAAGTACAGTACAGATTAGGATCCACAAAAGCCTTCTAGCAAGTACTATAATTCTGGCGTATTTGTTTCTTAATTGTCTTCTTTCTAAGGATGGATGGATATGTTAGTAAAGCTGTATGTTGAGATCCTGGCTTCATCGAAGTCTCCAGTCCTCCTAGAAGGTAGCAACAGCAACTAAAGAGACATCATAGAAACCAAATGTGAATCTGTCACAGCTGCAGTTCGTAGCAAAGCATACACTGATATCAGCAAAGCCAATAATTCAATCTAAATTTAGGAAGTTACCAGTGTTTTCTGTGATCTGCAGTAAGACAAAAACATTTTACTTGGGCTTAACTTTCCAGTGCTCTTTTCCTCATTCTTTCCAGTGGGAATCTAGAATGGAACTGTGTGGCAGTATTCTCCCACAGGTAATGGAGAAGAGAACAACCCAGTGCTGAGTAGGCAAATCTGAAAGCAGAGGGCAAGATAATTAAAGGGACTAGTATCAGTCTTGTAGGAGAAAATTTCTTTGGGGAGAAACAGTAAGGAAGGAAATGACAATTTCAATTCTAGAGAAGGCTTTTCAAAGATGTTAAAAAATGTCTCATTGTAACATTGTAACAATAGTGACTTCTTTTTGTTTTCAAGATTATTTAATTGGAAATTAAATTGATAAAGCCATGATCAGTGGGCTTTTTTGATTGTATTGTTTTAATACTGAAGTATCTTTCTCTTGTTTTCATTTCTTCATGTTTTGTGGTTTCCTTCTTCATCTCAATGTTGAAAAGCTTTCAGTAAATGGCTGCTAACAGTACTTCTCAACTGTTGTATTAGGCGACAGTGAGGCTACGGGATGTCATGGGATAGTGCCCCCCCCAGCTCAGTAATTGGACAATGCACCTCTAGGGGGTGTAGGCGAAGTAGAACAAGAGTGTACTTAAACGGATGCCACGTGTGATTAAACGCCATTTTGCCATTTTCCTGCTCATCATATTGGTGTGTTATGCAGTTCTTGGCCCTGATCAGGTAATTGATCAGTTTCGCAAGGGTTGATACAGCCTGAACAGAACGATCACAACAACACTCAACTATCTTAAAGACATTTTAGCAAACAAGTAAACAGAAAAGGTATTTCTGTACTATTTACAAGGAAAAATATGTCTTGATTTTACTTGATTCTTTAGGCATCAAAAGCTTACTCCTTAGTTACATCAAAAAAGATCAAATAGTTAACTGTCTACAGTAGTGTCTGTTTAATGCCCATGCCCAGTTACATGTGCAATTAACCATATACTGTCTGTTATCTCAATTTATTATTAAAGGGGGAAAAAATAAAGGACCTTAAAATAGATGACGTCAAAGATCTGCGTTGCATGATAACCTACACAAAAAGAGTGTTTCTGATTTAATCAAAATTAACTTATTTTTTATTCTCACAGTCAAAGAGGTGGAAAGGAATTCAAACCAACCCATTTGGCTACTCAGTGTAAAGGATACTCCACTGTCTGAACTATAGCTCCTATTTCTTTGATATCTTATTGCCTCGGCTCCTGACTGTCATACCAGTCAATACATGATGCTTAGAAAGATTACAAATCATTAAATAATTTAGATTTTTTACTTTTTAGACATATTATGTCTATATTATATATTAATGACATTTAAATAATCTGGATGTTTTATTAGCCTTTGGGAAACAAAAACAAAAAAATTGAAGTAATATGTAAATGAGGAATTAAGTGTGTATAGGTGAGCATGTATGAGCACTCAGATTTTCAATAAAGGGGCCAAAACAGCTGCCAAAGAAATGCAGGGAGAAAACTTGCTAAAAAAAGTAACCAAATAATCATAAATACAATGATACAGCAACAACAAAATATATTTTCAACTCCAATGGTATTGATAAGCCAATAACAGAAAGAAAAAAAGTAGCGGAGTTGTATCACATGCAGTATTTAGTGCTATCTGATCCTAATATATTTCAGATTTTAATATAAAAATATAAAAGTTATTCTTAATGTAACGCTGATATTTAATAGCAGTGAATATCTGTAGTTGTATAACAATTTGTGAAGTATTTGTAACTATTTCAGAAACAAAGTTTGACACGTGTACTACTCAATGTGCTGGTACAAAGAATTTACAGTTATTTCAACTTGAAATAGGTTTGGATTTGTAGAATTCAGTATGACATCAGTCTAAACAAGCTAAGAGAAACAACACTAAGAGTAGCAGTGCCAAAATGTTTAGGTCCTTAATTCTTTAAAAGGCATAGTTCACTTCATCTTTTTGTGGGCAGATAAATAGTTGCTTGTAACCACACTGCCATGATACAAATAGCTTGCCATGCATTCTGTTGTTTTATGAACTCCACAAAGAAATAGACAGTGAAAAATAATCTGAACATTTATAACTGTTTCTTGTGTTCATTCTTTCATGTTTAATCCCCTCTACTTGTACCAGAGGAAGCACGTGCATGCGGGTGCTGTCTGTATTGCATAAGAAGCAAGTGTGCGTGCAGTCAAACAGCCGACCAGGGATGGGAAAAGCAGGAAAGTGGTTTTCCAAAACAAACCAAATGTAAACCACGTCATGTAGCTTGTTTGAGTCTGAAGTACCTATGTGGCTTTAAAAGCCACTTTTCAATTGAAAAGATGAAGTCCAGGTTTTAGACAGCTGTGCTGGGGGATTACAGATTTTGTCTCAGAATTTCCATATGAATATGCTGAAATCCTATGTGCAAGCTATAAAGCTGTGAAATATGCTAATTTAAAATTGCTATGATGCAAGTCTTAGAAAATTTTAGAAAAAGGAAGGTAAAGAACAACAACAAAAAATATCAGCTGAATTTATGTTTCTGTTAACAGACTAAGTTCTATAAGCCTCAGGCTTACAGGAGAATTTCATTTTAGGCAAAGATAAGGCCAGAAGTCTAAGTTTTCTATGCTTGTTTTCTTTAAAACTTCAGGAAAACAAAGTATAGATAACACAAATGTTGGATTAAATTCCCTTTTAACTTTAAACAAATGTCTGTGCAATTTCAAGTCTCGTTATTAGTCAATGCCCCCCACTGTTTTATCCTTTCAGTCCAGCTATCTTTACACAGTTGTATTTAAATACAGAATACTGCATTGAAAAATGAAATTATTTTAGGTCATGTTATTAATGGTTTCAAATTTTTAGGAAAGTAACTTCTATAAATTTGCCTATGCAAGACTGATGTGTGACAATCATTGCTTTAATATGATTGCAGTTAATAGATTAATATCAAAGATTCTGAATTTGTGCAGAGCAATTTACCATTGTTATTTGCACAGTTTCAATACTGTAAGGAAACAAATAAAACAAGATTACAATTATTCATATTTACTGCTGGATAGGAGGGCACAAGAATCTGGAAAGTCAAAGCAAGCATCCACATACTTTGCCTTTCATCTAGGAGAATTTCTCAGGATTTAAATGTTATACGTTTAAGCCAATATTGTAGAGATTTATTAAGCTTGTTGTCTGCCTAAAAGTATCGAGTTATGATCTCAGATGTTAAAGAACTCTCAATTCAATAGCATGTAAAGACTGCAGCTAGAAGCAAAACACAAGTACAAGCCCAAAAGTCTAGCTGTTATGTGCCCTCTAAAATAACCTACTGACCTATACACATTGCAAGTCAACATCCTACGTCATGCCAAAAATATGTTTATATACGGCAGCTGGGAAACTTGTGCAGTCATTGAAAATGACAGTCAAAAGGAAGAATCTATTGGAATCTTTTTTCATGTCTATTTGTGTATTTCTGTGCTGCAATTCATGGAAATTTTGCTGTTTGTTAGGAATGCACAACTAACTATTAGCTCCTAGAATGGCCAGCATTTGCATACACAGAGGGTTCTTAAAGCAAACATAGCTGTATAGTGTATCACGTGTAGCATTAGCATCAGCCTCTAAATGTTTTATTTTTGGCGCTTTGAATGTGGTTTGGACACGATGGATTAATTTAATTTTGGGGCAAGGCCAAGCAATTTAGCATTTTGGTGAAGCTTGGATTAGCTGGGAACTGCTGTGGTTTCTTCCTGTTCCTGATAAGTGGAATCCAGATATATTTTGTTGATTATTTTAATTGAGTATTGAACTTAATCTTGATAGTTAATTGTTGACTCCACACTAGTGCTGGAACTAATTATGCCCTTACAACTTAAAGTAACATCTTGCAACTACTTAGGAAAAATTTTCACATGTGAAATTATTCAAATGCATTTACAATTCATGGCTTTATCAGCGGATATGGTCTATGATTACTGGAATAGCAGTATCTGACATTGATACATAATAAATAATGTATTTAATTACAAAAACTTACAGTAGAAAGATGACCTTAAGCCAAGAATACAAAATCTACCAAAGGTAACTGTGTTGCTGAGATGTTACCAGCCTGTTTTCAGAGAGTACGTTGTGAGGTCCTGCTTGTGTGCATGACAGGGAAGGCAGTTTTCAGGAACATACAAAGTTTTATGTAGTAACTTGTATTCACCCAAATCTTTTCAGTATGAATAATTACAGCTTGACATGTCTCCAAATCTATTTGGGATGTGCTTTTTATGTGTTAAAACTACAGGGCCAGATTCTTAAAGTCAAAGAACTTGAACAGTTTTAAGCCCTACTTGCTTGGGCGTTCATTAGAAACCTTCACCTCATTTTCTTCTCATGTGATGTTGCTCAATTTGCCAGAACTTGAAATACAAGATACAGATACTTCACTGACAGAGGGTTTGAGTCCTGGAGAAGAAGATTAGGGGGAAAAAAAAGCTTAAACTGAATCTGCTGGCAGGAGTAAAAATAAATAAATAAAAAATAATCCGCTCTTACAAAACAAAAAGCCTGTAAGTAGAATACGTAGTTTTTTAAATAGCCACAACAGAAAGCAAGACCTTGTGTCAGGCACACAAGATGGTGACATTTGACATTTAGTCTTATGTGGAGTTTATCTTCACTGCAGAAGTTACAAACAAATTCAAAAGAATGAACATTTCAATTGTTTCAGTGCAATGCAGCTGTCATGACTGATTGGCAAACCTTGCAAAGGGCAGAAAGGTTCATCTGGCAAAGAACTTGTGGGTTTAAAAAATGAAGGAGAAAAAAAAACCAAATGAGAAATAGTCCAGTAAGGCAAAGGCTCAAATTAATCTTTTCAGAAACCTTTTCGAGTGGAGTACTGCTGCTTTCAGAATCGTCAAAGCTCGAGGCTTCATTCCTGCATATGTGTTGTCACAAGCAACACAAGTTAAAAATGTGGGTCTAACAAGATGGAGGCAAATCTGTTAGCACCAAACAGACAAGAGTGAGCTATGTGATTTGGCTCTTTTGGATATCTAAGAGTGCTGAAAAAGAAACAAAAGCTGAAAGTGGCTGTCAGCAGTAGAGAAAAGTTTTCTGGAACAAATAAGCCTGTTCCTGCATCCCCCTACCCCAGTTCTCTTTCCATTCCCCCTGTATTTTGCCTGCAGCTGCAGTTCTAGTTAAAGCTGCTCAGAGTGGTTCATTCTCAGCACAGAAGGTGGAATGTGTTCTACACGGCTGTGCTAAGTATGGTGTCAAGCTTAGGCTCACTCTCTTTTGGTCTATTTTCTGGTGTATTTGCCTTAGCTTTTGTCCGTATCTGGGTCTGATCCTTTCTTCTGTAAGCCAATGAGAGTTTCAGTTAAGCGGAGATATCTAGAAAACTGTGTTGCTACACAGGTAATGTAGTAGAGCATCCCTTTGCTATGGTGTTTCAGATCACGCTCTCTCATCAGCCATTTCCAGTACTTCCTGTAAGCCAGCGGAGAAGAACTACCTTAGACACTGTTTTCTATGCAGTACGCTGGCAATTTTGCAGGTGAACTTGGTTCACACTTCTATGCTTTTTTAACTTCACAAAGAGGTTTTGTGAGTTGTGGCTTTGCTTTTTGTATTGCAGGACAGAGAGATCTTTTGGTTCCCAATGGAGTTCTGTAAACAGTAAGATTTTTCTTGATCCTAGTTCTTATGTCACTGGTCATTCAAGACTGTTTCTGTCAGTCAGAGACAAGTCTCTGTAAATACATACAGTTACTGTCTCCAGTGTCCAAGTCCTCCTTAGCTGGTATAAATCAGAGTAATTCCTTTGACTTACATGAACTGGCATAATCTCATTTTAGTTGAAGATCTGGGCCAGAGTACAGGAAGCAATATTAGTCAGGGAACATTACAATAGGTTCTAATTCTTCTTCTTCTTAATACTTTCATAATGATGTGGAGTGTTTTAAGTTGATATCATCCAAATAAGGTATTTCTGATTTCTGTTTGGAGTGTTGCTGGCTCAGTAAGTGGAACAACGTCCCTGGTTTTGGGGTTATGTTTCATTATTAATTCACAAGCAACGAAAACCAAGCTAGAATTTGAAATTTTGAGCAATACTAAAGCTCTGAGGAGCAGAAATGTTTCCTTAAAAGATGAATAGATTGTATGTGCAAGTATTATGCAATTAGGTAGCTTACCTAATTCAGAATGTAAATCATCAAGATTAATAACGTTATAAGAGCTGGATCCATATACTTAGGGTAAGCAAAATGAAGCAAAGAAAAAGGATTTCAAGAATTTTAATAACTTGAAAGAGCAATGGGAAATGCATTTCTTTTCAAATAAAAAATGATAATGCCTTTCACTGGGAGCCGAGCTTTTACAATGGGTCTTTCAACTAGGGATCTCAAAACTCATTTTGAAACATTGAATTAGGTCTTGACACTGCAGCCTTTATCAAATGAATGGTCTCAAAGCAAAGGAAATACTCAGCTAATTTTGCAACTGAGGACTGGGATCTGGAGCCTTGCCCTGTGAGGTGGTGAAGCTTTACTTTCTGTAACTTCCAGAAGGAAAGGAAGGAGCAAGTGAAAAGTGCACAAAGTCACAGAACGAACCTAGCAAAGTTCTGGATTAAAACACCCTACAAGGCACACAAAGGCTGCAATTTCATCTTTCTCTTCTGATGGTAAGTTGGAAAGGACAACTGCTTTGAAATTTAAACCAAGAAGGTATTCATGTCTTTCTGTGCAGTTTGTCATCCCGACACACTGTCTTTTCTGGAACGCTGGTGAAATTCTGCTGGGAGGAAAAGGCAAAAAAAGTTAACCATTAAAGTCTGCTGACCTTAAAACCAGCTGAGCTAAGCAGATGTTCACTACCCTTCACTCAGTAGTCATCGCCCTTCTCTTTTTGCCCTATCAAAACAATTCCAATTGGAGATAATGTATGTCCTGAATATATACAAATGAAATATGTTTAAATAAGCTCTAAATTTGTGCTCTGTGTATGTATATCTTGTCGTTTTATTTTTCTATCCCTCTGTCTGGTTTACATCCATGAAATGCAATACAGAACACTGCCACAAGCACATGCAGAACTGAGAAAAGTACAGTTTGGCATATCCAGGGGCAGCGCTCAGTGTCGCCGCTTTATTGTAGACAGATGATAGCATAGTGCGAGAACATCCTGATTTGTAAATGATGGATTTTGAAAGGCAGGACAAATGCCAGTAATCTGCTGCGTTTTGCAGCATCAGTGCTGTAAATAGGCACTCTCTTTTGGTTATTTGGATGAACAAATTTTAAATTTATGGTAAGTATAAGCACACGTCATTAATTTTATATACTTTAAGTGATAATAGCCAGCCTCTGCCAGCATGCTAATGTATGTAATCTGTTCTTTACAGCCCGAAGCCAGATACCCTTTCATTAGCGTGTTCATACTCTGGTAAATTAATTTACACAGAGCTGAAGGGGAGGGGTAGAAAGAAAACATTTCTTGTGCTGTCACTGCCCCTCGGATATCTGATTGTGTAAAAAGTGTGTCGGGCGGCGGTCCGTCCTGTCCCGCAGCTCCGAGCGGAGTGGGAGGGTCACGCTGCGTGAGACTGATAAGGGCAGCGCTGCATCCCCTCACCGCGCTCCGGAGACGCTCCGCAACTCCTCGGCACGCAACAGCACAGGCATGTCTGTACTGCTGGGAGACGAGCTGGAATAGAAACTAAAGGTAAGCAGCTCGCTATTCGCAATGAGTTGTCCGAACAGCTTACCTATGCGCGCACGCTTCAATATTCCTGTTTTGGTGCTCGTGCAGAATTGCTAGCTAAGTTTGTTGGTGATTTTGTCATATTAACTACATCCAATAGAAACACGCACAGTAAGCGTTTAACGTGCTGTAATCAGCCTGAGCTGTAGGGGTGCTTGTGGGTGATTACAGACGCATGCTAATGAAAGCAGTCCTGGTACATCTGTAGTATTTTACAAAAAATGATTAAACCGTTGTAAATCGGCACAGTACTATTATATACACCATGTGTGTACGTATTTACATTTTTCAGTGTATCTGTTAGTGCGCGTCGTTCTGATCTGTGAGCGCACGGGGTGGCCTACATCCCAGTACCGGTACCGTCCCTGCCAACAGCGGCACGTGCGAAGGGCACAGCAAATCTACAGGAGGGCAGCGCTGCCGGGCAGCCCCGGGGCTCCTCGGCTGCCATCGCCGGGAGCACCGCGCAGCGCCAGCGGACCCACCCCGCCGGGGAGCGGAGCGCCGCCCGCCGCCTTCCACCTGCCCGCCCCTCGCCGCCGCGGAGCAGG